>CM035435.1:94634240-94771740 GCA_020310875.1 Ceratopteris richardii | reverse complement strand
ATACACGCACACACATACACACACACATACACACATACACACATACACACATACACACATACACACATACACACATACACACATACACACATACACACATACACACATACACACATACACACATACACACATACACACATACACACACATATATGCATACACACACATAGAGAGACATACACACACATACACATACATGGATGCATATACGTACATAATGCATATGCATATGCATACATACATACTTACATGCATACACACACATGTGCATACAATGCATACATAATGCACATGCATACATACACATACATAATGCATACACACATATGCATACATAATCCATACATAATGCATACACACACATACACACACATATGCATACATAATGTGCATGCATATGCATACATACATGCATACACATACACACACACATACACACATACACACATACACACATACACACATACACACATACACACATACACACATACACACATACACACATACACACATACACACATACACACACATAGACACATACACACACATAAACACATACACACTCATAGATGCACACACATACACACATACACGCACATATATACACACACACATACACACATACTTAATGCATACACACACATATGCATACATAATGCATACACACACATACACCCACATATGCATACATAATGCACATGCATATGCATACATAATGCACATGCATATGCATACATAATGCACATGCATATGCATACATAATGCACATGCATATGCATACATAATGCACATGCATATGCATACATACATGCATACACATACATACATGCATACACATACACATAGACACATACACACACATAGACACATACACACGCATAAACACATACACACTCAAAGACGCACATACATACACATAGATACACACACATACACACACACATATACACACACATATACACACACATATACACACACATACACACATAGAAACATACACACATAATGATGCACACACACACTCATACACATGCATACACACATACACACACACATACACACACATACATACACACACACATGCATACATACATGTACTTAATGCATACACACATACATATGTACACATATATATATTGATTTATAACCCATTTTGTTTTATATGTTAGGTATTATGGATCCTAGTAGAGAGAGAAAGGCGAAACTCACTCTCATAAAAAGTCTTATGAGAGCAAGAGTTCTATCTAATACTCTAGGGGCCATCATGTGTGATTACTCAGAGATGTCTGATGATGAGCTGGACTATACGATCCAAATGTTTACCCAGCGATCAGAGGAGGGCTCTTTTGCGGCTCCACATGTAGGAAGACAGCTATCTGCTCATAGGTATGTTTTTTTTTCATAAACTTTTTTAATGATATTATAACACATATTTTTATTTATTTTTATCTATCTATTTTCAGGACACCTATGCCACCTCCAGATCATGATAGCAAAGCAGAGTTGCCTATGAGGACATGCCATCATTTTGGTAAGACAGCAATATAGTCTCATCTTCATTATCCTTATTGATTTCATTTATTTCTTCTATTATTAAATCTATGTTCTCATGAATCACATCATCTATTGATGGATTAATATCTATTTCTGGTAATTCCTCTTCCTCATCAGTAGAATCAACATGTAGAGAATTATCCTCTTCATAAAAAAGATTAGTATCATTATCACGTATAATGATTCTAATTTCTCTTTCAGATGTTGATGTATCAGTATCTGATGTTGAATCATCAAGAGGACTTTCTTCGATCTCTCTAACAATAAACTGTTCAAACAATGACCTACCTCTAGGTTGCACATGAATGACTTGCCACCAAGGATGAGCATGTGGGTTTTTATAAAAAAATGCTTGTTCAATATGCCTAAGAAGAATATATGGTTCTTTAGTAGATCGCATTACCTTGGAAGAATCAATTGCCCAAAACCTAGATAATTCCTTTCTTAATGTGGAATTACTACCTTTGTACTCGGCTCGAAACCAGTAAACCTTCGAAATGACCTATCAAAATATATAACAACAAAAACCCATTATTAGGTGCTTTAAAAAATAACCAACTCTATCGTAAAAAATATAAAATTTTTTCTACCTGTTTGAATGTACGAAATGAAATTTCGTAGATACCAACAATAGTTCCTACGTAACCAAGTTCACAATCTATAATGTTCGTGTCTTTTGAGCTAGCACGTGATAGTTGCTTGAAAGAAGCAACAATACTAGAATCCTCTGTTTTACGTAAAGAATCAATGGATTTGATTCTAATATGCTGTCCAAAAGCCCACATATTAGTGAACATTCGAGCCTGCAAAATAAATTCAATTAGTAAATAGAAACTACTATACATATATGAAAAAAAAATATTATTTTAATAAAATTATCTTTCGTTCACAACCTATCATTAACTCTCTTTGCTCATCTAAGATTTCTTCATTATTTGCGTTGGCACGTTGCAAACGACTATATAGCCAATCTATGAAAGAAGATATATCTGTAATCTCATTATTATCAAGATTACATCTATATCTTTTGTTTTTTTGCCTTTTACTTCGGAGATTTTGAAGTTCCTCGTATTCGCTATGGAATGCTTGCATGCATTCGCTATTATATGCTACAAAAGTAGAAAGATCATTTTTTTCTTGAAATGTAAATAAAAATGGAACTCCCTTACCTGATAATACCTCATCTGTGATTTTTGAAGAAGACTCGTTGGTCCATGCACGTGGAGCTTCTTCATGAACTCTTTCAAGTTACTCACTAACGTAATACATGCACTCTTCAAGCATCCAACCCTTTGCCATGGATCCTTCTAGTTTCGCCCTTTGTCGCACATAACCTTTTAATATTCCCATAAATCGCTCGACCCAAAACATCCATCGAGTGTTGACAACACCTGCAATCTCTATTTCATCTACAAGATGGACTAATAAATGAACCTGAATATCAAAAAATGAAGTAGGAAGTTCTTTCTCCATCAAACATAGTAGCTCTTTGCATTCACATTTTTTTTGTGGGATCGAGTTTTTGTCAATCTCTTTGGATGTAATCCACCTATACATATCATAAAAATAATTATAAAGAAGTTAACTAAAAAATAAAAGATATCCAATATTCATACATATTAAATATAAAAGTATCATAATTACCTTATAAGTGATACAAGACGATAGATCACATCTCGTACTCCTTTCGTTGTACATCCATCAATAACCAAAAGGTAAAATATGTTTCAAAAAGTTATGCCAGTCATGGGTCTTTTACCCGGATAAGCTCTTATCATCCATACTAAACATGTTTTGAAAAGATGCTCCATATCCTGTAGGAGTCTTAATCAATTGAATTCTATTGTTGATAGTCTGTATCTCTTTTGTTGTAAGTACCCGAGAAGCAGGTGCATAAGTCGAGTCATGCAAGGTCTGCACCAGCCATTTTGGCATAGTTCTTGCCTGCTCAATATAAGCTCTCTCATCAATAAGTGCATCATGTACATCTGTGTCAGAAATGGAATTATCTGCATCATCACATGAAACCTGCAAAGGCTGAGAAGTTGCCTCATTAGGACCAGCACTAGACTATCCACCTGTAAAAAGAGGCATCAAAGTATCATACATGTCTTTGGAGCTAACAGATGTCTCCTTGGTACATGAAAGCAATGGTTGAATATCATCTTACACAAAAACAACATCACAGCTAACCAGAATGCGTTTAGTCTGTGGATGATACAGACGATAGCCTTTACTTTCAAAACTGTACCCAACAAAAATACATTTTACTGCTTTATCATCCAATTTTCTATGATGTTGTTCAGGCACTGATGCATATGCCAAACAACCAAAAACATGTAGATGAGCAACAGATGGCTTGCGATCATGCCAAGCCTCATATGGAGTGATAGACTGCAGCGCTTTAGCGGGACACCTATTAAGTACATATGTTGCACACATGATAGCCTCAAGTGAGAAACTATGTGGTAAAGCTTGACTCTTGACCATGCACCTCGCCATCTCCATGAGTGACATGTTCTTTCATTCAACAACTCCATTCTGTTGAGGTGTATACGGCACTGTACACTAGTGTTTTATCCCACGTTCAAGTAGAAATGCATTAAAATTAGAAGACATATATTCCCCCCCTCGATCAGAACGGAGGGTGCCCATTTTACATGCTAACATATTTTTAGCCAAAACCAAAAATTGTTTGGAGCCCATGAACACTTTGGACTTTGCCTTCAATGGATATACCCATGCATGCCTGAAAAAATCATCGATGAAAGTCATGAAGTAAAGATAATTCCCAAAAGAAGGTGTCTGCATAGGACCATATACATCACTATGTACAAGCTGTAATTTCTGAGTAGCCCGAACTGAACCATCTTTTGGAAAGGATGAACGCTGCATTTTGCCCAAAATACAGCCTTCACAAACATGTTTTCTAGGTGCCTCAAGTTTGGGAAAAGAGGACACCATTTCAGATTTCTGTAGGCGTAGCAAACTAGCAAAATTCAGATGACCAAAGCGTGCATGCCAAAGCTTTGCATCTGACATAGCCTGAGAATCATTTACTGCACATGCCAAATCATTTACAGATTTTCATAGTCTATGATCTTATACAACCCACGACATAAAATGCCAGAAGCAATAATCACATCGCCATTTGAGAGATCATGAAATGTACACCTGTCATCAACAAATTTCACAAACTGCCATTGTTGCTCCAACACAATGGTGAGAACCACGTTAAGAAGCTCCACCTCCTTAATGTCAATCCGCGGAAGAGATAGGAGTGATATGAAGATCGTGAATGTGAGATGAAGTGAGAGTGAAGGTCAGAAGCATAGAGATGCACACACACATACACACACACAATGAAGAGACAAGCAAGACACAATGGAAGGTGAGAAATCAACTCTATTGCTCAAGAACACTCTTACAAGCTCAAAATAGCTCTAAGCTCTTCTCTACTCAAACAAGCTACCCCAAAAATGAGCTCTCTAGCTCTTTTTATAGTTTCTAGACTAGTTTTGACCGCTTTCACATCTAGTGACGGGCATAGTTAAAAAATAGGTCCTAGATGCTATTTGAAAGGGTAAATGGTGTCTAAAAATAACCAAAATTGATACGCTCATTCTACCTAAGCTACTCAAGCTCGAGGACTCATTGGCTTGCACAAAATGGAGCTATGAATTACAAAAAGGGTCTTTTCTATTTACATATGGTACAAAAGTGATGAAAATCACCATTGGAGGTTTTGAAAAGTATTTATAAAACATAATTCTTTGAAAAATGATTCGACTGACTCCCTACTCTGTCTTTACATGCTTCCGCGTCTTCTATGCCTGTGGCTGCTGCCAACACCCTCTCGCTTCTGTCGTCCTCGACAGAACCTTGTTGTGCGGTCTATCGGATGTAGTTCTTTAGGAGGTCTTGAGCGAGGGTGTGCTCTGATATGCGAATGCCTAGGGCGAGATCTGCCTTGAGTTTCTCCCAATCAATGGACTGCGGTTCATCAGGTGGTGGGAGTCGATAATGTGTGGAATAAACCATCTGTTCACATACGAATAATTGAAGCAAATGTGTGGGCCTGCTGATGAACACTTCTGAATGGTATTCCCAGAAACCGGTTGTGAACATTTCTTCGAAGGTTTGCTTGTAGCACGCCGGTAGGTATTTAATTCTGCAATGCCAGGCATAACACACCCGTAGCGATGGAGTTGTACTCATATCATATGCAAGATCTAGATTGCCATGCTCGAAGCTCGGGGTGTTTACATGGGGTGCCTTGACACGTCTGAAGACTTTAAAAACCATTTGCATCATGTCCAATATCTTGATAGTCATGTGCGCTGCTATATCGTCCATATGTTTCAAGCGTGGGAGCCAGTGACGAATCGTGGCCATCATGTATCCGATTGTAGGTGGTCCTGTTGGTGGCTTGAAATATGAATAATTTAACCAATCCTGGCATTGCTTGTTATTTTGTATTTTAATGGCAAATGCCTTCCAAGAACGGCGACGTGGCACGGGTCCCCAACATGGGTTATATTTTAAGTGTAGTGGTACCTTAGCCCATGTACTCATCATCTCTGGATAATTCTGTAAGAGATCCTTGCGCCATTCTGGTTGATAGATCTCTCCTTGCTGTGCATCCAGTGGCAAATCTTCTGGCTCAGATTGTGTCACGTGAGACAGTTTCTTGCCTGTTTCTTTCTCTATGGCCAACTGATATTCCACCATTAACATAAAATATGGCTTATACTATAGCTCATGCCCTGATATGTATCTGCGCGGGGCCAAATGAGCAAAGTATGGCGACTGTAAAATTCTTTCCTCAATCATTGCCATGGCTACGCTTCTACCCGTGCTGAGTGGGTTGTTCCGAGTTCCTCGATTGTCTTCATCCATGCGGGAGTTGGAAGTTCGAAAGTAGTCTGGCCTTCGGCCGTGACGCGTCCGCCTGGGATGGGTTGGGGTTCATAGGCCTCTTCAAAAGTTTCCTCCACCGGAATAGCTACTGTTTCTTCCTCTGCTGGTAGGTCCGGTGGGGAGTCTTGCTTTGGGGGTGCTTCATAGACTGCTATTTGTGATTGAAGTGTTGACACCTGGGCCCGTAATGCATTAAGTTCCTCTAGGATGTCAGGGGATGGGTCCGCAGGGGGTGGTAGTCCTTGTGGTATTGGTGCTCTTAGTTGCAATGTCTTGTGTTCCTCCTTGAGCTTCTGAAACTCCTCGTTCATGCTGTTGTAGTCATCTAACAATCTGACATGATCATCTAACAACATTTTCATTGATTCTGAGGGCATTACCTTGAAGCAACTAGGGCTTAATGGTTGGTCTGGATGATCGAGAGCAGCTTCTAAATTCTCTCTATTCTGCTCTTGTAAGCGCTGGTTCTCTTTTTTCGCTGCTGCTAAGTGTCGTCTTAATAGTCCCATATTTCTCGTTAATGTTGCGTTGCGAACCGTCTGGGCTCGTAACAAATTATCAAGATCAGCACTGGCTTCTTTGGTCTTTTCTTCACTTTCCACTTCCAGTTTATGATATGTCTCTCATAGCTCTTGGTAGCAAGTGTTCAATGAGGCATTCTCGATGGATAGTGAGTTGAGCTACGGCTGTAAGTCATTCGTTGTCTTCTGCAGCTGCTGATAATTAGTTCCAAGAGATGTGAACTCATCTCTTACTTGAGTCATACAGGTGAGCATCTGTCGAAATGCGTTATCTACAGTGGGTGATAATATTAATGGTGTGCCAAGTGAAGATGCAGTAGGTGTAGATGCAAAGGGAATGGGAAATGGGGGTGGGAAAGTGGATGCTGTGGTTATTGTGGAAAAAAGTGAAGTGCCTAATGAAGTGAGTGGTGGCGCAGTGGGTGGTGATATATCCATGTCATTGGATGTGGTGTCAAGTGCGGTGACCGTGAATAATGGCGTGAAAGTAGGTGCATGCGTGGGTGTAAATACAGGGTTTACAAAGGTTGAAGAGTAATTTACAGAGGGGTTTTCTAATGCTTCTTGGTGGAAAGGGGGAAGAGGAATGACAGTGGGTCGGGGAGGTGATACAGGAGAAAAAGTCATCGGGGTTAAAAATGGAAATAGTGGTCTCGGGGGTGTAGGAAAGGATGGAAAAGATGGATGGAAAAATGGGTTGGATAGAAAGGTGGATGTGTTAGGGGGTAGACTAGGTTGAGTGGGTGCGGGAATTGTGGGATGAATGGGAGTAAGGACGACTTCTGCTACTCCACCGGAGAAGGAAGATGTTGTTCGAGGAGAAGGAGGGTGTATGGTGGAGACTGGATGGATGGGAGGTGAAGGAGGAGCGTTTGGGGTGGTAGGTATTTCGGTAACTATGGTAGTATGTATAGCAATAGTACGGGGTGGGGAGTCGACGATAGTGGTGTCCTCTGCCACTGAGCCTTCTGGGACGAGACGTGCTTCCCTGGCCTGTTCTGAAGATTGACCGCCGGTGGGTACCCGAATGAATTCCACAGGTTTGGTTAGTAAACGGACTCTGCGGGGGTCATATTGCGGTAACGGTTTCCTCTGCAAATATCTTAAGGCTTCTGTGGATCCCACTGATTTGACAAGTTCTCGGAAGCCTCTAATGTATAGTTCTTCGAATCCACCTGAGACAAGTTCTTGTTCTATAAGTGCTTGACTCTCTTCCTCAGTCAGTTTCTTGCGCGCCCAAACTTCCTCCATGGTGCGATATAGCTTCTTGATGGCTAGCGTATAAGTTGCTGCTTCAAAGGTTTCATCTTCATGCGTACTAGTATCACCTTGGGTGTCCATGTGCTGTCCTTGTTCATCTGTCTGCACATGTTCTTGGGATTCGTGAGTGCCTTGGCTGGCTTCGTCATCACCATCGTCTTCATCGGTTTCTGTTCTTTCACCCTCGGAACTAGACACTAGTTGTCCTTGTGGTTGGTCTCGGGGCGTGGTCGGGTAGCTTGGCCGCTCATATTCCTGAGAAAAGATCTGGCCTTTAGAAAACAGAAATTCGTTGGAGAAAGCATCTTGCATTTCAAAATCAAAGGTTGTATCTAGTGGCTCTGCTTCCAAGTTAGGTATCGGAAAAGAAAAAGCTTCCGCACCAATAGTGGTGGGAACTTCTGTTGCAGTGGTGGTAGGTTCCTGAACTGATGTTGCCTGGGAGGTAACTGCACTGGTAGTGCCTTCCATTACAACTAGTCTTGATAATCGTATGCGAATAGGTTGTACCGTTGGAGTGGCTTCTTTCGGAGACTGCTCTGGAGAGGGTTGTGGTGAGGGTGATTCTGGCACCTAAAGGCACGGGATAGTTCCTCTCATTCGCTTTCCTTCTCTTCCTTTGCTAGCCTTCCTAGCTTTCTTTGTGGTTCCTTTAAATGCTTTCAGCTCCTCGCTTGTCAATGCACATTCGATCGGCAAGTCATATGCTAAGCACATATATACAATTCTAGTCAGTGTGCAGCATCCATTGATGACCTTCTTTCTTTCCCATCTATGTTGGGCTAAGTAGAGCTGATTGTTGGAGTTTATTGATCTCCAAAATACAGCTAGAAGTAGGTGAAACCCAACAGGACCTAGTTGACTTTTTCACAAACTTGTATGCAAAGACCAGTTTTCTTGTAGAGCAAACTGCTCTTTACTCACTTAAAATTTTCCAAAACTGTTTCACACACATAAACTAGACTCTAAGAGCTTTCCAACAAGCTATATAACACCTCAAATGGATAAATACACAAGGAGATATGACCTCTGCAAGTTGGAGGTTTAATGGAGACCTTCAGCGGGGGTGAAACCCGAGAACACACACTACTTGCAGAGAGTACTGCTCTCAAGTCACAAATCCAATGATTATACATATGACTCTCTTGGACTACCCACAAGATCACGACTTCTCTCCTCTTTTTATAGCATGGAGAACTAATCTAAAACCTTCCTAATACATCTAAATTCGTGGTAGACACTTGGGTGGAGGTATTACATGACTCAAGTGCTCAAATAAGCAAAGTATTGATGGACTTTGAGAACTAGCCACATCGACCTTCCACTAGGACACCACTGCAGCTCCCTTGTGACTCACTAATTTGACTCACCATGTTCTAGAACTCACGTGGTATTTTTGCTATCTTTTATGAATAATATGAGCCTTCTTGAAGTATTTGAAGACTTCCCAAAGGTATTTACATAATTTGAAACTCGTACCCTACATAAAACAAATGTTCTCAACATTCTCCCCCTCAAGTTTCAAAGGGTATTTCCTTCATGCCAAGAATATAGTTGAATCTTTGAAGCTTTGGTCCATCCAAGGATTTGGTGAAGATATCTGCAACTTGATCCTTTGTTCCCACAAAAGAAACTTGTACTTCATTGTTTATGGCCTTCTCTCGAACATAATGATAGTGAACCTCTATATGCTTTGTTCTAGCATAAAAAATAGGATTTGAGGTCATATGAATGCTGCTCAAGTTATCCCTTATATATCAGTGGTACATCAACGTGCACATTCAAGTCATGAAACAACTTTTTAAACCACATAACCTCAGTAGTAGCCAATGCTAAACCTCTATACTCAGCCTCTGTAGAAGATAGAGCAACTGTAGGCTGTTTCTTTGAACTCCATGTTAATGTCTTGTTTCCTGCAATTACCATATATCCACTTGTGGATCTTTTGTCATCTTTGCTTCCAGCCCAATCTGCATCACTAAAGACTTTAAGAGTTCGATCAGCATCATGACTATAAAATAATCCTTCGTTCATGGTACCTTTCAAATACCTAAGCACTCTTTTTGCTGCATGCATATGAGGTACTCTAGGTTCATGCATAAACTGTGACAGTACTCCCACTGCATAGCATATATCAGGTCTAGTTTTTGTTGCATAAATCAAAGATCCTACCATGGATCTATATGCATTCGTATCATGCAACTCATCACCTTCCTTTGCACTCAACTTAACATTACATTCCATTGGAGTAGAAACAAATTTACATTCCTGCATACCAAATCTTTTCAACATATCACATATATACTTTCTCTGTATCAACCACATACCTTCATCGCCATACACAATTTCAATCCCAAGAAATATCTAAGCAAACCAAGATGTGAAATTTTAAATTCCTTTCCCAAATTACCTTTTATCTCTTCAATTGCTTTTGCATCATTCCTTGTAATCAACAAGTCATCCACATAAATGCATACATAGACACACATGTCATCTACATGTTTTACATAAAGTGAAGGATCAGCATGACTCATTGTGTATCCTTGCAACATAAGATACTTTACCAACCTTGCATTCCATGCCCTTGGTGCCTGTTTAAGACCATACAATGCTTTCTTTAACCTGCATACATGATTAGGACATTTTGCATCCACATAACCATCTGGTTGTGACATATACACTTCTTCATTTAACTCACCATTAAGAAAGGCATTCTTTATATAAAGTTGATATATATTCCACCTTTTACTTGCAGCCAAAGCCAACAAAGTTCTCACTGTTGCCATGTTTGCTACTGGACTAAATGTTTCTTCATAGTCCAATCCTTGAGTTTGATTATATCCTTTTGCTACAAGTCTAGCCTTATATCTTGAAACACTACCATCACTATTTCTTTTAATATTAAAAACCCACTTGCAACCAATTACCTTTTGTTTTGGTGTACTTGGAACTAAATTCCAGGTCTTGTTATCCTGTAGTGCTTCCATTTCTTCTCATTGCTTTCTCCCACTTTTCATCTCCTTTTTGCCTCATCATAACATGTGGGTTCATTTTCCTGCTCAACTTTTGTCATAAAAGCATAATGAGTATTCATGAAAGATTCATAAGTATACCTTTGAGGTTGCTTGCTTACTCTTGAAGTTCTTCTTACCTCCAATGTAGATGCTCTTCCTTTCTTATTAGGAACCTTTGATGATTCTCCATACTCACATACATCACTAATTTCCTCTCCTTCATCATTAACTTCAACAAGTTTGACTTTACCTTTGCTTTTAACACTTGGAGGTCACTCTTGCCTTAATCTTCCATTGAAAGGTAGCTCTCTTTCTTCATCCAAAACACTTTTCTCATCACTTAAACTTCTTATGGGCTGAGGTAAGTACGCATCTCCTTCATCTGTATCTTCTTCATCTCCATTTATGACCTGCAAAGTTTTCTTATCTACATACCATGAAAGTGATTCATCAAAATTTACATCTCTTGAAACAACCACCTTATTGGTATGAGGATTATAACATGTATATCCTCTTTGAGTATCTGCATAACCAATAAATATACACTTTTCTAATTTCACATCAAGTTTTAATCTCACTTCACTAGGTACATGTACATAACATACACAACCAAATACTTTCAAATGACTTACATTTGGTTTCCTTCCATGCCATACCTCATATGGTGTCAAATGATGAACTCCAACAGTAGGTACTCTATTCATAATGTACACACTTGTGCTAACAGCTTCAACCCAAAAAGAATTAGGCAAACACATATCATTTAGCATGCTTCTAGATGCTTCTGCTATGATTCTGTTTCTTCTTTCTGTGACTCCATTTTGCTGTGGAGTATACCTGCATATAACTTCTCTTTTGATACCTTCATCATACAAAAAATCAGTAAAAGCTTGAGAGAAATACTCTCCCCCTCCATCGGATCTTAGCTTCTTAACATATCTTCCTGTTTACTTCTCGACAAATGATTTAAAATTTTTGAAACAATCAAAGATTTCACTCTTATGTTTAATGAAATACACAAATGTCATTCTACGATGATCATCAATGAATGATACATAGTACTTATTACCAGCCAAGGATGCCTCTTTAGTAGGACCCCATACGTCCGTGTGTATAAGATCTAGCAATCCACTGCTTACATAGCTTGAATGCTTGAAAGGCTGTCTACTCTGCTTACCCATTTGACATGCTTCACAAAGATGCACCATATGTTGCTTAGTAAGATCAGGTAATCCTTCAACAATCCTCTTCTTTGATAGCTCCTTTAACCTGTGTACATTCATGTGTCCAATCCTTTTGTGCCATAGATCAAGCTCTGCTATTCGATGCATACCATAAGAGAAATAGTTTGTATGATTTGGATTTACCTTGAATGTAAACAATCTACCTTGTTTTTGACCTCTAGCAATTAATCTCCTTTGCTTTGGATCCTCAATGAAGTAACCTGCATGATTAAATCTTATTTGCAAACCTTTTTCTACCATTTGACCAACTGACATCAAATTCTTAGTAATCGTTGGCACATAAAGTACATCCTTCAAGCAATTTGTCTTGCTCTTATCCTGCATAACAACATCTCCAACCTGCATAATCTTATGTGTTGTATCATCTCCTGTTTCAACATGAACTTTACATGAAGGATTATGCATATTAGAAAACCATGAAGCATCATGTGACATATGGTTAGAGCAACCACTATCTACATACCATACATCACTATTGCAATTCATCTTAGTTTCTACATTCATCATAAGAAGAGAATCATAATCTTCACTTTTACCTTCAACTACATAATTTCCTTGTTGTTTACCTCTTCTTGAATAGCCTCCTCTTCGATTACCACCTTGATTATCTTCATTTTGATAGCAATCTTTGGCCTAGTGTCCATACCTTCCACATATATAGCAATTGTTGTTATCTTCACTCCTTTGTCTTTGATTGTAGTTGTAGTTGCCTCTCGTACCTCTAGCGCTTGATCTTCCTCTTCCTCTTGTGTTGAAGAAGCCACTTGAAGTCCCTTGATCATCGCTCCTTCTTCCTCGACCTCTATTTGAACCTCTTCTTCCTCTGTTTCCACCTCTTGATGATCCTACATAAAGAGCTTGTCCTTGAGATCCTTTTTGATTTGAAGTAGAGCCATTTAGATTCATCTCCTCCGTGACCATGAGAGCAACAAGCTGATCAAAGTCTGGTAATTCTCCTCTAACATAAACTGAAGTAATGAATGGTTTCCATCTCTCATCATCCTTGAGGCCGTTGAGAGTATGTGCAACCAAGTCGTCGTCCTCCACATGAGCTTGAATTGATCTTAGTTGATCTGCAATCTCTTTAACCTTCAACAAGTAATCATTGACCGATGTCCTTATATCTTTCTTTATGTTATTCAACTCATTTTTGAGTTGAATCTTCCTTGCTCTTGTACCTGTAGCATACAACCTTTCCAATGCAAGCCAAACATCTCTACTTGTGTCTAGATCTTGTATGTGTCCTACCATTGAATCTTGAATATTTTGTGATAGAATGAATATAAACCTTTTGTCTCTTTCATTCCAAAGTCTAAACTCCCTCAATTGTTGCTGATTTGGATCCTCTGGTAATATAGGTTTGATATCTGTTCCATCAATCAAACCATACAAGCCTCTACCTTGCAAGTATGCTGTGATTCTAAACCGCCATGCTTGATAGTTGTTCTTATCAAGCTTCTCTATTTGTGCATGTTGATCGCCCATTGTGTAAATACTAAACTTTTCTCCTTTAACCCTCCTTTTGGATATATGTGATAAGAAGTATGAGATTTACCTTTTTTATAAAGTCTATGCACCTTTCTTTGCTTGGATGTTGCTTGAGATGCTTCCTTGCTATCTCCTTCTACCTTTGTGTAGTATCGATGATGAACCGCTAGTCCAATAGCTTCAAATTCTTCATCAAGGTATTATAACCTTCTCCAACCTTCAATTACTTGCTCTGATACCAATGTTGGAGTTTATTGATCTCCAAAGTACAGCTAGAAGTAGGTGAAACCCAACAGGACCTAGTTGACTTTTTCACAAACTTGTATGCACAGACGAGTTTTGTTGCAGAGCAAATTGCTCTTTACTCACTTAGAATTTTCCAAAACTGTTTCACACACATAAACTAGACTCTAAGAGCTTTCCAACAAGCTATAGAACACCTCAAATGGATAAATATACAAGGAGATATGACCTCTGCAAGTTGGAGGTTTAATGGAGACCTTCAGCAGGGGTGAAACCCGAGAACACACACTACTTGCAGAGAGTACTGCTCTCAGCTCACAAATCCAATGATTATGAAAATTTACAGGAAGAAAGTAGACACTAAGAGCTTTCAAATGAGCTATCAAACATGTAATTTGGATATATAATAAGGGAGATACAAGCTCTGCAATCTTTGCATAAAAAAATACAGCAACATAGAGATACACATATGACTCTCTTGGACTACCCACAAGATCACGACTTCTCTCCTCTTTTTATAGCATGGAGAACTAATCTAAAACCTTCTTAATACATCTAAATTTGTGTTAGACACCTGGGTGGAGGTATTACATGACTCAAGTGCTCAAATAAGCAAAGTATTGATGGACTTTGAGAACTAGCCACATCGACCTTCCACTAGGACACCACTGCAACTCCCTTGTGACTCACTAATTTGACTCACCATGTTCTAGAACTCACGTGGTATTTTTGCTATCTTTTATGAATAATATGAGCCTTCTTGAAGTATTTGAAGACTTCCCAAAGGTATTTACATAATTTGAAACTTGTACCCTACATAGAACAGCTGTTCTCAATATTGATCACTGATCCAGCTTGCTAGATCAACTATCTGTGGTCCAGTACATGCTAAATACAAACCAAACCATATGCAATTGTGAGGCATTGTGAATCTGTCCTGAGCGGGGAAAGCAAAATGCTGCATACATATCTGTAGTGGTTTTGAAAGCTCAGGTGTGATCGCCAAAATCTCTTCCCATTTAGTAACGTCCCCACGTTTCATAGGGTATGGAACTAACCTTTCTCGCTCTGTGGGCGTGTGGGTTCCATGAATCTTGATGGCAGCTCGAATCAAATCTTTTGAAAGATAAAATCTTTTATATGGTGGATCGTTCACTAAGGATGGCAAAATAAAAGTGCCGGGCAGATCCTTGTTCTCCGAAGCTATCAAAGTGGTGATTAAGTAATAGCATCTGTAGAAGTCAGGCTTAGGCAAAGGGTTGCTGAAATACTCTGTAAACCCTGCTCTTGCCCAAACATGCGTTAGGTCTTCTGTGTTCTGTAGTCCTTCGAACTCTCTGGAGAAGAACTGATATTTGCCCTAGGTACGGTCATCAAACGTCAAATTGGCCTCAAAGATAAAATCAGCATCCACCAATGGTCTTGCTAGCCCTTGAAACCAGTGAGAGTTGCGATGAATCTTCTCTGTATATCCCCTAGGAGGATCGTCGATCGGCATAGGTCCCAAAAATCCTTGGAATTCTGGGGGCTGAGCCGTAGGATGGGGCTCCGCTAGTAGTTCTCCAATATTGGCCCTGGGTGCACTGGGGCCAGCTTTTGATGGTCCTTCTGCCTGCATGATGTATGATGCGAGTGCGTAGTAGATCTGCTACATAAGATTAACACATTAGTATGGAAATTAATCATGATCCCATGAAAGTGAGACCGCAATTCCCTTCCATAACCGATGTGTAACCCGTGTAGCTGAGTGTCGTGATATGGTTTATGGAATGATTTCTTGCAAACTAATGCAGGTCTCTAGACACCTACATGCTTCAGATGATGCATACATTTCTTGATGAGGTGTTATTACAGGTGATGTTGGGTTATAGTGTGTGGATTTATACAATGTTCAGTCATGAATGAGTTATTACAAGGTTGTAGATTAGTTGGGGTGGGAGTTATGTTAGACAATGGGTTAGGAGAAGACTTCTGGATACGTTTCGGTACCCACTTCCTAAGAGTTTCTGAATGGGTGATAGGTTTCTGCTGAGGGACAAGAGGTGATATCGGATGTGGTGGTATTGAGGTTTCAAGAGATTTCGGAGGGGTATATATTACATGGCTTGAGGGTTGAGCTATAATAAACTGTTTGGGTACCCAAATCTGCGTGGGTGTGGGTCAATTCGTTAGGTACTTCTTGGCGATCCAAATTTGTCGAATGTTCGTCGAGGTCGAAAAAGGTCGAGGAGATGTTGAATATTGACTCTGCTTCTGCCTTGACTTCTTCTTGTCATTGTTTGGATTGTTGAAACTTGTCGGTGGTTTCTGTCCTTTTGGCACCCATATTTTCTTGTGCCTTCTACTCTGTGGTACTGATACTGCTGCTTTCTTTGTGTCGGCTGATATTGTCGTCGGTCTGGGTTCCTTCGTCGTGGTTGACTCTTTTGTGGTTGAGGTTGAGAGGTCAGATGGACACTCTGCTTTGGAAAAGAAGGGAGGTCCAACACTTGCGAAACCTGCCAATTAGGAAGTGCTCCATTTTGTACTTTTAATCTAGGCCAGTCCGTAGTAAGTGTGGAAGGATGGGCACCGCAGGGTGTTTTGCCCATGTGGACGCTGATGAAGTCCACCTGACCGCTGATTGTGCCCATTTGGCCGCTAATGGTCCTCATTTGTCCAAGCGGTTGGGCGGTTGACCCTTCTAATTTGCACGAAGCCCAAGGGAAAATCTCCTGACGTCCTTCTGATTGACAATTATCCATCGCCAAGCCCGCATGGGTTGGTGTAGGCGTAACGTGACTGATCTGACCAAAGATCTTTCAGTCTTCCGTCGCATGTTGTTCATAGGGTCTAGGGCCGCGTACTTCAGGCAAATAGCCAGTAGGGAAGTCAAGCGGTATCACTCGCTTCTGATCTAAGGTTCCAATCTGCAAGGAGCCTTGTCTAAGATTTAGGTCCACTAAGTGATCATATAGCCAATCTTGGCCAAGGATTAGGGGTTCTATGAGGTCGTCACCATGGCACACTAGTAGCTTCACTGTCAAGGTCACATCATGTATGAGGATAGGAAGGTCCACCTCACCCATGCAAGGGGTTTCCATGCCTCCTAGCCCTATGAGGTATGCCTCAATTGGCCGCATTTCTATTCCTGAATCCTTATAGTGGGACCATCTAATCGCACTAGTCGCAACACCTGAGTCAATTAAAGCCCTGAGCTCTTGGCAAGGGTTACTGTGCTCCAGCTTGATTGTAATGAATGGTCTCCTATCCACTATGCTAGGATGATTGGTTGACTTTACTTGACACATGGCCATGGGGTATCTGGTTGTTGTTTCCAGATGATTATAATGTTCTCTCCCTAGTCCTTGTCTTCTTAGCTTCATGCGCTTAATGCGTTCTATAGCTTCTGCCTGAGCTTCAGCTCGTATTCTATTTTCTTCCTCCTTACACTTCTTTGCCAACGTGAGTCGTCTAAGCATATCCTCAGTAAGAGGTTCTTGGTATAACCTGACTCTACATCCACTAATATAATTAGGCATTATATCTCCTTCTAAGGTGGCTAATTGTACTGCTCCACTTGTTGAGAGTCTGTTAATGATCATAGGTCCATAACCTCGCTTTTCTAACTTTCGTGCATGTTGTTTCAACGTATATACTAGGACTAAATCTCCTTCCTTTAAGCCTTTATCTTTCACATGTGCATCAAAATATGCTTTCTGTTGCTTCTTTGCTACGTATATTCCTGCTGCTGCTTTCAGCTTGGTTTCTCCTAATCGTTCCAAGTCCATTATTCTTGCTGATAATTCATGTCCGGTCCACTGATGTTCTTGTGCAACCTTAAGGGTCGGTATCAAGAAGTCCAAAGGAAGCACATCATTCTGACCAAAAACCATCTGAAAGGGAGTTGCATTGAGTACGGTCTTGTAGGCCACTCAATATGCCCAAACAGCGTGGTGTAACTGTTTGTCCCAATCTAAACGTTTGTTGTTCACGAGTTTTGTCAGTACATTACAAAGGATCTTGTTAGTGCTTTCAGCCTGACCATTGGCCTGAGGATGATATGGTGCAGATTTCTTGTGAATCACCATAAAATCCTGTAACAAATATTCAATGACTTGGTTTAGAAAGTGGGTTCCTCGATCGCTCACTAACTCTATAGGCAATCCATATCTTGTAAAGACATTTTCAAATAAGAATTTTGCAATTGTGTGAGCATCATTCTTTTTTGTGGCTTTTGCCTCTAACCATTTGGTAAGATAATCTGTTGCAACAATAATGTATTCAGCATGTGTACCTTTTGCAGGGGAGTTAATGGGTCCTACAAAGTCTATACCCCACTTAGAAAATGCACGTCCACCCATCATGGGTTTCAATGGCATTTTGTCTCTGCAAGTAGGAAATTGAGTTCTTTGGCACACATCACATCTCTTTACATAGGTATGTGCATCCATGTGAAGAGTGGGCCACCATAATCCTGCAAAGAGGATGGCTTTGATAATCCTATCGGGTCCAAAATGACCTCCTGCGACACCCTGGTGTGCAGTCTCTAGTACGCTCAAATAATCACTTTCATGAACACATTGTCTTAGGTATCCGTCTCTTCCTTTTTTGTATAGATTATCGCCAATAAGTGAATAGTCTTGAGCTTCCTGCTCTAGACTTTGTTGTCGTGCTAAGGTCATTCCTTGAGGGAATGTTTTCGTCCTTAAGTACGTCACTAAAGGTTCACTCCAATCTGGTGTGAGAGACACGTGATATAATGTAGCATGTTCTACTGGTGGTCTTTCACAACAAACATGGCACTCTTTACACAATTTGTAGACATCTGCTTCCATTGACGGCCAATACACTCCTAGTCTCTGCAGAGTCTGCAATGTATGATGTTTCGAGTGATGTTGCTTTAATGCACCTACATGTGCTCATTGCAACCAATTCGCATGTTCTGATTCCTCTACACAACAAGCAAGAATCCTTTGATTATCCTGTTTATATGTGCTTCCTGCTATGATTTGATATCTTTGAGATTTGGTAATCTCTCCTTCCTGGAACTTTATCCTAGGATTCTTAGGTCCATATGTGAGAATAGAGACTATAGGCTTATCCCATTCTAGTGCTATCTCAAGGTTAAACAAATATGCATTGGGTAATTCATCCACTACTCCTTGAGGAGCTTCTCTTGTGGTTAATCTTGAAAGGTGGTCAGCTCTGAGATGTGTCTTTCCTTTCCTGACTACTACCTCAAAATCGTACTCCATGAGTAATAGAAACCAACGTATTAATCGTCCTGTGTTACATGGTTTGTTGACTAAGTACAGTAATGCTTGATGATCTGTAACGAACTTGAACTTGTTTGCCAACAAATAATGCCTGAATTTCTTTACCACGTAGATCATCCCCAATCCTTCTCATTCCGTAGTGGTGTAATTTCTTTCTGCTGCGTTCAACTGTCTGCTCGCGTAAGCTATGGGAAGATCTATATTTCCTTCATTCGTGGGTTGTGCTAACACACATCCTATGGCGTAATTGGATGCATCCACATGTACATGGAATGGCTTACTCCAATCCGGGGTTGTCAATATAGGTGCTGAGCACAAACCTCGTTTGAGTTCATTGAATGAATTCTCACATTCATCTGTCCATTCAAAATTGGTCAAAAGAGAGTACAGAGGCTTGGCTATGATTGCATACATGTGTATGAATCGTCTGTAATAACCGCAATGACCCATAAATGCCTGTACCTCTTTTACATTATTTGGTCTAGGTAGATCTGCAATTACTTTCACTTTTTCTTCATTCGTAGAGATTCCATTCTTTGACACAATGTGTCCTAGAATTTTTCCTTGTCTGATCATGAAAACGCATTTTTCTGGGTTCAAACAAACGTGATATTCTCGACATTTGTCAAACACTTGTCTTAACTCTAGGATATGCGTCTGTCTTACATTTGAATGTGCACATAAGTCATCGACATAAACTTCCAAACTCTTGCATAAGAATTCCTTAAAAACATGACACATGAGTCGCTGGAAAGTGGCGGGTGCATTTGTTAAGCCAAATGGCATCACACGAAATGCAAAAATGCCCCATTCTGTGGCAAATCCGTCTTGTGTTGATCTTCTAGAGCAATGGCTACTTGATTATAGCCTGAAAAACCATCAAGAAAGCTGTAAACTTCCTTGCCCGCAACTCTTTCCAATAAATGTTCCGTGATAGGAAGAGGATAATTGTCTCTAATCGTGGCGGTATTAACTTTTTTAAGGTTAATACACGCACGCAATTTTCCATTCTTCTTGGGCACAACCACAATGGGGGATACCCATTCAATATGCTCAATTTCGTATATGAATCCTGCTTCTATCAAGCGATCTATTTCTTCTTTAATCTTCGCAACGTAATTATCATTGTACGTGTATGGTTTCTGTTTCGTGGGTTTTGCATCTAGAGTCATAGGGATTCTATGGGAACATATGTCCGGTTCTACTCCTTTCAAATCTTTGTAACTCCAAGCGAACACGTCTCTATATTCGCGCAATAGGGCCACTAATTCTTCTTCTTCTTCATTCGTCAGATCATGCCCTATGTATGTACATTTTTCTTCTTCTCCTTCTATGGCTACTATGATTTTTTTTGTTTTCTCTCGATTATCATATACTTCTCCAACTTCAGCTTTTCTGTTAGACATTCATACCATTATTTGTCTATCTTCTATTTCATACTTTTTGAAGTTCTCGGGAACCTCAAACAAGGATTCTTCTTTTTCTGACATGGTTTCTTTCTTCTTTCTTTTTTTACCTTCACTTTTGTCAGTCACTTGGGTGGTTAACCTCACATCATTTGTAATTTCTGCGTGCCTCTGAGGATGAGTCTCTAATTCGTACAAATATTCTTCTTCTGATGCAAAGGGTGAGTCCATAATAATTGACTCTAAATCAAAATTGCTTGCATCCTCAAATGCATCAGTGCTAGGTTCACATTCTTCTAAAATTGAATCACACATGATCAGCTCTATCATGAAAACTGAAATGTCATAGCCATCCTCGTCACAGTGGGGTGTCCATTGTTCTTCATTGATGGCTACATCCATGGTTGCTAGGATTTCTGCCCAACCATGGGGCTCGAATTCTCCGTCTGGAAATACTACAGGTGTGTAAGCTGGGTCCTGAAGAGTTCGTGGATGTTGTACTGAACCTAAGGTCCTAGCTTCTAACCGTTCTTCCTCTTGTTTTGCTACCTTACACATCCATAAATGAGTGTCCTCATGTAACCATGAAGGGTCTGATTCCAATGAGTGTACCGATTCTGTTTCTACCTGTGTCTTATGGATGGTATTCCATTGTATTGGGGGTACATCCCGATGTGAATAGTCTTTAAGATTGACTTTAGTAGTCACTCCTAAATGTTGCAAGTACAAAGAATTAGTTCCCCAATCTTGTACGATTTGTAATTGATGCATGCATGGTCGTCCTAAGATCATCTTGTAAGCATGATTTTTACTAAAATCACAAATGGCAAAGGTATGCTCAAACTCCACACCACAAGTGGTGAGAGATATGCCTTCTAGTAAGCCTAATGGTTTTTCTATGTGTCTGTCAGCCATTTGTAGCTTCATCCTGGTAGGTCTTAGTGCTGGCTTACCCCAGCATTTCCATAAAGCAGTAGTAGTGATGGCTACTCCGGCTCCTGAATCTAAGATGGCTTTCGTGGTGTAGCCCTCATGGGTTATTGGAAGATAAGTGTTACCTTCCTCTCCTTCACTTACATCTCCGATCTTTTCTATAGGTACTTCTGGTACCTTCTTATGTGATCCTATCTGTGAGGGTGTAGTAGCAAGCTCAGGGAATTGATTTGCTACATGTTTCCACAGTTCTGGTTTTACTTTTAACAACTCCTCTAGAGTGAGGTTACATTGTACTTTGGTGTTCTTTATCACTTCCGTGTTTCTAGGGATTATTGATTCTTCATTCCTCACTATTATCGTGGGTGCTCTCATACTAATAGACTTGTCTTCCCAAGGTCCTGTGAACTGAGGTAATTCTTGCAAAGAATTGGATTCGAATCCTATGTGTTCACTCAATTGCTCTTCCTCTACATCATCATAAATAGAGGGAATGTCTTGGGGAAATTGTTCCTGCAAGTCGTCTATTTCTTGAATAGGAGGATGGGTTCCTTGTTCTCTTCTCCATTTCTCTTGTTGGATTTCTCTTAAAAATTCATGTGAATACCTATGAATGGAAGACAAATTGTCTTCCCCTTCTGTATTGGGTACTTGAGACAAGGATGGTGCATTCCTTTCCTGTGTCTCTGGGACAGGGTTCCTATGCTGATCCTTTTCCTCTTTGCTTTCTTTCAAGTTTATTCGAGCCTCTCCATTAATCCTTGAAAGTGTAATTCAGGTTTTGCCATGTTATTCCAATTTAGATATCTAGAGGCTTCGAATATTGCTTGTGCTAATTCTACCATTTTCATGCAAAGTTTAGTTCTCTCAATTTCTAGATCAGCTCGAGGGTAGTTTTTACTCATTTCCGCTACTTGAGGTCCTTCTTTTAATCTAGCCTGATATGCACAAAACATCATGTCTAGGTTTTCTAGTATGGGTTCTGCTAACACTGATCCTGATTTCTGAGCTGGGTTCTCTTGATTTAATTCTTGAGAGGTCAACTCTAGGATTTTGGCTCTCAATTCTTTTAAACTTCCTTCCAACTCAGTTATCTATTTACTCCACTTTCTCTTGATCCTTTCTCTAGAATCTTTCCAAGATTTCTTCTTTTTACTGCTAGACTCTACAACTTCACTAGTTCTGACTGTTTTCTCCTGATTGTGTTGCTGATTCTGTAAGAGCGCCTGGGCTCTTTTTATAGCTTGGATAGGCACGTATGTAGGGTTGGATCCATCTGCGTTGTTTACAATACCTATCACGTTGATGAGTGTCACATTTGAAGCATTAACTGGGTTCTTAGGACAATCTTTGATTATGTGCTCTTTACCACAATCGGCGCAAAAGCCTTGTATGTTATAGTATTGTGATTGTCCTGATATCGGAGGATGTGGGCAATCCTTTATGAAATGATCTCCTTGGTACCTAAAGCATGGTCCTCTAGGGCCCTGTGGTCTTTGCTGTCTCAATTGGGGCCGTGGATTTGGGTTTGTGTACATCACGTTAGCATAATCGGGCTCCCAACTAGGTTCCACTGGTGGACTATCATAATGATATGTCTCCACATGTTCTAGTGACTCTGTGTAGTACGCGGGTGGACTATCTACATGAGTAGAGTCAAAACTGTTTGAGTTCGGATCACTTTTTGTGATCAAAGGTGAAGAAGGCACTAAGGCCCTACTTAGGTTCTCTTCTGCAGCAGCATATTTCACTGAGATGACATTAGCTGGTGGGGGTAGCTGCTGAGCTATAACGGTTTGAGGTCTTTGTTGAGCCTGATACGGGTAGTTCTGTGGAGGCCTATAGTAATAAGGCTGAGCATTGTATTGGCCTTGATACGTACCTGGCTGCGGGTATGCTTGCGAGTAGTTCTGTCTTACTGCTTGTTTGTTGTATGGGCAGTCCTGAGCTGTGTGATTTGTGTATCTTCTCTCAATTGTACAATATTGGCCACTAGGGTTGGCTTGCGGTTGTGTTGCATTGGGACACACATTTGCCATGTGATCGCCACCACAGGTGTAACAACGCTTGTTTGTTTTTACCCTTGGCATCTGTTTACTAGAAACTCCTAGTTTCTGGGCCACTTTTTCTGCTAGGTTCTCTATTGAGCTAGACAATTTTGTGGATGCTAGAGATGAACAATCTGAGTCCTTATAGACCTTTGAGATATCCAACTCATCTCCAAGGTTGTCCTCAATGTCTATGCAAATTCTTACACACTGCTCTAGCATTCTGGGTTCTTTTAAGTACACATAGGAGCGTAGTTTAGAGCTCAACAGGCCGTCTAGAAACAATGACACTTGTTTGGCTTGTGAGGGTAGCTCTTGCATAGGACATCTCTCAACATATTGTCTAAACCTACGTCCTGCCAGTCTAACTGTTTCTTGAGGGGTCTGTTTGAAGCTATGAATCAACAAAGACGTGTCATGTCTGATCCCACTTTTAGAGAATTCAGTGATGAATGACTCTAAAAAGTGATGGATGTCTCTAAATTGCCTCTGTTGCAATGGTTGGAACCAAGTTAAAGCGGTATTATTTAACGTTAGTCCAAATGCGTTATATTGCGTGAACATGTCTTCTACTTGTTCTGCTCGTAGTACTTGCTTAAATTCAGCAACGTGGTCGTAGGGATCTCCTGTCCCGTCAAAGGAGTTTTTCATGGACTTTACTAACTGAGTGGGTCGTAATATTCTTGCATGTTCACGTGGTCTAGGTAGAGGAAAATCATCTCTACCACCTGGCATTCTTTGTCTATCCACTCTGTCCGTGTTTATGGTGGTTCTATCTCTTCCTATGGGATGATTGAAGCTTACTTCGGGCCTCTCTTTATTTTTCTCTCTTTGATTAGCATGGGCTGAGGATGTTCATGCCCCTTGTTGGCTCGTGTTTACGTTTGTTCAAGATGGAGGGAATACTAACTCACCTCTCCATGTGTACATGTTTCTAGCGTGGTCAGGTACCACAAATACTCTTTCTGAAGTTTCATCCAGGTATACAACCTTTCCAGGTGTATCCGGGTCTTTAAATTCGTAGATTATAATGGAGCCTACCTCACTAGGTTGTTCTGTTCTGTACCTCCAAAATGCTTCGTCAGTTTCTTTATTTACAAATAGCTCTATGCTTCTATTGTCCTGAGGGGTCCAATCTGGAACTAGTACTCGTGTCAGCACAGATTTCCCTCTAGGTGTTCTGGGTTCTTCTAATGGTTCCTTTCCTTGAGATCTCGCTTCCGTCTCCAACTGAATTACGCCAAACTCATTGGTATTGTTTGGCTGAGTACTTATGATGTACATCGTTCCTTCTTTGTCTATGTACGCGTCTCTCTCGAATTTCACCACTGGACATTCCAATCCAATGGGTTGATCAGGGTTTTGCATTTGCACCACTTGTCTTCACAAACCATCCTCATAGATGCAAGCACCTAAGCGGTTGGCTCGGAGAAATTCTAATTGAGTCCTATAGGGTCCTTCAGGTCTTTCTAAGTAAGCTACCTTTGACCCTCCTTCTGGTATTTCTGTGCTAAATGCCATTTCTGATTCACTCGTGTCTGAGCTCTCGTAGGGGTAACTAGTGTTCAATTGTTGAGCCCACGATCGAGCAGTGGTTCTTACACTTGCTTCTGATGATCTAAGGCTTCGTCGGTCTGACTTACCTATATGTTTTCCCGATCTAAGGTTCATGAATTTTCTTCCTTGCACACTCAGTGCACGCTCAGATCGTCAATGGTTCTTTGTTCTTTCTTGCTTGATTCTTCTTAAGTTTCTTTAGATTCTTGTCTAGATGTATGCGTCAGGAATTGACTTTCTGTGGTACTTTTGAGTTCTCGTTCCGTCAAACTTAAGTTCTTTTCCTTTAGGTTTTCATCTCACACACCTTTACTTTAGTCTTGGAATTGAAAAATTAAATCTCTTGCACTTGAGGCATTCCTATCGTCCTTAATCCACAATGCTACCGTTTAGCCTAAGCTAATAATTGACTGAGGGGGTTGAGTAATTCTTCCAACCTCGAGTCAGTTGCTTTGGTTGCTCTGATGCCCAAGAAGCCGCGCTTCCCAAGCCCTGCGTCTTTCACTGCCTTGCTTTGCCTTGCTGTGTTTGCCCTTGCTAGACCTTTTCCAAGCTTTCCTGATGCACTAGAGCTGTGTACCTGCAAGAAAACTCAAAAACACACAAGTACACACAAGCACAAAAGCTCTCTCTCTCTCAGACATGCACAAATGAGGGGAAATGAGGAGAATGGGTGGATATGGTGAATTTTTTGATTTTTTTGGAGATGAAGATGATGATGCGGTGATGAAGATGCAATGTGGGGAAGGTGAAAAACACCAAAAACTAACTAAAAACAACAACAAAAACTGAAAATTTAACCTTCCAACGCCACTTCTTGCTATACTCTTACCATCACACATTCGTCCTAGACTCGATCCCCGACAACGACACCAAATTTGGTGTTGCTCCAGCACAATGGTGAGAACCACGTTAAGAAGCTCCACCTCCTTAATTTCAATCCGCGGAAGAGATAGGAGTGATATGAAGATCATGAATGTGAGATGAAGTGAGAGTGAAGGTGAGAAGCATAGAGATGCACACACACAACGAAGAGACAAACAAGACACAATGGAAGGTGAGAAATCAACTCTATTGCTCAAGAACACTCTTAGAAGCTCAAAATAGCTCTAAGCTCTTCTCTACTCAAACAAGCTACCCCCAAAAATGAGCTCTCTAACTCTTTTTATAGTTTCTAGACTAGTTTTGACCGGTTTCACATCTAGTGACTGGCATAGTTAAAAAATAGGTCCTAGATGCTATTTGAAAGGGTAAACGGTGTCTAAAAATAACCAAAATTGATACGCTCATTCTACCTAAGCTCCTCAAGCTCGAGGACTCCTCGGCTTGCACAAAATGGAGCTATGAATTACAAAAAGGGTCTTTTCTATTTACATATGGTACAAAAGTGATGAAAATCACTGTTGGAGGTTAAAGTATTTATAAAACATAATTCTTTGAAAAATGATTCGATTGACTCCCTACTCTGTCTTTACATGCTTCCGCGTCTTCTATGCCTCTGGCTGCTGCCAACAACACCTGTCATCAACAAATTTCACAAACAAGCCAATCTTGGCTAATGTAGAAACTGATAACAGGTTCTTCTTGATCCCTGGCACAAGTAAAGCATCTGACAAAGTGAAAGAACTACCATCAGCAGTAGTCAAAATGATCTTACCAACTCCCATAACAGGATAAGAGGAGTTGTTGGCGCCTGTAACAGTATTCCCTGTAGGGGCAGGCTCAAGTGAAGAGAAGAAACTGCACTGTGAGGTAATATGTTTGGTCGCCCCACTATCAAAATACCAAACATCTGAGTCTACTGCATACATGCACTGATCATGAGAAGATTGGTCAAAACTGCACACAATAGTAAACACCCATTCTTCTTCCTGCACAAGATTAGCATACTGTGTTTTAGGTGTAGAGGCCTCTACAACAACCATTCAAGCCTCTTTCTTCTTTGCCTCATTAGCAGCTAGTTTTGGATAGTTCTTTATGATATGATCATTCCCTTTACAGTACTTACAAAACAATTTCTGCTTTTCTGATTTGTTCTCATCTTTATCTTCCTTCTTCGAATATGCAAAATTAGCAGATTTCTGCTTACTAGTTGAAGAGCTCCATTTTCTGTTGCCCTTCTGACTAGCCAAGAAAGCTTGATCTGCAACTCGCATAATGGACCTGTTCTGCCTGGACTGATCTTCCTGCAATAGAACAATGACTAACTCCTCAAATGATAAGGCATTTGGATTGCCTTTCATCATCAATCAAAGAGTAGAAGCAAAACTCTGATATTAATCAGGAAGACCATTCAGAACGGTCTGCACAAGTGAGCTATCTAGTATAACCTCATCAGCAAAAATGAACTGTTCCTTCAAGTCTTTGATCTTTGTTAGGAAACTGTCCATAGAATCACCTTCATTCATGTGCTCACTCTACAACTGTTTTCGGAGGTAAGCAACACGAGCCTCATTCCTAGCTTGGTACAATGTGGTAAGTGTATCCCAAGCATCCTTAGCTGTTTTGCAAGAGTGAATGTGAGAAATAATGGCACCTTTGACAGACAAAGCTATCAATGCATGTGCCTGGGCATCTCTGCCATCCCAGAGAATCTACTCTACAATAGGTGCAGCAGAAACCACAGCACGAATAAGAATATGCAGAATATCATCATCTTCGACATCTTCTACATCAGCTTCAGTACTTGCAGTTGTAATAGTTGCAGGTGTGATAGGACGTTTTTCGACACCTTGAACAATGTTCCATAGTGCTTTTGCAACCAACACATGTCGTATCATATAAGCCCATAACGGGTAGTTGGTACCATTCCTCAACAGCCAACATACAGAATACATCACTGCTTTCAGCCATGGTTAGTGACTAAAATACCATGATGCAAAAAATTGACTGTATCTCAAAAAGTTGAACAGAACTGCCCAGACGAATTCTACTAGACCTGTAGCAGACTTTGAGATGCTTATACTGGCGAACAGAAACTGGTATATACCTTTGGCAGGAAAATACAAAATAGCCTGCACAAGCACTGCGATAATGCGTTCGGAGGCCGAAACGAGCTCAGATCTCTGAAACATCCTGAGTATGCTCACCAAATTTCGTGGGAATTTGAGACTGCAAATGGACGAGTGTCAACGGCACCCTAGATGAAGCAATGACCTGCTCTGATACCAATCGTTGGAGTTAGACGTCTGCGGAAGCACACGAGCAGCACAAGGAAGAAGAAGAAGCTTGGATCACAACACACAATACTGAATGTATTACTAGAGAATGTACAAAGATAAGTAGCCCATTAGGGTAATAGGCATATATACAAGCCGGGGGAAAAAAACCTCCTAAAGAGGGAAAAAAGTGCCCCGGCAGTCCTAGTGTGTTCACACACATCACTACCTAAATATATCAACAGAAAGATGATACAATATTTCTACTTGTTGTTGTAAAATAGGGAAAGACAAAGGTCTCTTTCCAGTCTATTCAAAGTCTGGACAAAAGATTCCATCTCTACGATCTATAAACTATATTACTCGGTTAATGCAGATCAGGGACACGTTGAAAGACAAAAACGTGTCCCTGATTTGCATTAACGGAGTAATATGGTTTATAGATCATAGAGATGGAGTCTTTTGTCCAGACTTTGAATAGACTGGAAAGAGAACCTTTGTCTTTTCCCTGTTTTACAACAAGTAGAAATATTGTATCATGTTTCTTCATCAGATGCGAGAGAAGAGAACATAAACATGCACTTTGACCAGACACAATACACAAAGGAAAACTATTCCGTAGCATATTCAACAGGCGATCATGCATATAAGAATTATCTTTTTTGGCAAACTGGAAAATAAATGAAAGCATTTGTATGTGAAAGACTATACATTGATAGTAACAGTGAGTTAAGGGAAAGAGCAAGACCAATGCCCAAAATCTTCACACCCTTTTGCACGGACCACACCACCATCCAGTCATATTCCTCCAGTTTTAAGTGCATCTTTTGCTCTTAAAAGATTCCTCCTAGTGTCATAAACCTTAAGTTCTTGCCACCATGATTTCCACTTTGTATCCTAAAGTTCAGATAGTCATCATTGACATGCAAGAGGTTTACTACATACCCTAGGAATCCTGCTGGCACCAGTCCATTATAATCAGGTTGCTCTATCTTGAGTAACCTCTGTGCATGCAATTCATCCTGGTCACCATTGTATGGCCTATAAACAGTGCCAAATTCTTTGAATAACAATTATAAATGTGCTTCTCGCACTTTCAAACTAAACATATGATAGAATCGACAAATCATTCAATGAAGGTACATACTTCATATCGTCCAAAACAAACAATCGTATCCTGCCATCCAAACAATCAATTTTTTCGCGAATATTTTGAAAGATGCATTAATAGTTTTAAAAGATGCATGGACAAAAAGTGTCCATTCAATTCAAGTTCTTGTTCTTACCCTATCTAAAGTAAGAATAAAAACCTGCATTGAATGGACACTTTTTGTTCGCCCATCCTTTAAAATTATTTTTCCATCCTTCAAAATCTTCAAGATAAATTTGCTCCTCCCATTTTACATGTGGCTTAATACCTTCCTTGGTAACTGCTATTTAATATTTGTATAATTAGCAGCACAGGTATTAGGTCGACTAAAATAGGAGAAACATATGTGTCAAGAAGATTCTAAAGGTTGGGTGGACACTTCTAAAGGCTAGATGGACAAAACATCTTCATTTGATACAGGTATGTATAATTTGACCTTACTCTCATAACATGTTGGTGTCACTCTAGCACAATGGTGAGTACCAATGTGAGGAGCTTCACCTCATAAATGTCAATCCGTGGAGACATGAGGACCGGTGTGAAGACCAAGAGCAAGTGAAGTGCACAAGTGCGTGAGTGAAAGCATACAAACATGCACACACATACACACATGCACACAAGGTAAGAGCAAAGAGTGGAACAATGGAAGGACTTCGATTACAAGAGAACTGTCTTACAAAGCTGAAATCTACAATAAGCTAACCCCCCCTAAATGAGCTCTCCAGCCCTTTTTATAGTTTTTTGAGTAGTTTTGGCCCTGTCGAGACCTAGTGTCCGGCCTAGTTAAAAAATAGGTTCCAAGGCTAATTTGGGGGTTCAAATGGAGTCTAAAAATTATGAAATCTAGTAGGATGATACTTCTAATTCTCCTTAAGCTCAAGGACTCCTTGGCTTGAACAAAATGGAGTTACAAAAATGGAAAATGGTATTTACAATGGTTTTTAGTGATAAAAATCACTATTTTTATAGGGATTTCTTTTGAAAATTTGACATGTGCTTCTTGGAGCTCCCTACATGCTCCTTCTTCTTGTGTGTCCTCTTCATTGATGTGCTTCCATCCTTGTGTGTGACCTTGACTATCAACATATGTCAGATGTGTATCATCTGCCTGGGATTCTCAATTGTGTCTATGCACGGCCGTGTAAGGAGGCCCTATATTAATGCATACTTTGGAAATGCATGACCTGAATGGTGCAAAAGACAAGGTTATGCCAAAGGCACATGGTTGTTGCTCGTCAAGGCTTTTGATGTTACTTGTAGACTTGATGCAATCTTTGTTTGGAGGTGTCGATTGAATCTTGCAATGATGTAATTTTCCTTATAGGGATCCATTTGAGAATGGTATGTGGTCCTGTGGAGATCACTTCTGGCCCTTTCATCTTTGGATGGTTTCTAAAATTTGATATCCACTGTGGTCGGATCCTTGGTGTTGTGGAAGCTGCTCGTACTTTTGGCTTCCAAACCCATATCCTTTGTGATTGTCTTTTTATTACCGGCCAAGAGATGAATTCATCTTCTTTTGGTCTCTACCCTTGGTTTCGACTCTTGCTTCTCCGTGGTGTTTTTCTTGAGATTTTTCTCATGAGGGAGATCATATGGTTTTGTGCATGTAAGAGTGCCTTGGGTACCCACATTTGTAATCGCCCTTGTTGAGCTGCAACTAATTTCTTTGGCACGTGGTCCTCGTTTCTTGGTGCTTCTTTTAGCATGGTTGGCTTGCCTCACTGGGAAGGGTTGTGGCAAAGCTGGTGGTTGTTCTCCTTTTCGTACCCAAATCTGCTTCATGCCCTGAGCTTCTTTCTTCTTGAATCCTGTCTGTCTAGTTGATATAGCAGATGTCTTTTTTGCTTGCCTCTTTGGTCGAGTTACACTTGCATTAGTATGTGAAGAAGAAGAGAGGTTTGCTGGTCTTTGAGCTTGTGCTTCCATGATTGAGTCCTTTTGCTGCGTAGGGTTTTTGACACACACAACATTTTCTTTACGAAGATTAGTTTCGAAAGAACTAAGAGAATGTGTGACCTCTGGATTTGTGAGCATGCAATTGTCTAATTCTAATGTAATACATTGTTCATGTGCCCAAACTTGAAGGATTTGACTTCTTAGGTTCAAGTTGACTGCATGGTCGTAAATCCAATCTTGACCCAGGACAAGTGGCTCTATAATGTCCTCATCATGACATACTCGCATTTTGACTGTCATTGGAACATCTTGAAGGTAGATGGGAAGTTCCATCTCGCCCAAACAAGGGGTTTCCACACCTCCCAAACCTATGAGATAGGCTTCTATGGGCTTTATGTTCAATTGCAAGTCTTGGTAGTAGGATAGTCTAACTGCACTAGTTGCTGCACCTGAGTCAACCAATGCTCTCACAGTCCTTGCATTCTTCCCTTGTCCTATCGCTATGGTCACAAAAGGACATCGATAAATTATTTGAGAAGCAATTGCACTTGATGTTTGACACATGTCCATGTGGTATCTTGGGGCCTCATGATCGATATCTAGGCCTATGCGTCTTAACTTATTTCTCCTAATGCGTTCTCTAGCCTCTACCTGTGCTTCTTCTCTAACCCTTAACTCTTCTTCTTTTCGCTTCTTAGCAGTGTTGAGTCTCTGTAGCATATCCTCTGTAAGAGGTTCTTGATATAGCTTGACTTGACAACCACTGATATATTTGGGCAAGATATCTCCTTCTAGTGTGGCCAATTGAACTGCACAGCTAGTGGAAATTCTATTAATGATCATGGGTCCATATCCTCTTTTTTCCAATTTACGGGCATGTTGATTTAATGTATAAACCAACAATAGGTCTCCCTCTTTCAAGCCTTTATCTTTGATATGTGCATCGAAGTATGCCTTTTGCCATTTCTTTGCAGCATAGATGCCTGCTGCTGCCCCTAGCCTTGTCTCACCTAAGCGTTCTAGATCAAAGATCCTAGAGCATGTATATGTGTATATGGAGGTATATGCATGTGTATATGTGTGTGTATGTATGTGCATATATATGTGTATATATGTGTATAATGTATGTATTGTTGGAACATCAAGCTTACACTATGCTTGAGGTGGATTTGATCTACATCAAAGGCTATCACATCGAAAGAATATCCATTGGAGAGCTCTTTTTCATATGGTCATTTATTGTATTTTTTTGAGAGATTTTTGATGGTTCATTTACCATTGTAAAAGCCTTGAGCTTTACACATGTAAAGGTAGAAAGATAGAGCCCAAATTCCACGAATTTGTGGTGGTTGAAGTTGCATTCAATCAAGCAATCAATCACCTAAAACTAGATCAAACTAGATCTTCACTTTTCCTAGATTGTAGGAAAGTGAATTAATTCCCTCCAACAACCATTCCCGCATTCATTTGAATTCAAATTTCACTTGTAGAAGTCTTGGAACACTCCTAGAGTCTATATAAAGACTTGAAATCACTTGTACAATACATGGAAGCAATATACATACACTTGTGACCATCATTGTCTTGCTCCTTCAATTCTGTGCATCATCTTCTTCACCAACAGTAATCTTGCAGAGACTGCTGCTCTCTCTCTCTCTCTCTAGAGCTCCAAATTGAAAGAAAGATAGCTCATTGGAAAGGTATTAGTGTCTAGTTTATGCCTATAAATTTTCAAAGCATTTGGTTCAGTAGATTGCGAGAAATCTGAGTTTTTCTGTCTCGGGGTCAATCTCTACATATTCCTGAAAAATAGGAAGTACCACGGTGAATGTCGCATTCATTCCTATAGCATATTTTGCTTATTCCTTAAAATTTTGTGCATTCCATACACTCAACCCTATGTGTATCACTCCCATAAAAGGATTTTTTTCTAATTGTAATCACGCTGGTCTCTATGGGCATTTGAAGTTCATTGTCTCTTCCATAGATAGTAAGTTTTTTGAGCTAGTCGACCCGCAAACCTATCTGTTTTGTATTGACTCATTCTCCTTGATGCTCCAAAGTACATAGTGTGTTTCTTTGCACTTATAGCATGCCTATAAGGTCTATTTGAGTCTCCATAAGCTCAAGGGCTGGTCTTGTGCCGGTTGGCTTGACCAAATTTCATCGCTTCGAAACGCACTTTTCTACCTTCTACAAACTTCTCCAAGTTCTTTCATGTATATGCATGTGTAAATGTATGAAACATGCATGTGTATGTGGATGCATTTCCATTTGCATCCATGTGCATGCATGTGGATGTGCATATACATGTATTTACGTATATGTGTATATCTATATATATATATATATATATATATATATATATATATATATATATATATATATATATATATATATATGTATGTATGTATATATATATATATATATATATATATATATATATATATATATATATATATATATATATATATATATATATATATATATATATATATATATATATATATATATATATATATATATATATATATATGCAATAATGCATGCATGTAAGTCTTTTTATGTGGTTGTAGAAATGTTTGTGCATATGCATGTGTATATGTGTGTATGTCTAAGTGTATGTGCACATCTATCTGTGTGTATATATGTGTGTGTATGTGCATGTGTATATGTGTATATGTATGAAAGTGCATCTTCATCATGTATAAGTATACAAGTGCATATCAATAAGTGTGAGTATGCTATCTAATGAAAATAACACAATTCAAATGATATACAAAGAATAGAAATTGTACTTACAATAGTTAGCCATACTTTTTGCTTGGTTAGCTTCTTGAATAACCTGCAATAAAGAGAGAAAGAAGAGAGAGAGAGAGAGAGAGAATTCAAAGAGAGAAAGATGTAGAAAGAGAGAAACAGAGACAGAGGGAGACAATAAGAGAGAGCTTAGGCAAAACAACAATTCTGCATATACTTGTTTCAGCTCGTAAGCACATTGCAATTGCGAACGTTGGAGAGCTCTTCGATCAGATGCGTGAAAATGCCGATCGAAGAGCTTCCAATGTTTTAATTTTTTTCCGTCAACAGACCGTCATGTAAGCGATGCTAACGTGTCGAAAAAACCACTAGAGTTGACGTCGCATAAGCGACATTTTTTAGCGTCGTTTATGCGATGCAAAAAAGCATCACTTATGCGATGCTGATTAAAACCGTCGTGTTAGCGATGCTCTATGCAAGCGTCACACACCCCATCGTGCCACACGTAAAAATAAAACATCGTTCGGCTTGTCGTTTAATCGACGGTGCGCGCTCGACGCTCATTGCGATGCGTTTTGCAATTTTATAGCGATGAAATTGTGTCGCCTTAACCGTCGCTATGCGCCCGTATTCCTTGTAGTGAATCTACCAATACCTTTCAATAATAAATTTAGTGTATGAGCTACACATGGAACCCAAGTAATGCCTTCATACTTGTTTTGAATTGCAATTCTAGCACTTTGAAATTTAGATACATTATCAGTCACTAGTGCAGTGACATTCTTTGGACCACCCATGCACGATATTGCATGTTCATATAACTTTACAAGAAAAGCTGAAATTTTATCTCTAAGAGAAGTATCAATAGCTTTCAAAAACATGCTTCCTTTTGGACATATGACTATGGCATTAATCACTGGCTTCTTTTGGCATTTTTTCCATCCATCCAATGCTATTGTACATTCATACATGGGTACATAATCAAGCACTGTTCGCTTTAAAATAGCTTCATTACTTTTTTTCACTTTATCTACATACTACATTCACATTTTATTGTAATCTGGCATGGTGAATCCTTTCCATGCAGTTGACATCAAAGCATCTTTGAAAATAGGATTATGAATAGCATTGAAACGAATGCCGCATGCTAAAAATCCTTAAGTCCATTTAAGATGAAGCTCGAGACAATCTTGATTTTCAGAAGCTATAGGGTGTTGTATTCTGTGATTTAGTATAGACAAAGCATGGTGACACATTATTAGATCCACCGTTTTTACTACATTCATTGGGTCCAATCTTTTTGATGCAGCTGAAGAAAATGGATTACATGTATCTTGATTATTCTCAAAAATAGTTTGAGCTCCTTGAGTAGAAATATCATGAAGATCCTCTATTGTCATTGATGCATCTACTCATTGTTGCTCTACACCTGGACTACTTCGAAATTGCTATGAACTACTCATGCTTTTGAATCTTTTTGATGCGATACTACAAGATTACGACCACCACGTGCTAGAGAGATGACTCTCCTCCCAACCAAATGCCTCTATATATAGCTCTTTACAAGGGTCTGCCTTCTTGGGTAGGTGGATTCTAATCATCCAAGTGTAAGCCATGTAACTACATGTGCACCAAGTGTCCCAGTTAACCAGAGTTAACTCAGGTAGATGCTTTTAGAAGGTTCTAGATCTCTTTGGGCAAAACTCTCTCCCCATGTATCCCATGGGGGTTGAACCCAAGAACTTCTCCTTCAGACCCTTGAGTCTCAACCACTAGGCTAAGTGGATCACTTGGTTAGAAGAAATGACCTTCTAGTAAGTCTAGACTTGAGATCTTTGGTCATACATATGGATGACCAGATTGTGTCCGATTTCAAATCCGTCTGAATGGACCGAACCCTTAGATCATAGCATCACTTTATGACATTCTTCACCCCTTGGAAAATATTTTTGTCCTTGAAAACAAAAGCTATATATATTGTAGGCAACCCTTGAGCCGCATGTCCTAAAATTGGAAGAACAAATGGTCAAAGTACAAAGCAGTGAATGAATTATAAGGGTGGATCTAAAAACATTCCTAGCAAATTCACAATTTTTTACTAGGTGCAATTTGGTCACAAACATGTGAACTGGGTGGATTCAAATTACTAGTCCATTTTTGGGCATGACTGATGCATGGACCTAGTAACTAAGGTAGGATTCTCATCCCAATCAAGACTTTGAGAACTCTTGATTCACCTGAATTTGATTTGGAAAACTTGAAGTTTGGTTGTTTCAAAGACCTAACTTGGATGTTTCCATCCAACAATTACTTGATTTTTTCACCCGACTAGAGGACTACTTTTTCTAATCATCCAAGTATCAGCCATGTAACTACATGTGCACCAAGTATCCCAGTTAGCCAAAGTTAACTCAAGTGGATGCTTCTAGAAGGTTCTAGAGCTCTTTGGACAAAACAATCTCCCCATGTATCCCATGGGGGTTGAACCGAAGACCTCCTCCTTCGCATCCTTGAATCTCAACCACTAGGCTAAGTGGATCACTTGGTTACAAGATTATTTAATGACCTTCTAGTAAGTCTAGACTTGAGATCTTTGGTCATACATACAGATGATCAAACGGTGTCTGATTTCAGATCTGTTTAAAGCGACCAGACCCTTAGATCATAGACTTACTTTATTACAGATACCTTGCGATTTACATTTATTTGCATAACTTGCAAAGTGTACCCATGTATCACTGTCTGGATTAGAGCATCCTACCACATTATTACTTGTACTAAAAAGATTCTCTTTTATCCAAGTTGCATTTCCTACATAACGATGTCCACAACATTTGCATTGTATTGTGGAGAGTGTTTTACCCTCTTGATGAATAATCACATATGACCATTCTTTTCCCTTTCCCATAGTCGCTTTATGAAGACTTTATATCTACAAAAAGACAACATAAATCAATATCAAATAAGATATACATTCCACTAAATATATATATAATTTTAAATCTATTAATTTTATGTATTTACATTTTCTATCTATTAAAGTTCTCAATAATACACACTCATACTGTTGTGAAGTAAGAATCAATGTCAAGTCAAAAAATCATAATAGATTTTAATTCTCAATCACACACAGATATACAATTACACATACTATTTTGAAGTAAAACTCAATGTTGAGTCAAACATTTACAATAGATTTTAATTCTCAATCATACTGTCTATGTTGATATATTTAGGTGGTGATGTGTGTGAACAATCTAGGACCGTCGGGGCACTTTTTTCCCTCTTTAGGAGGTTTTTTTCCCCCGGCTTGAATATACGCCTATTGCCCTAATGGGCTACTTATCTTTGTACATTCTCTGGTAATACATTCAGTATTGTGTGTTTGTGCTCCAAGCTTCTTCTTCTTCCTTGTGCTGTTTGTGTGCTTCGGCAGACATCTATCTCCAACAATTGGTATCAGAGCAGGTCGTCGCTTCATCTAGGGTGCCGTCGACACTCCTCCGTTTGCAGTCTCAGATTCGCACGAAATTTGGTGAGCATACTCAGGGTGTTTCAGAGATCAAAACGGCTTTGCTTTGTGGTGCCGAAATCGCGATCTGAGCTCATTTCGGCCTCCGAACGCACTATCACAGTGCTTGTGTAGGCTATTTCATCTTTTTGTGCCAAACGTATATACCAGTTTCTGTTCGCCAGTATAAGCGTCTCAAAGTCTGCTACAGGTCTAGCAGAATTCGTCTGGGCAGTTCCATTCAATTTTTTGAGATACAGTCAATTTTTTGCATCAAGGTATTTTAGTCACCGGCCATGGCTGAAAGCAGTGATGTATTCCGTATGTTGGCTGTTGAGGATAAGTTGGATGGTACCAACTACCCGTTATGGGCTTATATGATGCGACATGTGTTGGTTGCAAAAGGATTATGGAACATTGTGCAGGGTGTTGAAAGACGTCTTGTTATACCTCTAACTACAGGTACTGCAAATACAGGTGCTGGAGCTGATGAAGATGGTGTCGAAGATGATATTCTGCAGATTCCTGTTCGTGCTGCTGTCTTTGTTGCACCTACTGGAGAGCAAATTCGCTCGGATGGCAGAGATTCCCAAGCACATGCATTGATAGCTTTGTCTGTCAAACATGCCATTATTCCTCACATTCGCTCTTCCAGAACAGCTAAGGATGCTTGGGATACACTTACCACATTGTACCAAGCTAGGAATGAGGCTCGTGTTGCTTACCTCCAAAAACAGTTGGAGAGTGAGCACATGAATGAAGGTAATTCTATGGACAGTTTCCTAACGAAGATCAAAGATTTGAAGGAACAGTTGATCTCTGCTGATGAGGTTATACCAGATAGCTCACTTGTGCAGACCGTTCTGAATGGTCTTCCTGACTCATATCAGAGTTTTGCTTCTACTCTTCGGTTGATGATGAAAGGCAATCCGAATGCCTTATCATTTGAGGAGTTAGTCTCTGTTCTCTTGCAGGAAGATCAGTCCAGACAGAACATGTCCATTATGCGAGTTGTAGATCACGCTTTCCTGGCTAGTCAGAAGGGCAAAGGAAAATGGAGCTCTTCAAGTAGTAAGCAAAAATCTGCTAATTCTGCATATTCGAAGAATGAAGATAAAGATGAGAAGAAATCAGAAAAGCAAAAATTGTTTTGTAAGTACTGTAAAGGGAATGATCATATCATAAAGAATTGTCCAAAACTCGCTGCTAAAGAGGCAAAGAAGAAAGAGGCTGGAATGGTTGTTGTAGAGGCCTCTACACCAAAAACAGAGTCTGCAAATCTTGTGCAGGAAGAAGAATGGGTGTTTACTACTGTCTGCAGTTTTGACCCATCTTCTTATGATCAGTGCATGTCTGCAGTAGACTCAGATGTTTGGTATTTTGACAGTGGGGCAACCAAACATATTACCTCGCAGTGCAATTTCTTCTCTTCACTCGAGCCTGCCCCTAAAGGGAATACTGTTACATGCGCCAACAACTCCTCTTATCCTGTTATGGGAGTTGGTAAGATCATTTTGACTACTGTTGATGGTAGTTCTTTCACTTTGTCAGATGCTTTATTTGTGCCAGGGATCAAAAAGAACCTGTTATCAATTTCTGCATTAGCCAAGATTGGCTTGGTTGTGAAATTTATTGATGACAGGTGTACAATTCATGATCTCTCAAATGGTGATGTGATTATTGCTTCTGGCATTTTATGTCGTGGGTTGTATAAGCTCATAGACTATGAAAGATTTGTAAGTGATTTGGCATGTGCAGTAAATGATTCTCAGGCTATGTTAGATGCAAAGCTTTGGCATGCATGCTTTGGTCATCTAAATTTTTCTAGTTTTCTACGCCTGCAGAAATCTGAATGGTGTCCTCTTTGCCCAAACTTGAGGCACCTGGAAAACATGTATGTGAAGGCTGTATTTTGGGCAAAATGCAGCATTCATCCTTTCCAAAAGATGGTTCAGTTCGGGCTACTCAGAAATTGCAACTTGTACATAGTGATGTCTGTGGTCCTATGCAGACACCTTCTTTTGGAAATTACCTTTACTTCTTGATGATTTTTCCAGGCATGCATGGGTATATCCACTCAAAGCAAATTCCGAAGTGTTCATGTGCTTTAAACAGTTTTTGGTTTTGGCTGAAAATCTGTCAACATGTAAAATGAGCACCCTCTGTTCTGATCGAGGGGGGGAATATATGTCTTTTGATTTTAATGCATTTCTGGCTGAACGTGGGATAAAACACCAGTGTACAGTGCCGTATACACCTCAACAGAATGGAGTTCAGCTGAACAAAAGAACAGGTCACTCATGGAGATGGCGAGGGGCATGGTCAAGAGTCAGGCTTTACCACATAGTTTCTGGCTTGAGGCTGTCATGTGTGCAGCATATGTACTGAACAGGTGTCCCACTAAAGCGCTGCAGTCTATCACTCCATATGAGGCTTGGCATGACCGCAAGCCATCTCTTGCTCATCTACGTGTTTTTGGTTGTTTGGCATATGCACTAGTCCCTGAACAACATCGCAGAAAATTGGATGATAAGGCAGTAAAATGTATTTTTGTTGGGTATGGTTCTGAAAGTAAAGGCTATCGTCTGTATCATCCACAGACTAAACGCATTCTGGTTAGCCGTGATGTTGTCTTTGTGGAAGATGCTATTCAGGCATTGCTTTCATGTACTAAGGACATCTGTTAGCTCCAAAGACATGTATGATACTTTGATGCCTCTTTTTACAGGTGGACAGTCTAGTGTTGGTCCTAATGAGGCAACTTTTCAGCCTTTGCAAGGTTCATATGATGATGCAGATCATTCCATTTTTGATGCAGATTTACATGATTCACTTGTTGATGAGAGAGCTGATATTGAGTAGGCAAAAACTATGCCAAAATGGCTGGTGCAGACTTTGCGTGACAACAAATTAGATGCACCTTTGTCATATCGTACTCGTTCAGGCTCTCATAGTGCCTCCTTTGTATCATATTTCTATGCTATGGCTGCATCTATTATACATGAGTGTCAGCTACTTGTTCACTGCATCATTCCCAGGGGGGATTTGTTGATATATTTAGGTAGTGATGTGTGTGAACACTCTAGGACCGTCGGGGCACTTTTTTCCCTCTTTAGGAGGTTTTTTTCCCCCGGATTGAATATACGCCTATTGCCCTAATGGGCTACTTATCTTTGTACATTCTCTGGTAATACATTCAGTATTGTGTGTTTGTGCTCCAAGCTTCTTCTTCTTCCTTGTGCTGTTCGTGTGCTTCCGCAGACATCTATCTCTAACAGTCTACACACAGATACAATTACACATACTATTGTGAAATAAGAATCAATTTTGACTCAATCAATTACAATAGACTTTGATTCTCAATCATACACCCACATACAATTACACATACTATTGTGAAATAAGAATCAATGTTGAGTCAAACAATTATAATAGACTTTAATTCTCAATCATACACACACATAACTTTACACATACTACTGTGAAATAAAAATCAATGTTGAGTCAAACAATCACAATATTCTGATTCTCAATCATACATACACATACTATTGTGAAGTAAGAATCAATGTTGAGTCTGACAATTACAATAGACTTTAAATTCTCAATCATATGCACATACACTTACACATACTATTGTGAAGTAAGAATCAATGTTGAGTCAAACAATCACAATAGATTTTTCATTCACAATTATACACTCATATGCACATACACATACTATCGAATGAAACCTAGTTGGATCCCTTTACAATTCAAGGTTTTGAAAAGGTGTTAATAAGTCTACAAGACAAAGCCATCTAGAGACCTATAAAGTTCTAGTTCACTTATTAACACCTTCTCAAAGCTTGAATTGTAAAACAGAAGATAAAACCTTTTCCAATAAATCCATTGGTTTTCCTATCACAATCATACACACACATACACATGTGCTTACACAATCACATTAGATTTCCACTCACAATCATATGACATACATGCACATACACACTACACATACACATACACATACACATACACATACACATACACATACACATACACATACACATACACATACACATACACATACACATACACATACACATACACATACACATACACATACACAGACACATACACATACACATACACATACTATTGTGAAGCAAGAATCAATATTGATTCAAACAATCACAGTACAATTTTACTCAACATCATAGAGACACATACATATACTATTGTGAAGTAAGAATCAACGTTGAGTCAAATAATCACAATAGTTTTTTATTACAGTGATGCAAGGTGAAGAGAGGAGAAAAAGCGCGGGGGGGGGGGGGGGGTAGAGGAGATGAAAATGAAAGAAAGGAAAAAGAGGATAGATAAATGGGAAGTGAACGACAAAGCAAAATAATGGAAAAAGGAATGAAATAGAGAACGCAAGAGGGTTAAGAGATGAGAAGGAAAATAGGAGAAAAGGAGAACTGATAATAAGATATGAGAAACAAGAGAATGATGAGAGAAAATAAGAGAAGGAAAAGGGGGTAAAAATATGATCAAGGTGAAAAAAAAACAGAGAAAGAGGGATGGAAATGTCACAAGGAAGGAGATAAGGAAGAGAGCTCACTCACACACTCTCGCACTAAAAGAGGAGCACACCCACACATATTGAGGCAAGGAAGAATGATCTTCTTCTTCTATTACATAAAGGGAATATACAAGAGTGACTTAAAACAACAATATAACTAGTGCAATACATAAAGAACAATACATAAGGAAAATCCTAATGTCCACGAATGGGTGAGCTAGCAAGAAACAAATGTGCCACCACTATCAGTAGATAAATCTAGTAAAGCTCAATGAAGTATGCCTCACATATACCGGAGTGACCACTATACATATCACGGAAATGAAAAATTAATACATGTCATCCTAGATTATCACATGTTGAGCTTGATATCTCAACACCCCCCATCAAGCTCAATGTCATGTCCTCTAATCCAAGCATCTTTTGAAACTTCTTTAGGTTCTCTTCTCCAAGTTCTTTAGTTAAAATATGAGCAGCCTGCTCATGTGTCCTCACATAAACAATATCAATATCACTTGCTAATACCTTCTCTCTAATGAAGTGATAATGTACCTCGATATGCTTTGTTCAAAGAGAAGGCAGTAGTATCCAACTTCAAATTCTGATCTAATGGCATAGAAATTGGCTTACAATCAGTCATACCATATCTTTGCAACATACTCAAGGCATATTGCCTTTGTGACATCCATATACGTGTTTTTGTATGTATAAAATCAATGCCCAAGAAATAGAGCAACACACCAAGATCTTTCATGTCAAATTCCACATAAGGAGTTGCTTTACCTCATTAATGCTTTTTTCATTATCACCACCTATAATCAAGTCATCAACATAAATAGCCACAATCGTGATGCCATCATCACCCTTCCTTGCATATAATGAATGACCTGCATCACACATAGAAAATTCAATGGTGGTTAAGTAGTTAGCAATCCTTGCATACCAAGCACGAGGGGCTTGTTTAAGACCATACAAAGCCTTTTGCAACCTGCAAACATATTCTAGGTGCTTTGAATCTTCAAATCCTTGTGATTGGTCCATGTATACTTCTTTTTGTAACTCACCATGTAGGAAAGCATTCTTCACATTTGTATGATGCAAAGTCCATCCTTTTTTTGTAGCTAATGCAAGAAGTGTTTTGATAGTGGACATTTTAGCAACAAGGGTGAAGGTTTCCTCATAATCAATGCCATATGTCTGTGCATATCCTTTTGCTACCAATCGTGTTTTGTACATGCTTATGCTACCATCATCATTGCGCTTTACCTTGTAAACCCACTTGCAGCCTTTGGGTTTCTTTCTTTGTGGCATTGGTACTAGCTTCCATGTTTCATTTCCATAAAGTGTAGCCATCTCCTCACCCATAGCTTTCTCCCAATCTGCATTTCCAATTGCATCTTCAAAACAAGAAGTCTCAGCATCTTGTATTGATGGAGAGTGTTAATCTCCAAAAGAAAAAGTTGACCTTGAATTTAGACCACCTCTATATCAAGATCAACTTTAGACTCCACCTAATTTAGAGAACCTTCACCAAATTATCAGAAAAATTGATTATTCTGAAAAATTCAACTTCTCAGAAAAGTCTGCTGCAGATTAATCACTCATTGACTAATCAATCCTATAAAGTTTTTGATAAAACTTTGCACAACACTTTGCCTTGAGATTGCGCAACTTTACCAAGTTAAATTTCTCAAAATGATTGAGTACACACTGAGAAATGTGTGAAACACTTTACCTATGTCTGAAACAGCTTCTCTGCAATGGCGACTTTGACACCTGCAACTTCTTAACACTGGTTCTCCCAAAGTAAATCCCGTTTGATCAAGATCTTTTAGCCATAGATGGCTTACCTTCCAACTTAGATTTTGAGCCCTGACTTGTGTAAAACTTTACACTGTGGACTGAGCAATGACCATTTCTCTGAAGATGAAATCTGCGCCAGTTTTGACGACTCTTAGAACATTCTCACATATGAATGTTCCTAAACAAAATTCTCTCAGCCTGATTGCAATTAACCTCTCAAACGCTAGCCATAGATAGATTAACTATGGACTTAGATACGTGCAGAAGGATTTCTCAAAAGATTAAACACAGAAGGAGCAGACAGCAAAACATCGGGTGCAAGTTTTCTTGATTACTCAGAAAAATTACATCTAAGTGAAGTTGATGAATTCAACTCACTTCTCATGTGTCTAATGACACTCTCTACTATTCCTTTCTCTCTTCCTACTCACTATTCTTCTTCTACTCTATTTGCCCCGACATTTTCCAAAGTATTTATAGATGAATATATACAAGTTTATGACTAGACAAAAGTATAAGTCAGCTAATGTACATATGTGTACATATCTTTGGATTTCTGAATATGTCCTTCCTTCAACCTTCTGAATTTGTTCTCTTCTTGACTCCTTGACTTCATTTCTTCATAATCCTTCAATTGATGATTGTTATGCACCAACAGCTCCCCCTCAATCATTAATTGAGGTTCTTCTCTATCTTCTTGATTCCTGCCATATCCTTGAATCTTTGTAGCTTTGGTCCATCTAGACTTTTTGTCATCATATCTGCAAGTTGATCTTTTGTAGGAGTATGTATGACTTCAATCTCCTTCTCAACGACCTTCTCTCTCAGAAAATGATACTGTATTTCAATATGCTTAGTTCTAGCATGAAACACAGGATTAGCTGCCAAGTATAGAGAACTCATGTTGTCTCCACAAACAATAGGAATACTTTGAACCACATCAAAAACCTTCATAAGTGTCTTTAGCCATATTACCTCCTTTGCAGCTTCCACCATACTTTTGTATTCTGCTTCTGTAGATGACAAAGCAACTGTATGTTGCTTCTTAGAACACCATGAAATCAATTTGTCTCCTACATAGCACAAGTATCCATGTGTTGATCTTCTATCATCCACATTACCTGCCCAATCTGCATCACTATATATCTTCACTCTTGTATCAGAAGTAAATCCATAGTACAACCCTTCTCTGAGTGTACCCTTGATGTACCTAAGTACTCTTTGTCCTGCAATCCAATGTTCCTTTCTAGGACAATGCATAAATTGTGAAAGCACACCAACTGCATATGACAAATCAGGCCTTGTCAATGTAGCATAAATCAAGCTACCAACCAAACTTTGATAGAGTTTCATATCTCTGAACTCTTCTCCTCCAAACCTAGACAATTTATGGTTCACTTCCAAAGGTGTAGGTGCAACCCTGCAATCTTCCATTTTAAATTTGGTTAGCAAATTTTTAAGATACCTTTCTTGGGTCACATATACTCCATGTTGAGTATAAGAAATCTCCATTCCCAAAAAGAATGATAGGCTCCCCAAATCATTGATTTTGAACTCTTTCTCCATCTGCTTCTTGATCATTTGTATCCCTTTATCATCTGTTCCTGTAAGTATTATGTCATCAACATAAATACACACATAAATAAATCCATCTTCACTTGCTTTGACTAGCAAGCTACTATCTACCTTTGATGCTTGAAATCCAAGATCATTCAAGAATTTTACAAGCCTATAATTCCATGCCCTTGGGGCTTTCTTTAGTCCATACAAAGCTCTCTTGAGCTTACACACATAATTTGGATTCACTTGATCTTTGAACCCATCTGGTTGCTCCATGTAAACTTCATCTGAAATATAACCATTCAAAAAAGCATTTTTAACATCTAATTGAGACAACTTCCAACCTTTGCAAGCAGCAATTGCTATGAGGGTTCTGATGGTTGTCATTTTTGCCACAGGACTATAAGTCTCATCATAGTCCACCCCATATGTCTGTGCATACCCTTTCACAACAAGTCTAGCTTTGTATCTAGACACACTTCCATCTGCAAATCTTTTGGTTTTATAAACCCACTTACATCCAATAATTTTCAGGCTATTAGATTTAGGAACCAGATCCCAAGTCTGATTCTCTATCAATGCATCATACTCCTCTTGCATGGCTTCTTCCCAATTTCTCTTGCCTTTGGCTTCATCATATGTGGATGGATCTTCATTTGCTTTTACCAAATAAGCATAATCTTTAGTAGTCAAGAATGAGGTGTCATAGCTATACCTTGTAGGTTGCCATTTGTGCCTAGTTGACCTCCTAACTTCTGCACTTCTTGAAGTCTCTGGTTCATCACATTCTGGATCAAACCTTGGCCTCTCTTCAACTTCAACCTGTACTTCATCATTCTCATTTTCATCAAGTAATTGAATATTTGCTTTAGGGCCTTTCCTTTGATCCACTACTTCTTCAACATCTGCATGTACATTATATTTACATGCATACCAAGTACCTTGCTCATCAAATGTAACATCTTTGGATATAAGAAATTGCTTTGTGGATGGACTCCACAACCTGTATCCCATTTGTTTATCATCATAACCAATAAATACATACTTTTCTGCCTTAGGCTCCAACTTATGCCTCAATTGAGATGGCACATATGCATATGCCAAACATCCAAATATTCTGCAATGATCCAAGGTAGGTTTCTTACCCCACCAAGCTTCATATGGTGTCATACCTTGCAAAGCTTTACAAGGCAATCTATTGACCAAATATGTAGCTGTATTTACAGCCTCTGCCCACAAGTAATTTGGGCAATTCTTCTCTTTCATCATGGACCTTGCAAACTCAACAAGAGTCCTATTTCTTCTTTCTGCTACCCCATTTTGTTGAGGAGAGTACCTGCAAGTAACTTCTCTCTTTATACCTGCATTCCACAAGTAATCATTGAATTCATTTGAAAAATACTGACCCCCTCCATCTGACCTTAGTCTCTTCAATTTTTGACCTGTAATCCTTTCTGCATATGCATGATAATGTTTAAATGTATTAAACACTTCTGACTTTTCTTAAATCACATAAATTGTGATCCATCTAGTAGCATCATCAACATAAATGACATAATATCTTGAACCATTTATACTAAAGTCCTTTGAAGGACCCCACACATCTGTATGCACCAATTCAAGTCTTTCTGAATACATAAACCCATGCTTGGAATAGGATTGCTTATGAGCTTTACCTAATTGACATGCCTCACATCTGTATGTCATGTGTTGACCTGCAATGTTAGGCAACCCAAGCACTGAATCATTGTTAATCATTTCTTTAATACCTCTTTCATTGAAGTGTCCAAGTCTTTTGTGCCAAAGATCCAATTCTGACACCTTCTGCTCTCCATATGTGAACATAGCATGTCCAACATTTCCTTGTACCTTCAATGTGAAGAGCCTTCCTTCTTTCTTTCCTATAACAACCTGTTTATACCCTTGACTAGGGTCTTCAACATAAACTCCATCATTGGTGAACCTTACCTCATATCCTTTTTCCACAATTTGACCTACACTGATCAAATTCTTTGGGATTGTGGGAACATAAAGTACCTTACTCAGAAGAGTGCTCCCATCCTTAGCTTTGACTGAACCAATTGACTTTACCTTATGCTTTGTATTATCACCTGTCTGAACTGTATGATTAATTGCATTATGATCTAGGTCAGCCATCAAAGCAATATTTCCACTTAAATGATTACTACATCCTGAATCAATGTAAAACACTCTCATGTCCTCATGTGAGGTTTCATATGTTGCATTCATAATGAGAGTCGAGTCCTCCTTCTGATCTGATGCATAGTTGTAGTAGGTGTTATTATAGGATTGATTTTGGAAGCTTCTTCCTCCACCTCTTCCAAAAGAATTCCTACCACCTCTACCTCTGAAGGTTCCTCTCTGAAATCTACCACCTCTTGCTCTTTGATTAAAATTCTGATAATTACTATTATTCTGATTATTGTGCCAACAATCATGAGATAGATGATTGGTCTTACCACATATCCAACAAGCTCTTGCATTATCTTTGTTGTTTCTGCCTCTTCCTCTACTTCTGCCATTTCCTTTTCCTCTTATGAAATTTTCTTGGTTTGAAGTACCTTCTTCTTCACCTGATTGTTGCTTTCCCTTGTTAGCTTTCTTCTTGTCTTTAGAATACATTGCATGACCTGTATTCTTATCAACATATCCTTTGATATCATTCTCAAATGTTAGCATATGACCTAACAATTGATTCAAATCAGGAGTAAAGTGATCTAATGAAAGTTCTGTAGATAAAATGAAAGGCTTCCACTTCTCATCTCCTCTTAGCCCTGTGAGAATTTGTCTTACCAATTTGTCTTCTTCAATATCTTCATCCACTGCACCTAAAGAATCTGCAATGTCCTTCATCTTTGTCACATAGTCAGAGATTGATTGTGAGGCCTTCTTCTTGAAGGTAGTAAATTCTGCCCATAGTGAAGCCTTCCTTGACTTGGTTGTGTTTTGGAAATGCTCCTCCAAAGCATTCCAAATGTCACATGCACTTTCAAGTCCTCTAATGTGAGGAAGCAAATAGTCATTGACTGCCATGTAGATTATGCTCCTTGCTTGAGCATCTTTCTTCATCCAATTCTTCAAGTCTGCAAGCTCCTCTCTAGTTGGAACACTAGGATCTCTGAACTTAGGCTTCTCTTCTTCACCTGTAATGTATGCTATCAAATCTTTGCTCATTAGATGAGCTTCCATTCTCATAGACCAAGCTGGATAGTTCTCTCTATCCAACTTTTCAATTTGGAGACTATCTCCCATTGTTTCTTTACCTGTATTGTTAATTCTTTAACCTTATGAGAAATAAATGTACCTTCACTTTGAATCTTACTCCTTCTGATCCTTTTGATAACTTCAATGTGTCTACCTTCAAGTTTTCTTCAACCTTTATCCCTTTGCACCTTCAAGGTGTAAAGATTTGTATTTCTGCAATAGTCGGAGTCTTCTTCACTTCAATTTTGACATAACCTGCTCTGATACCACTGATGGAGAGTGTTAATCTCCAAAAGAACAAGTTCACCTTGAATTTAGACCACCTCTATATCAAGATCAACTTTAGACTCCATCTAATTTAGAGAACCTTCACCAAATTATCAGAAAAATTGATTATTTTGAAAAATTCAACTTCTCAGAAAAGTCTGCTGCAGATTAATCACTCATTGACTAATCAATCCTGTAAAGTTTTTGATAAAACTTTGCACAACACTTTGCCTTGAGATTGCGCAACTTTACCAAGTTAAATTTCTCAAAATGATTGAGTACACACTGAGAAATGTGTGAAACACTTTACCTATGTCTGAAACAGCTTCTCTGCAATGGCGACTTTGACACCTACAACTTCTTAACACTGGTTCTCCCAAAGTAAAGCCCGTTTGATCAAGATCTTTTAGCCATAGATGGCTTACCTTCCAACTTAGATTTTGAGCCCTGACTTGTGTAAAACTTTACACTGTGGACTGAGCAATGACCATTTCTCTGAAGATGAAATCTGCGCCAGTTTTGACGACTCTTAGAACATTCTCACATATGAATGTTCCTAAACAAAATTCTCTCAGCCTGATTGCAATTAACCTCTCAAACTCTAGCCATAGATAGATTAGCTATGGACTTAGATACGTGCAGAAGGATTTCTCAAAAGATTAAACACAGAAGGAGCAGACAGCAAAACATCGGGCGCAAGTTTTCTTGATTACTCAGAAAAATTACATCTAAGTGAAGTTGATGAATTCAACTCACTTCTCATGTGTCTAATGACACTCTCTACTATTCCTTTCTCTCTTCCTACTCACTATTCTTCTTCTACTCTATTTGCCCCGACATTTTCCAAAGTATTTATAGATGAATATATACAAGTTTATGACTAGACAAAAGTATAAGTCAGCTAATGTACATATGTGTACATATCTTTGGATTTCTGAATATGTCCTTCCTTCAACCTTCTGAATTTGTTCTCTTCTTGACTCCTTGACTTCATTTCTTCATAATCCTTCAATTGATGATTGTCATGCACCAACATGTATTACCTTGGTCATGTAGGCACAATGACAAGCCACGTAATTGTCATACGTCAATCATTGCACTGAATTCCACATCCTCCCAGATCTTCTTGGTCCTAGGTCACTTCTCCTTGTATCATCTGCATATGCCTTTCTTACTCTTGGAGTCTTCAAAGAGGGCAATCCAAGTTCCTCATCAAGGCTCTTTTATGAACCGCTTGAATTTCCATCAATGTCTTCAAAACCTATAGATGTTTTACTACCAAAAAAAACTTTTTTTTACCTTTCTTGGAAGTATTTGATGAATTCATTGGACTAAAATTTCCATGCAATCTTCCACTCCATGGATTTGAGTTGGAACTATTGCTTGATGATGCATCTCGTCCACTCAAAACTTGAGATTTTGCATTTGAATTTTTCAACTTTTTCTTTGTCATTTGGTTCAAGATCAAGTCCATCTTTGGCATCTGCATAGAACCTTGGCATTTCACTAAATACCATATCTTTGCTTACCTTCACCTATCTTGTGAGTGGGTTATAGCATTTATATTCCTATTGCTCAAGGGAGTACCAAATGAAGACACATTTTTCTACTTTTGGATCAAGCTTTGTCCTCAGCTCATCTAGCATATGCAATACATGCAAAACGTTTCATATATGTAAGTTTGGATTTTTACCTATGAACTTCACTTCAGGTGTAACTTGATGTACAACAACAGTCGGAGTTCTATTCATAATGTATACAAAAGTGTGCGTAGCTTCTGCCCAATAACAATGAGGCATATTCTTCTCATCCATCAAGGCTCTTTCTATTTCTATAATATGTCTATTTTTGCATTCAACAATGCCATTCTGTTGTGGTGTGTACTTGCATGAAAACTGACATCAAATTCCATGACTTTTAAGAAAGTTAATGAACGCATTTGACATGTATTCACCTCTTCCATCAAACCTTAATGTTTGAATATGCTTTCTAGTCTTCTTTTCCACCATAGCCTTAAAATTTTGGAAGCCATTGAACACCTCAATCTTCTCTTTCACGAAATATACCCATACTTTCCGTGTATGGTCATAAATGAAAGTAACATAAACCCTGCAACCGCCCATAGATATGGTCTTTGTAGGACCCCAAACATCTATATGTACTATATCTAGCACATTCTCACTGACATGATTGTCATGCGAAAACGATGATCTTGATTGTTTACCGAATTGACATGCTTCACATACCTTTTGCATCTCTACAACCTTGAAATTTGGTAGGCCATTGACAATCTCCTTTGACTGCATCAACTTTAGTCTCTCCAAATTTGCATGTCCAATTTGTTTGTGCTAGATCTTTATATTAGCAATAACTCTTGTACCTTTTGCAAACATGGTTGCATTCATTTTAGGAAATTTCACATTGAAGGTGAACATCCTACCCACTTTGTTTCCTTTGGCAATCAATCGTCTGTCTTGTTTGTACTCTTCTACATATAACCCAACAACATTGAACCTGACTTGTAATCCTTGGTCAACCATTTGTCCAATAGAAACTATATTCTTTGTTATATTCGGAACATGCAACACATCAACAAGATGTTTTACCTTCCCATCCTCCATAGACAGTGCTATGTTTTCTGTTTGCTTGATAGCATATGATATTTCATCCCTTGTTTCAACATATCCAAGAACTAGCAATTTTTGCATACTACTAAACCATTCTGCATGACTGGTCATGTGATTTGAAGCACTTGAATCAACATACCATATATTACCATCCAATTTGAAAAATGAGCAAACATCATATTCATCATGTGATGTCCATGAATAGCTTCTCAGAATCATCTACACTTGTGGATGCTTAGTTGTTCTGTTTCCCTTTGTTATTTTGATTCCTCAACTTGCAGTCAGGTTCAAAGTGTCCAGGTTTACCACAATTCCAACATCCTTTACTGTCATTACTTGAAGCATTCCTTTGGAAATTTCTATGGCCTCTTTGGCTCCCCCTATCTTGAAACTGTCCTCTACCTCCTACATGATTCTGTTGTTGACCTTGCTCTTGGTTATTGTGTCCTCTTCCACTTCCAAAGCTTCTACATATACCTCTTCCTCTACCACAATAGAATGCCTAATTAGAAGTAGGTTTTCCTTAGGAGTTCTAGTCCTCACCAGGATTCTTTTCTTTAATAACCAACATGGACACGAGACCAACAAAATTGGGAATATCTTCCCTGGTCTAAATAGATGTTCTGAATTACTTATATGCAACTCCTAAACCATGAAGGCACACTTACACCTTATCATCATCATCTACATTCATGACAATAGATGCAAGTGACTCATATATCCTTATGATTACCAAGGTGTATTCACTTATCAACATGCCCTTTTTCTCTAGTGTATGCAACTCATTCTTGAGTTGCAATTTATGCGCCTTTGTATTGGTCTCATACAATGTGACCAAATTGTTCCAAGCCTCTACCAGAGTCTTGGCATCTTGTATGCACCCAATCATGCTATGTTTTATGCTAAAAGATAGCCAATACATTACCTTTTCTGCTCCTTGATTGCATTCCTCACATGCTGTTAACTGTTCTGCAGTCGAATTCCTCTTGAGTCTCTGGTATTTGTAGGGTATTTTCGTTCTCTCCTTGATGTACTTCCAATAGCCTTTTCTCATTAGGAAATTAGTCATTTCTGAATCTCCAAGCATGGAAGTTGTTCTTGTTCAGCTTATCACTTGTGAGCTGACTCATTCCATCCACATTGCCATTTTTGCATGATTCACGACACTAGAAAAACACTACAAGCAGTACTTCTACTTGAACACTATCGCTCTATGACACAACAGTTGGATCTCAGAAAAACACAGTTCTTGTGTATCAACAGTACATAGAGTCACATGAAATTCTAGATCTAGAATATTAGATTGTTTTTGAACATGGTGCAAGTTACATTTTTGCAAACTAGCTGGTTTTTTTGTGGGCCCCACCTTGGGGGTTCGAAACGCAGGTCAAGATGACTCCAAAACAAAAATCTCACAAAAAAGAGTGACCCTAAAGAGATAAATCAAAAAAATATTTTTTCACCTTCTAGCTTCACATCAATTTTTGTAGCAATCAGAGGTCATTTGTCAATGGCACTTACTCCACACCATCTCATGTACTCTTCACCGTCGGCCTTCCCCACGAGCTCTCTACAACTACACTGGCTCTGATACCATGTCATGAGGAAGGAGATACAGAAGAGAGCTCACTCACACACTCTCACACTCAATGAGGATCACACACACATATATTGGGGCAAGGAAGAATGATCTTCTTCTTCTTCTTTGAGTACATAAAAGTAATATACAGGAGTGACCTAAAAGAACAACACAACTGGTGCAATATGCAAAGAATAGTACATAAGGAAAATCCTAATGTCTTCAAATGAGTGAGTTGGCAAAAAACAAATGTGCCGTCACTCTCAATAGCTAACTAGTAAAGCTCAATGAAGTATCCTTGACATATATCGATGTGACCACTATACATGTCAAAGAAATGAAAAAGTGATAAGTGTCATCCTAGATCATCACATGTTGAGCTTGATATCACAATAGGAAAGAGAGCAAGGAAAAGGTGAAGGGGGGAAATGGACAATAAGAAAAAAGGGAAAGAAAAAATAAAAAGAGCTATATAGAAAATGAGAAGCATCGAAGGAGAAATAATGAAAGAAGAAAAGGTAAATAATAAGGTGGAGATGAAAGAAAGATGAAATGAGGAATAAGGAGATGAATAAGAAGAAAGTCCTTGTTGGATTTAGACGTCTGCGAAAGCACGCAAACAACACAAGGAAGAAGAAGAAGCTTGGAGCTCAACACACAATACTGAATGTATTACCACTAGAATGTACAAAGATAAGTAGCCCATTAGGGCAATAGGTGTATATAGAAGCCGAGGGAAAAAAACCTCCTAAAGAGGGAAAAAAGTGCCCCAATAGTCCTAGTGTGTTCACACACATCACTACCTAAATATATCAACAAATCCCCCCTGGAAGTGATGCAATGAACAAGGAGCTGGCACTCATGTACAAGGAAATGCCAAGCTATGTGGAAATCACTCCATAAAAGGAAGTAAGCCCTAAGCTTTGTGGAAAGCTTCAAACTTCTCCCTAGGCAGAGCCTTCGTGAAAAGGTCTGCAATGTTCTCCTGCATGGGCACATATGCCAAGCTGATATCCCCAGCAGAGAACCTCTCCCTAACATAATGATAATGCACCTCAATGTGCTTAGTGCGAGCATGGAACATAGGGTTCCTCGCAACTACCAATGTGCTCTTGCTGTCACTGAAGATGGTGGTGGCAGAGGACTCACCAACACCCAAATCAGCCATAAGGCATCTGAGCCACACATACTCAACAGTCGTTGTGAAAGCTGCGCTATACCTAGCCTCACAATTGGAAGTGGCCATAGTAGGCTGCTTCTTGCTCAACCAAGATATACATGAGCTACCAAGCATGAAGCAAAATCCACTAGTGGACACACGAGTGTCATAGCAACCAGCACAATCAGAGTTAGAAAAAGCATGCAAATCTGGTGGTAGTGATCCCCCCTTGGGATAAAACAACCCAAGTAGCTGAGTACCACTCAAGTAGCGAAAGATGTGCTTAACCGCCTGTCAATGCTTGAGTCATGGGCAATGCATAAACTTGCTCATTTGTGAGACAACAAACTGAATATCTGGCTGAGTAATTCATAAGTAAATCAAGCATCCAATAGCATGCTGATAGAGAACATCATCAAATGCATCTCCATCATCATGAAGACTCAGTCGTAAACCTATCTCCATAGGAGTAGCAATAGGTTTAGAGTCTTCAAGGCCAAAATGCTGCAATAATATGTCAATATATTTTGTTTGACACAAAGCCATTCCACCATCAATGTGCATAAACTGAATGCCCAAATAATGATGCAAATGACCCAAATCAGACATCTCAAATGAGGCATATAACTCAACCTTGAAATCAGCAATATGCTTCTCATGAGGACGAGTGAGCAGCATATCATCAACATACACCACAATGATCAGAAGTACATCATTAGCATGCTTGACATATAAGGTGCTTTCATTTGGACTGTTCTCAAGACCATGTGCAATTAGATAGGCATGTATCTTTTCATACCAATCACGTGGTGCTTGCTTTAAACCATATAATGCCTTCTTTAACATGCACACCTTGTTTTCATGCCCTTTCTGCACAAAGCCATGGGGCTAAAAAACATACATTTCTTCATGCAAGTCACCATTCAGAAATTTTGTTTTAATGTACAACTGATGTACATTCCAAACATGATGAGCTGCAAGTGCATAGATGCTATGAACAATAGTCATTCGGTAAGTAGGAGCAAAGGTTTCATCAAAATCAATGCCTCTTTCCTATGCATAACCCTTTGCAACAAGCCTAGCCTTATACCTGTCAACTGTACCATCAAGTTTATGCTTCAGCTTGTATACCCACTTAGTGCCAATGGCCTTCTTGCCAAGAGGCAAGTCACATAAAGACCAAGTACCATTCTTCATTATAGCATCATATTCAAATTGCATAGCAGCCATCTAATTTTTTGAATTTTGTGCTTCATCAAACGAAACATGCTTGATCTCATCACAGAGACTAGATGCAGTCATAACATAGCAATCTGATGTGAAAAAGGCACTATGAGAGCCTGATCAAGTATGATATGATAGAGGTGCATCTAATTTGCTTTCACACAAAGTCTGCACTAGCCATTTTGGCATAGTTTTTGCCTCCTCAATATCTGCTCTCTCATCAACAAGTGCATCATGTAAATCTGCATCAAAAATGCGATGCTCTGCATCATCACATGAAACCTGGAAAGGCTGAGAAGTTGCCTCATTAGGACTAGCACTAGAATGTCCACCTGTAAAAAGAGACAGCAAAGTATCATACATGTCTTTGGAGCTAAGAGATGTCTCCTTAGTACATGAAAGCAATGGCTAAATAGCATCCTCCACAAAAGAACATCACGGCTAACCAGAATGTGTTTAGTCTGTGGATGATACAGGCCATAGCCTTTACTTTCAAAACTATACCCAACAAAAATACATTTTACTGCTTTATCATCTGATTTTCTGCGATGTTGTTCAGGCACTAATGCATATGCCAAACAACCAAAAACATGCAGATGAGCAACAAATGACTTGCGATCAAGCGAAGCCTTATATGGAGTGATAGACTGTAGCGCTTTAGTGGGACACCTGTTAAGTACATATGGTGCACACATGACAGCCTCAAGTGAGAAACTATGTGGTAAAGCTTGACTCTTAACCATACACCTCGCCATCTCCATGAAAGACATGTTGTTTTATTCAGCAAATCCATTCTCTTGAGGTTTATATGACACTCTACACTGGTGTTTTATCCCATGTTCAGCCAGAAATGCATTAAAATCAGTAGACATATATTCCCCCCTTGATCAAAATGGAGGTGCCCATTTTACATACTAACAGATTTTCAGCCAAAACCAAAAACTATTTGAAGCACATGAACACTTTGTACTTTGCCTTCAATGGATATACCCATGCATGCCTAGAAAAATCATCGATGAAAGTCACAACGTAAAGATAATTTCCAAAAGAAGGTGTCTCCATAGGACCACAGACATCACTATGTACAAGCTAAAATTTCTGAGTAGCCCAAACTGAACCATCTTTTGGAAAGAGGAGCACTAAATTTTGCACAAAATACAGCCTTCACAAATATGTTTTCCAGGTGCCTCAAGTTTGGGCAAAGAGGACACCATTTCATATTTCTACAAGCGTAGCAAACTAGCAAAATTGCGTGCACAATTGCTAATGATTCTTTATCATATGTACTATAATTGTTTTCTGAGGTCTTAAGTTTCCTACTCTATGACCAAAGCGTGCATGCCAAAGCTTTGCATCTGACATAGCCTAAGAATCATGTACTACACATGACGAATCATTTTATAGATCTTTCATAGTCAATGAGCTTATACAGCCGATGCCATAAAATGCTAGAAGCAATAATCAAGTTCCCATTTGATAGATCATGAACTGTACATCTGTCATCAACAAATTTCACAACCAAGCCAATCCTGGCTAATGCAGAAACTGATAATAAATTTTTCTTGATCCCTGGCACAAACAAAGCATTTGACAAAGTGAAAGAACTACCATAAGCAGTAGTCAAAATGATCTTATCAACTCCCAGAACATGATAAGAGGAGTTGTTGTCACATGTAACAGCATTCCCTATAGGGGCAGGCTTGAGTGAAGAGAAGAAACTGCGCTGCAAGGTAATATGTTTGGTTGCCCCACTGTCAAAGTACCAAACATCTGAGTCTACTGTAGACATGCACTACTCATGAGAAGATGGGTCAAAACTGCAAACAGTAGTAAACGCCCATTCTTCTTCCTACACAAGATTAGCAGACTCTGTTTTTGGTGTAGAGGCCTCTGCAACAACCATTCCAGCCTCTTTCTTCTTTGCCTCTTTAGCAGCCAATTTCGGACATTTCTTTATGATATGATCACTACGTGCAAACAATTTCTCCTTTTCTGATTTCTTTTCATCTTTGTCTTCTCGCTTTGATTGTGCAAAATTAGCAGATTCCTGCTTAGTAGTTGAAGAGCTCCATTTTCCTTTGCCCTTTTGAATAACGAGGAAAGATTGATCTGCAACACGCATAATGGACCTGTTCTACCTGGACTGATCTTCTTGCAATAGAATAGAGAGTAACTCCTCAAATGACAAGGCATTTGGATTGCTATTCATCATCAACCAAAGAGTAGAAGAAAAACTCTAATATTAATCAGGAAGACCATTCAGAACGGTTTGCAGAAGTGAGCTATTTGGTATAACCTCATCAGTAGAAATCAAGTATTCCTTCAAGTCTTTGATCTTTGTTAGAAAAATATCCATTAGAATCACTTTCATTCATGTGCTCACTCTCTAACTATTTTTGGAGGTAAGCAACACGAGCCTCATTCGTAGCTTGGTACAATGTGGTAAGTGTATCCCAAGCATCCTTAGTTGTTCTACAAGAGTGAATATGAGGAATAATGGCACGTTTGATAGGCAAAGCTATCAATGCATGTGCCTGGGCATCTGTGCCATCCCAACAAATTTGCTCTACAATAGGTATAGCAAAAACTGCAGCACGAACAAGAATATGTAGAATATCATCATCTTCGACACCTTCTGCATCAGCTTCAGTACCTGTAGTTGTAACAGTTGTAAGTGTGATAGGACGTTTTTCAACACCATGCACAATGTTCCACATTCCTTTTGCAACCAATACATGTCACACCATATAAGCCCACAACGGGTAGTTGATGCCATCCAACTTATCCTCAACATCCAACATACGAAATACATCACTACTTTCAGCCATGGTCGGTGACTAAAATACCTTGATGTAGAAAATTGATTGTATCTCAAAAAGTTGAACATAACTGCCCAAACGAATTCTGCTAAACATGTAATAGACTTTGAGATGCTTATATTGGCGAACCAAAACTAGTATATACTTTTGGCACAAAAAGACAAAATAGCCTGCACAAGCACTTTGATAGTGTGTTCGGAGGTCGAAACAAGGTGAGATCGTGATTTCGGCACCATGCAACAAAGCTGTTTTGATCTTGGAAACACACTGAGTATGCTCACCAAAATTTGTGCGATTCGAAGACTACAATCGGAGAGGTGTCGAGGATGCCCTAGATAAAGTGATGACCTGCTCTGATACCAATTGTTGGAGTTATACGTCTGCGAAAGCACGCAAATAGCGCAAGGAAGAAGAAGAAGCTTGGAGCTCAACACACAATACTGAACGTATTACCACTAGAATGTACAAAGATAAGTATACCATTAGGGCAATACGTGTATATACAAGCCGGGGGAAAAAAACCTCCTAAAGAGGGAAAAAAGTGCCCCGGCAGTCCTAGTGTGTTCACACACATCACTACCTAAATATATCAACAATCCTTTCTAAAACTATGGCTCTCTAAATCACATCCACTTCCCAATCACCTAGAATTCCTATTAAAAAAATTCAAAAACAAAAGCAGAAACAAGAAAAACATACTCCTATTAGTAAGAGAAACACAAAATAAAAATGCCAAAACTCCAATTATCAAGATTCTGATCTTACCTTGAGAGATTTAAGAGTAAGGACAAAGGATGGGTCGTTTTGCCAAAAAATTCAGGGGCCCAATTAAGAATTCAGTTTACATGCTCTTAATGTGATGTACCTACAAAATCCAAAACTCAATCACACAAGGTACCTAGATATGGTTCCCTCTTCCTTGAAAATGACACAAATAGGTGTGAACATGTAGTATGAGGGTGCAAGCATACACCTTTAATCAATCAATATACAAAGGCTAGATTCAATCTAGTTGCAATGGGAGGCTAGAAGCATATACAATGGATAGGCCTCTTGTTAGTCTCCCCAAGTGTTAAACCACCAATCCACACAATCATGCTAAAGTGCACATGGTCGATGATCAAGATCATCTCCAAAAGCAACCTACAATTGGCAATCAAGATCATCCCATGGTTGGAGATCAAATTTGAACCCATGATCAATGATCATCCAATCCATGATTGGAAATTAAGATCAAGAGTAATTGGTGATCAAGATCAAGGAAAATTCACGGTCAAGATCATGGTACTTCATCATCATATCCAAGTTGAAGGTCTTGCTCACATAGGTGAATATTGGGCAAATAGATTTTATCATAGAAATGGTCATATTTCCCACATTATTGAACAAAGTAAAAAGAAAAAATCCACAAAGTAAAAAGAAAAAAACCCACAGACTTACATAGGCAAAGTAAAAACAAAGTAAAAAGAAAAAATCCACAGACTTACATAGGCAAAAATGCAAAACACAATCACTTAAAAGTATTTGCAAAAATGTGTCATACTATACATGACTACAAGATTTTTGCTTAAATTATAACTCAAAATCACAAGAAAGGGCCATGAAAGCTTAAGCTCGAGGTAGACAACCCATTTGCAATCAAGAATGAAATGTCATAAGCCACGAAACATACAAAATCACACAAGACAAAGGCAAGAAAGATTTTGCACGAAATTTCAAGAACAAGAGCTGTCTTAGTTGCACTAAAAGTTCTTACAAGTGAGGGTCTTGGCATCTTTATAATAACCCCTTCATGTGTCACTCTACACGAAGTTTGAAAAGGCAAAAAATGCAAAGATATTCTCAAGTATAGCTCTTCTCTTAGAGGTTTTCTTGGGAACAATCTTCTTGTTGTTGATATATTTAGGTGGGGTGTTGGTGAACACATTAGGAACACTAGGGAACTTTTTTCCCTCTTTAGGAGGTCCCCCCCCCCCCCCCCCCGCTTGTATATGCACCTATAACCCTCACAAGTAACTTATATTTTTACATTTTCTTAGTAATACACTTAGTATTGTATGTTGTGCTCCAACCCTCGTCTTCTTCCTTGTGTTATTTGCATGCTTTCATAGACCATAAACTCCAACAATTGGTATTAGAGTAGGTTGCTACTTCATCTAGGGTGTCATCCACACCCCTCTCGTCACATCTCAAAATCACACGAAATTTGGTGAGCATACTCAGGGCCTCCAAATGCACTATCACATTGATTGTGTAGGCAATTTTGTCTTTTTGTGCAAAAGATATATACAAGTTTTAGTTTGCCAGTATAAGCACCTTAAAGTCTCCTATAGGATTAGCACAACTTGAAAGGGTAGTTCTGTTCAACTTTTTAAGATACAGTCATTTTTTTGCATGAGGGTATTTTAGTTAGTGGCCATGGTGGAAAGTAGTGATGTATTCCATATGTCGCTGTTGGGGATAAGTTGGATGGTGACAATGCCCATTATGGGCTTATATGAAGCATCATGTATTCGTACATAGCATTGAAGATGGTGATATTCTTCAGGTTCCTATTTATGTTGCGGTTCTTGCTGCACCTACTGTAGGAAAACTTCATTCGAATGGCAGAATGCTTCGGCACATGCATTGGTAGCCTTGTCTGTCAAATGTGCCATTGTTCCCCACATTCGCTCTTGCAAAATAGAAAAGGATGCTTCGGTTACACTAACCACTTTATACCAAGCAACGAATGAGGCTCTTGTTGCTTACCTTCAAAAAATGTTGGAGAGTGAGCACATGAATGAAGGAGATTCCATGGGCCATTTTTTGACAAAGCTCAAGGATTTGAAGGAGTAGTTGGTTTCTGCTAATGAAGTCTTGCTTGACACCTCAATTGTGCAAACTATTCTGAATGGTATTCCAGATTCATATAAGAGTTTTGCTTCTACTCTATCATTGATGATGAAAGGCAATCCAAATGCCTTAGCATTTGAGGAGTTATTCTCCATTTTGTTGCAGGAAAATCACTCTAGGCAGATAGGTTCATTATGCATGTTACAGATCAAGCTCTCCTGGCTAGTCAGAAGGGAAAAGGTTAATGGAGCTCTTCTACTAGTAAGCAGAAATCTACCAATTCTACACAATCAAAGAAGGATGATAGAGATGAGAAGAAAATAGAAAAGAAAAAACTGTTTTGCAAATACTATAAAGGAACTTATCATGTCATTAAGAGTTATACAAAACTAGCTGCAAAAGAGGCAAAGAAGAAAGAGGTATGAATGGTTGTTGCAAAGGCCTCTACACCCAAAACAAAGTCTACTTATCTTGTGCAAAATGAAGAATGGGCATTTAGTACTCTTTGCTGTTATGACCCATCTTCAAATGAATAGTGTATGTCTATAGTAGACTAAGATGTTTGGTACTTTGATAGTGGGGCAACCAAACATATTACCTTGCAGTGCAGTTTCTTCACTTCACTTGAGCCTACCCCTACATGGAATACTATCACATGTTTCGACAACTCCTCTTATCCTGTCGTGGGAGCTGCTAAGATCATTTTTACTACTGTTGATGGTAGTTCTTTTACATTGTTGGATGATTTATTTGTGCTAGGGATCAAGAAAAATCTATTATCAATTTCAACATTAGCCAACATCAGCTTGGTTGTGAAATTTATTGATGAGAGATGTATAGTTCATGATCTACCAAATGGCAATGTCATTATTGCTTCTGGCATTTTATGTTGTGAGTTGTATGAGCTCATAGACTATGAAAAATCTATGAATGATTTAGCAATTGCAGTACATGATTCTCAAGCTATGTCATATGCAAAGCTTTGGCATGCACACTTTGGACATCTGAATTTTGTTAATTTGCTATGCCTGCACAATCTGAAATGGTGTCCTCTCTACCCAAACTTGAGGCACCTGGTAAACATGTTTGTGAAGGCTATATTTTGGGCAAAATGCAGCATTCCTCCTTCTTGAAAGATGGTTTAGTTTGAGCTACTCAAAAATTGCACCTTGTTCACAGAGATGTCTGTGGTCCTATGTAGACACCTTCTTTTGGGAACAATCTCTACTTTGTGACTTTAATTGATGAGTTTTCGAGGCATCCATGGGTATATCCATTGAAAGAAAAGTCGGAAGTGTTTAGTGTTTCAAACAGGTTTTTTGTTTTGGCTAAAAATTTGTCAACATGTAAAATGGGCACCCTCCATTCTGATTGAGGGGGGAATATATGTCTTCTGATTTTAATGCATTTCTAGCAAATGTATTTTTGTTGGGTATAGTTCTCAAAGCAAAGGCTATCATTTGTATCATCCATAGACTAAACACATTTTGATTAGTTGTGATGTTGTTTTTGTGGAAGATGTTATTCAGCCATTACTTTCATGTACTAAGAAGACATCAGATAGCTACAACGATGTGTGTATGATACTTTGCTGCCTCTTTTTATACTTTCTAGTCCAAATGAGGCAATTTCTCAACCTTTATAGGTTTCATGTGATGATGTAGATCATTCTTTTTCTGATGCAAATTTACATGATGCACTTGTTGATGAGAGAGCTGATATTGAGAAGGCAAAAAGTATGCCAAAAAGGCTAGTGTAGAATTTGCAAAATAGCAAATTAGATGCACCTCTATCATATCATACTCGTTTAGGCTCTCATAGGTCTTTTTTTCCATCAGACTTTTATGCTATGGATGCCTCTAGTATTTGTGATGAGAATGAGCCTGTTTTATTTGATGAAGCACCAAATTCAAAAAATTGGATTGCTACAATGCAGTCAGAATATGATGTTATATCAAGAATGGTACCTAGTCATTATGTGAATTGCCGCTTGGCAAGAAGGCCATTGCCACTATGTGGGTATACAAGCTGAAGAGTAAGCGTGATGGATCAATTGATAGGTATATGGCTAGGCTTGTTACAAAGGGTTATGCTTGTTGATATATTTAGGTAGTGATGTGTGTGAACACTCTAGGACCACCGGGGCACTTTTTTCCCTCTTTAGGAGGTTTTTTTCCCCCGACTTGTATATATGCCTATTGCCCTAATGGGCTACTTATCTTTGCAAATTGTCTAGTAATACATTCAGTATTGTGTGTTGTGCTCCAAGCTTCTTCTTCTTCCTTGTGTTCTTCGCGTGCTTCCGCAGATGTCTAACTCCAACAATTGGTATCAAAGCAGGTTGTCGCTTCATCTAGGGCGCCATCGACAGTCCTCTGTTTGCAATCTTAGATTCACACGAAATTTGGTGAGCATACTCAAGGTGTTTCATAGATCAAAACTGCTTCGCTCTATGGTGCCAAAATCGCGATCTGAGCTCGTTTCGGCCTCCGAACGCACTATCGCAGTGCTTGTGCATGCTATTTCATCTTTTTGTGCCAAAGGTATATACCAGTTTCTGTTCGCCAATATAAGCGTCTCAAAGTCTGCTACAAGTTTAGCAGAATTCGTCTGGCAGTTCTCTTCAACTTTTTGAGATACAATCAATTTTCTGCATCAAGGTATTTTAGTCACCGGCCATGGCTAAAAGCAGTGATGTATTCCGTATGTTGGCTGTTGAGGATAATTTGGATGATATCAACTACCCATTATGGACTTATATGATGCAACATGTGTTGGTTGCAAAAGGACCGTGCAACATTGTGCAAGGTGTCGAAAAACGTCCTATCACACCTGCAACTGTTACAACTGCAGGTACTGAAGCTGATGCAGAAGGTGTCGAAGATGATGGTATTCTGCATATTCCTGTTTGTGCTGTAGTTTCTGCTGCACCTACTACAGAGCAATTTCATTGGGATGGCAAAGATGCCCAGGCACATGCATTGATAGCTTTGTCTTTCAAACGTGCCATTATTCCTCATATTCGCTCTTGCAGAACAGCTAAGGATGCTTGGGATACACTTACCCACATTGTACCAAGCTAGGAATGAGGCTCGTGTTGCTTACCTCTGAAAACAGTTGGAGAGTGAGTACATGAATGAAGGTGATTCTATGGACAGTTTCCTAACAAAGATCAAAGACTTGAAGGAACGGTTGATTTTTACTGATGAAATTATACCAGATAGCTCACTTGTGCAAACCGTTCTGAATGGTCTTCCTGATTCATATCAGAGTTTTGCTTCTACTCTTCGGTTGATGATGAAAGGAAATCCAAATGCCTTGTCATTTGAGGAGTTAGTCTCTGTTCTATTGCAGGAAGATCAGTCCAAGGAGAATAGGTCCATTATGCATGTTGTAGATCAAGCTTTCCTGGCTAGTCAGAAGGGCAAAGGAAAATGGAGCTCTTCTACTAGTAAGCAGAAATCTGCAAATGTTGCACATTCGAAGAAGCAAGACAAAGATGAGAAAAAATCAGAAAAGCAGAAATTGTTTTGTAAGATCAATATCACGTGCTTATACCTTCTCTCTAATGAAGTGATAATGTACCTTGATATGCTTTGTTCTAGCATGAAAAATAGCATTCCATGCTAACTGTATACTGCTAAGATTATCACAATAGATAGTGATAGGTTTTTGCACTTCCACGCCTGAATCTGCAAGTAGCATCTCCAGCCATGATGCCTCACATGTTGCCATTGCAGCACCTCTATACTCAGCCTCTATACTTGACAAAGCAAGAGTGGGTTGCTTCTTGCTGCTCCATGTAATAGCTGCACCTCCAAGTGAGAATAGAAAGCCACTAGTAGATCTTCTATCTGGAGTACTACAAGCCCAATCTGCATCAATGTATCCTTGAACCTACAAATCTACACCAGCTTCATAAAACAAGGCATAATCCAAAGTAGCACTCACATAACGTAGAGTGCACCTCAAAGCATCCAAATGTGGATTCTTGGGAACCCGCATAAACTGACTTTCAAGTCCAACAGTGTAGCTAAGATCACGCCTTGTAATTGTGAGATATATCAAACTTCCCACAATTTTCCTATACATAGTGGCATTTTCCAATGGTTCACCTCACTTAGTATCTAACTTAAAATTATGATCTAATGACATAGAAATTGGCTTACACTCAGCCATACCAAACTTTTGCAACATATTCAAGGCATATTGCCTTTTTGACATCCATGTACTTGTTTTTGTATAAATAAACTCAATGCCCAAGAAATAGTGCAACACACCAAGATCTTTCATGTCGAATTCCTACATAAGAAGTTGCTTTACCTCTTTGATGCTTTCTTCATTATCACCACCTACAATCAGGTCATCAACATAAATAGCCACAATCATGATCCCATCATCAACCTTCCTTGCATATAGTCAATGATCTGCATCACACATAGAAAACCCAATGCTGGTTAAGTAATCAACAATCCTTGCATGCCATGCATGCGGAGCTTGCTTCAGCCCATACAAAGCCTTCTGCAACCTGCAAACATATTCCAGATGCTTTGAATCTTCATATCCTTGTGGTTGGTCCATATATAATACTTCTTCTTGTAACTCGCCCAGTAGGAAAGCATTCTTCACATGAGAGGCAATCCAAATGCCTTAACATTTGAAGAGTTAGTTTTTGTTTTGTTGCAGGAAGACCAGTCTAGGCAAAACAGGTCTATTATGCATGTTGTAGATCAAGCTTTCCTGGCTAGTCAAAAGGGCAAAGGTAAATAGAGTTCTTCTACTAGTAAGCAGAAAGTTGAAAATGCTTCACATTCAAACAAGGAAATCAAAGATGAGAAGAAATTAGAAAAGCAAAAATTGTTTTGCAAATACTGTAAAGCAAATGATCATGTCATTAAGAGTTGTCCAAAACTGGCTGCTAAAGAGGCAAACAAGAAAGAGGCCAGAATGGTTATTGTAGATGCCTCTACACCAAAAATAGAGTCTACTAATATTGTGCAGGATAAAGAATGTGCATTTACTATTGTTTGCAATTTTGACCCATCTTCTCATGAGTAGTGCATGTCTGCAGTATACTAAGATGTTTGGTACTTTGATAATGGGGCGAACAAACATATTACCTTGTAGCACAGTTTCTTCTCTTCACTCATGCATGTCCCTATAGGGAATACTGTTACATGTACCAACAACTCCTCTTATCTTGTTATGGGAGTTGGTAAGATCATTTTGACTATTGCTAATGGTAGTTCTTTCACTTTGTCAGATGCTTTATTTGTGCCAGGGATCAAGAAAAATCTGTTATCAATTTTTGCAGCCAAGATTGACTTGGTTGTGAATTTGTTAATGACAGATGTACAGTTCATGATCTATCAAATGGCTACATCATTATTGCTTCTGGAATTTCATGTCGTGGGCTCTATAAGCTCATAGACTATGAAAGATCTGTAAATGATTTTGCATGTGTAGTACATGATTCTCAGGCTATGTCAGATGCAAAGCTTTGGCATCCATGCTTTGTTCATCTGAATTTTGCTAGTTTGTTATGCCTACGGAAATCTGAAATGGTGTCCTCTTTACCCAAACTTGAGGCACCCGAAAAACATGTTTGTGAAGGCTGTATTTTGGGCAAAATGCAGCGTTCCTCCTTTCCAAAAGATGGTTCAGTTCGGGCTACTCAGAAATTGCAGCTTGTCCATAGAGATGTGTGTAGTCCTATGCAAACACCTTCTTTTGGGACTATCTTTACTTCGTGACTTTCATCGAGCATTTTTCCAAGCATGACTTTCATTGAAGGCAAAGTCCAAAGTGTTTATGTGCTTCAAACAGTTTCTGGTTTTCGCTAAAAATCTCTCAACATGTAAGATGGGCACCCTTCTTTCTGATCGAGGGGGGGAATATATGTCTTCTGACTTTAATGCATTTATGGTTGAATGTGGGATAAAACATCAGTGTAGAGTGCCATATACACCTCAACAGAATGGATTTGCTGAATGGAAGAACAGGTCACTCATGGAGATGGCGAGGTGTATGGTCAAGAGTCAGGCTTTACCACATAGTTTCTGGCTTGAGGTTGTCATGTGTGTAGCATAGGTACTTAACAAGTGTCCCACTAAAAACAATGTAGTCTATCACTCCATGTGAGGCTTGGCATGGTCACAAGCCATCTATTGCTCATCTGCATGTTTTTCGTTGTTAGGCATATGCATGTGCCTGAACAACATCATAGAAAATTGGATGATAAAGCAGTAAAATGTATTTTTGTTGGGTACAGTTTTGAAAGCAAATGCTATCATCAGTATCATCCGCATACTAAATGCATTCTAGTTAGCCATGATGTTGTTTTTGCGGAAGATGCTATTCAGCACTTACTTTCATGTACGAAGGAGACATTTGTTAGCTCCAAAGACATGTATGATACTTTGTTGCCTCTTTTTACATGAACACAGTCTAGTGCTGGTCCTAATGAGGCAACTTCTCAACCCTTGCAAGTTTCATGTGATGATGTAGATCATTCCATTTCTAATGCAGATTTACATGATGCACTTGTTGATGAGAGAGCTGATATTGAGCAGGCAAAAACTATGCCAAAATGGTTGGTGCAAACTTTGCATGACAACAAATTAGACACACCTCTATCATATCGTACTCGTTCAGGCTCTCATAGTTCCTCCTTTGCATCAGATTGCTATGCTCTGGTTGCCTCTAGTCTCTGTGATGAGACTGAACCTATTTCATTTGATGAAGCACAAAATTCTGAACATTGGATGGCTGCAATGCACTCTGAATATGATGCTATCATGAAAAATGGTACCCTGCCTATGTGACTTACCTCATCACACGAAGGCCATTGGCACTAAGTGGGTATACAAGTTGAGTGTAAACCTGATGGAACAGTTGATAGGTATAAGGCTACGCTTGTTGCAAAGGGTTATGTGCATGAAAAAGGCATTGATTTTGATGAAACCTTTGGTCCTACTTGCCAAATGACTACTATTCATAGCATTTTTGCACTTGCAGCTCATGATGGTTGGAATGTATATTAGTTGGACATTAAGACAACATTTCTGAATGGTAACTTGCATGAAGAAGTGTATGTTTTTCAACCCTCTGGCTTTGTGCAAAAAGGGCATGAAAACCAGGTGTGTAGGTTAAAGAAGGCATTATATGGTTTAAGGCAAGCATCACGTGCTTGCTATGAAAAGATACATGCCTATCTCATTGCACATGGTTTTGAAAACAATCCAACTAAAAGCACTTTATATGTTAAGCATGCTAATGATGTGCTTTTGATTATTGTGGTGTATGTTGATGACATGTTGCTCAGTGGTCCTCATGACATGCATATTTCTGATTTTAAGGCTGATTTTCATGCCTCATTTGAGATGTCTGATTTCGGGCATTTGCATCACTATTTGGGCATTCAATTTATGCAAGTTGATGGTGGAATGGCTTTGTGTCAAATGAAATATATTGACACATTATTGCATTGTTTTGGCCTTGAAGACTATAAGCCTATTGCCACTCCTATGGAGACACATTTACGATTGAGTCTTCATGATGTTGGAGATGCATTTGATGTTGTTCTCTATCGGCAGGTTGTTGGATGCTTGATTTATTTATGCATTACTTGGCCAGATATTTAGTTTGTTGTCTCACAAATGAGCAGGTTTATACATTGCCTAGGTGTTAAGCATTTGCAGGCAGTTAAGCGCATCTTTCACTACTTGAACGGTACCCAAGTACTTGGATTGTTTTATCGGAAGGGGGGATCACTACCGCCAGATTTGCATGCTTTTTCTGACAATGATTGGGCTAGTTGCTATGACACTTGTGTGTCCACTAGTGGTTTTTGCTTCATGCTTGGTAGCTCATGTATATCTTGGTTGAGAAAGAAGTAGCCTACTGTGGCCACTTCCAGTTGTAAGGCTGAGTATAGGGCAGCTTTCACAGTGACTGTTGAGTGTGTGTGGTTCAGATGCCTTATGGCTGATTTGGGTGTTGGTCAGTCTTCTGCCACCACCATCTTCGCTGATAGCTAGAGGGCATTTGCAATTGCAAGGAGCCCTGTGTTGCATGCTTGCACTAAGCACATTGAGTTGCATTATCATTATGTCAAGGAAAGGTTCTCTGTTGGGGACATCAGCTTGGCATATGTGCCCACACAAGAGAAAACTGCAGTCCTTTTTACGAAGGCTCTAGTAGGGAGAAGTTTGAAGCTTTCCGCAAAGTTTTGGGCTTACTTCCTTTTGTGGATTGATTCCACATAGCTTGGCACTTCCTTATACATGAGTGTGAGATCCTTGTTCACCACATCACTCCCAGGGGGGATTTGTTGATATATTTAGGTAGTGATGTGTGTGAACACTCTAGGACCATTGGGGCACTTTTTTCGCTCTTTAGGATGTTTTTTCCCTCGGCTTGTATATACACCTACTGCCCTAATGGGCTACTTATCTTTGTACATTCTAGTGGTATCACATTCAGTATTGTGTGTTGTGCTCCAAGCTTCTTCTTCTTCCTTGTTTTCTTCGCATGCTTCTACAGATGTCTAACTCCAACATTTGGATTAGTTGAAGATCCAAGGGCCATGGATCACAACTCATCACACAAGGCTCCTTTTGTTGTAGTCTCTTGGATCTCACATTTATCAAATGGTTCACAATAAGAGTAGAATTTGGATCATCTAAAAATGCAGATGCCCATTAGATCTTGGAGACATCTAAAGGTTGTTAGGCATTCCCTCTTATTGGATCAACGTGAATCATGCTAGACCATTAGATCTTAAAAAGATGAAGGGTAACAATAGAGTGTGTCACTCTCCTTCTCTCTCCATTGTGTCACATTCGAATTTGTAGGCAACCATTTTGGTATCCCCATATCTTTTGATCTTGATCATTCAAGGAGCAATATAAAATGGCTTGCATTCAATATGAGCAATCACTCATTTGAAGCATTTTCTTTCATATAATTTAATAGAGAAAACAATTGGTCGGATTGTGTGTTCCCTTAATCCCTTATAGGATTAATTTTTATCCCTAAAATTAGGGATCCTTACAAGGACCATGCAAGGCTCACTTTTCCCCCTAATGGCTCTAGAATGGTTCTTAGTCCATATGAACTTCTTTTTTTTGTTCAACATATCATAAAGTGGGTTTGCAACATGAGCGAAGTGAGGGATCCAAGTAACATAGAAGACACATGCTCTTGGAAATCTTCCACTTCACTAACTTTATTACCAACTTCAAAGATCTTTGTAATAGCATCAACTTGTTGTGGGTATGACTTCCAGCCATAATTCCCACACAGATATTTGATAAGCAAAACTTCATTAACACCAAAACAAATTTCTCTAAAGAAATTTCAATTCAAACTCTTTGTATCTTTCAAAAATTTGTTCGTAGTAAAAAAATATGATTGGGGAAAAATTTCCTACATTAAGATAGATCTTTAGTATGATCTTTCACTTTTTTCTCATAACCTTTTGTTGGATAATCATCAATAAACGGCATATTCACATTTGAGATGAAGTCATGTAATAGCAAATTCTTAGCATTCATCATGCCACTATTCTATTCATCTCCATCCAACTATGGCATGTAGAATGATCCCACAGATTAGACCAATGGATAGAGGAATTGACTTGGACAACCAATCATGTGTTATAGATGCAATGAGTATGGACATATTCAAAGGATATGTCTTCTACTGAAGAACGCACCACCCTATACAAACTACACGGGCCTGCAAGATTACTATACTAAGGACTATTCAAAGTAGGCCTCCTCGAGCCAGGTAAACAATTCTTTCCATGTGTGTGTAGAGCTGCTTCCCATATGGTGTACACCACTTCAGCCACCTACTAATAATGTTGTGCAACTATGGGAAATATCACTCATAAGGGTGCACAAAAAATCCCAACAAGCATTTGAAGAAGAAAACAATGTAGTGGGCAATAAAGACACCAGCTTGTAGAAGAAACAAGGTCGCAGTGAGACATCTAGCAAAGAGGAAGAACTCGAAGATCTAAAGCATGTCAACAAGTAAGAAAGGTGAAAGGTATGAATGAAGCATCTTGCATAGACCAAGAATTTCCAATATCTAGGGCAAGCAAGCAAGGACACTGATGTTTGATCAAGCTATTGACTTGCGCAAGGAAAAGGAGAAAGGGCAAAGCTGAGAGCCAAGTACCGATGATGCCTTTTGAATGGTCCAAAAGGACCTAGAGAACAATACTCCATAAATGGCATGAGCATACCCACGACTCCTCTCTCTCTGTGAATAACACATTGAAGAACACCTATTAGTAGGTAAGTCTTTATGATCTACTCAAAATGGACGCCCAATTCTAGAGTGAGATGTTGAACCTTGTGACATCTCTAGGTGCATCAGCATCTATAAGTAGTGTTCATGGCACCTGTTTTGTGCCACAAGCCTTGCTAATTGATTATTTCAGCCAACGAGTAGTAGTAAGAATAGTTGGTCAAGAGATCACATGAGTCACTATATACGGCAGCTTAGGTATTAACCTTATGTGTATGAAGAAACAATGTAGAGGTTAGGCCTTTGACCATCTAGAGACATGCAATTCACAATGACCATGGCATATTAGAGCAAGGTGAAGCCTATCCAAATAGTGGAAAGAGTGGCCTTGGTACTATAGGGATCTCAATTTACCCTCGGTTTCATAGTTCTATGACTTTCTCTGTCATGAGGTGGTTTTCTTCTACTCTTGGGATGACCTTGGCTCAGGTATGCTAAGGTGATCCATGATTAGGAATGCAATTTCATGTAGGTGCACAATCCATACATACTTAAGCAATTGTAGATGGAGACATACCATGCAAGAACGGGCACCTCCATCTCATTAACGAGCTAAAAGAAGAAGAGATAGATTCTCCATATTTAAATGGCATATTTGAGGATGAGGACTTGTTGAGATGGATGGGTGCATAATCCCTTTTGTGTTACACTGTGATCTGTAGTGAACCCTCATTGGATGAAGGGGAAGGTTCTAGAGTAAAACTTTTAAGGCAAGGAGAGCCCACACACGCTAGACAACAGAAAAAGAGGAGTTTAGTGCAAGAGGAGAATAAAGAAAACACAAAGGAGTCATAGTTGGCAAAGGAGACATGGATGGTGTAGTTGTTCATGGAAGAGAATCCTCCAAGGTGGTTGCAAGAGACGACTCTTGAGAACAAGAACAAAGAGATCAATGATGTTTCTAGACAAGTCGTTGAAGATAAAGATTATGGAGATAGAAGGTTGTCCAACGCAAGCCTCAAGACCCAAAAATGGATTTCAGAAAGCTAACAAAAAAACTGCCATCAACATCCTAGTTATGGTAGAAGACTATTCCTTTGCGAAAGATAATCACTTTTGTTAAGGATTTCAAATATGCACTCATTGTTGGAGTTTTAGGTGTGCGAAAGCACAGGAGCAACACAAGGAAGAAGAAGAAGCTTGAAGCACAACACAGAATACTGATTGTATTACCCAAAGAATGTACAAAGATAGTTACTCATTAGGGTTATAGACGTATATACAACCTAGATAAAAAGAAACCTCCTAAAGAGGGAAAAAAGTGCCCCGATAGTCCTAGTGTGTTCACACACATCACCACCTAAATATATCAAGAAATCCCCCCTAGGAGTGATGTCGTGAACGAGGAGCTGACACTCATGTATAACAAAGTGCCAAGCTACATGGAATCAATCCACAAAAGGAAGTAAACCCAAAGCTTTGTGAAAAGCTTCAAACTTCTCCCTAGGCATAGCCTTTGTGAAAATCTCTACAACGTTCTCTTGTGTGGGCACATATGCCAAATCTCCAGTAGTGAACCTCTCCCTGACATAATGATAATGCACCTCAATGTGCTTAGTGGGAGCATGGAACACAGGGTTTCTTGCAACTACCAATGCGCTCTGATTCTTAGTGAAGATGGTGATGGCAGAAGACTGCATCTAAGCCACCTATACACTAGTGTTTTATCCCATGTTCAGCCAAAAATGCATTAAAATCAGAAGACGTACATTCCCCCCCTCGATCAGAATGGAGGATGCTCATTTTACATGCTAGCAGATTTTAAGACAAAACCAAAAACTGTTTGAAGCACATAAATACTTCGGACTTTGCCTTCAATGGATATACCCATGCATGCCTAGAAAAAACATCAATGAAAGTCATGAAGTAAAGATAGTTCTCGAAAGAAGATGTCTGCATATGACCATAGACATTATTGTGCACAAGCTGCAATTTCTGAGTAGCTTGAACTAAACCATCTTTTGGGAGGGAGGAATGCTGCATCTTGCCCAAAATACAACGTGCACATGCATGTTTACTAGGTGCCTCAACTTTGGGCAAAGATGACACCATTTCAGATTTTTGCAAGCATAGCAAACTAGGAAAATTCAAATGACCAAAGTGTGCATGCCAAAGCTTTGCATCTAACATAGCCTGAGAATCTAGAACTGCACATGTTGAATCATTCATAGATTTTCCATAATCTATGAGCTTTTATAGACCATCACAATGCCAGAAGCAATAATGATGTTGCCATTTGATAGATCATGAACTGTACATTTGTCATCACCAAATTTCACAACCAAGCCAATCTTGGCTCTAATGTTAAAATAGATTTTTCTTAATCCCTAGCAAAAATAAAGCATTTGAAAATGTAAAAGAACTATCATCAGTAGTAGTCAAAATGATCTTACCAACTCCCATAATAGGATAAGAGGAGTTCTTGGTGTATGTGACAATATTCCTTATAGGGGAAGGCTCAAGTGAAGTGAAGAAACTATGCTGTGAGGTAATATGTTTGGTTGCCCCACTATCAAAGTACCAAACATCTAAGCCTACTATAGACATACAATGTTCATCTAAAGATGGTTCTTAACTACAAACAGTATTAAATGCCCATTCTTCATTCTACACAAGATTAGTAGACTTTGTTTTGGGTGTAGAGACCGCTACAACAACCATTCCAGTGTCTTTCTTCTTAGCCTCTTTTGGAGCCAGCTTTGGACAACTCTTTATGACATGATCATTTCCTTTACCATATTTGCAAAACAATTTTTGTTTTTTTGTTTTCTTCTTGTCTTTTTCATCCTTATTTTATTGTGCAAAATTAGCAGATTTCTACTTACTAGTAGAAGAGCTCCATTTACCTTTGCCCTTCTGACTAGCCAAGAAAGCTTGATCTACAACATGCATAATGGACCTGTTCTGCCCAGATTGATGTCCTTGCAACAAAACAGAGACTAACTCCTCAAATATTAAGGCATTTGGATTGCCTTTCATCATCAATCAAAGAGTAGAAGCAAAACTTTCATACGAATTTTGAAGACCATTCTGAGCAATCTGCACAAGTGAACTATCAAGTACGACTTCATCGGCAAAAAACAATTGATCCTTCAAATCTTTGATCTTTATGAAAAAACTATCCATTGGATCTTCATTAATCATGTGCCCACTCTCCAAATATTTTCAGAGATAAGCAACACGAGCCTCATTCCTTGCCTAGTATAAAGTGGTAAGTGTATCCCAAGCATTATTTGCTATTCTACAAGGGCAAATGTGAGGAATAACGACAAGTTCAACAGAAAATGCTATCAATGCATGTGCATGAGCATCTCTGCCATCCCAACAAATTTGCTCTACAGTAGGTGCAAAAGGAACTGTAGCACGAATAGGAACATGAAGAATATTTCCATCTTCAATGTCATTTGCATCACCTTCAGTAACTGTATTTGCAGGACTAATAGGATGTTTTTCAACACCTTGCACAATATTCCATAGCCCTTTAGCAACGAATACATGATGCATCACATAAGTCCATATTGGGTAATTGGTACCATCCAACTTAGCCTCAATAGCCAACATATGGAATACATCACTGCTTTCAGCCATGGCTGCTAACTAAAATACCCTGATGCAGAAAAATAATTGTATCTCAAAAAGTTAAACATAACTACCATGTTGAGTTTTGCTAAACCTATAGTAGACTTTGAGATGCTTATACTGGTAAACCAAAACTTGTATATATCTTTGGCACAATTTGGACACCACATTGCAAAATTTTTTTGAACTCCTAATTGTCTTGAGTATGCTCACCAATTTTTGTGCGATTCTGAGACTGTGATCAAAGGGGTGTCAATGATGCCCTAGATGAAGCATCGACTTGCTCTACCAATTGTTGGAGTTTAAGGTCTGTGGAACCACCCAAACAACACAAGGAAGAATAATAAGCTTGGAGCACAACACACAATACTGAATGTATTACCTAGAGAATGTACAAAGATTAGTTACCCCTTAGGGTTATAGGCGTATATACAAGCCGAGGGGAAAAAACCTCCTAAAGAAAGAGAAAAGTGCCTATTGGTCCTAGTGTGTTCACACACATCACTAACTAAATATATCAACACTCATGTGTAGCTACAAGAAGCTAATCAGCATTCCTAAATCCTTGAAGTACAACCTTGCCAAGGAGATGCAAAACAGAGGCAAATTCACTCTTATTTGGAAAGGGATATACAAATTAGTCATGCTGCTAAGCTAAGGAGGAGTTGAGAGTGCCACTCTATGGGATGAGATAAAAGATGAAGGGTGTGTCAAGGCATCTCAAGCCACATCTTATGATTTAATGGTACCAAAGGATGTTCTATTTCCACAAATTTTTCATATAGGATATGCATCTTGAAGAGGATTAAAATCATCACTTGAGAAACCCACAAAAAAGAATGTTTATGGTACCATGTATACACACCCCAAATTTAAGGTTAATTATGAATTATAGGAAATCTAGCACATGGAAGAAACTCGTAAAGAAGCACTCTAAAGCAGTAGAATTTTATCGGAGGACAAAGCCTCACTTGCAAGGTACTTGTAATACTATAAAGAGGAAACAAAAGACAAAGATAAAAGAAGTCACATCATATCGAACAAATAAGAAGGAAATTATGACTCTACAAAGATTGAATTGCATGAGAAGATTAGTACAACAAAGAGAAGTAAACAAGAGGACCTATGGCAAACACTGGAGGACCAAGAAAGAGAAGTTTTATGGTGCCATGAAGCAACTAGAAGGCTTGGATGAGGACAACAGGCCCCTAGATAGCATTTTCAAGGTGGAGTCTAATTCAATTTGAATCTAAAAAGAGATAATTCACTCACTATATATACAATAATTGAGTTCATTTCATTCCTATAGATCATTTTGTTTGAACAAACAAACAAAGGAGACGTTTTACCAAGATGGTGCAATGACTTGAAGGGGTCTGTAGATCGGATGATCTTGCTAGTCATTTGACCATCCCCATTTCATGTGCTAATCATTTGACAATCCTCATTTCATGTATTCGGGGAAGTTGTTCGTACCCTTTCTTTGAGGGGGGCATTTTCGTTATCAGGATCTTGCTCACATGCACACAGAGGTTGCAAACGCAGAGAACACACAGAAAAATAGAGATGCCAAGAGACGAGACCGAACGCAGTATTGGATGCAATCTCGCCCCATGCACTCTGTTTCATCAGTCCACAGAGTCCATGTATTTATAGGAATTTTTGATTACGTCGAAAAGAGTGGTTACATGAGAGTGGCTTCGAAAAGCATGCCTGAAACTAAAAGTTGGTGACTTTCGTAGAAAGCCTTTTTTTTTAATATCAGAAATTACGGTCTACAATGACCCTTATTCTAACCACTATTTTTCTAACTATTTCTAACAATAGAACCTTCTACACGGATTTATTTACAAACTAAATTATAAATTGGATTTATTGATGTGTGCCCTAAAGTTGGATTATTGATGTCCACCCTTTCACGCTTTCACGCCCTCATGAATCTTCAGCTGCTATATCAAAAACACCAAAAACACATTAATACATTATTAAATTAATACTCCAACAATGCATTATTCAACATATTCCATAAGTTATAACATGCCCCTCAGTTGAAAAATCAACTGACCTCAGTTGATAAAGTAAAAATAAACATGGATGGCTAGCCACATGTTCCATCACTGAATGAAAATAAGCATGTTCCATGTTAAAAAACAAAACATGCATGGAAATGTTCATGGAGGAATTACATTAATGTGTTTGTATATGCTATGCAAAAATTAAGTGGTCATAATGAGGTGTTAATTTTGTTTTATGTATCCATTGACATTCTTCAATAGAGTGATTTTTGTACTTAACCAAATATCGATGGTATTGAGTACGTGTGCATGTAGTAGTGACATCATGATCAATTATTTTCTCAGGAAGCAAGATTTTAGATTGTTCTTCAATCAAAGGAGGGTCATCAAGAAGTGGAGTGAGTGGTAAAGTTCCTTCAAATGGATTAAGTAAACTAATATGAAAAGAGTTATGTATTTTCCAATGAGATGGTATATCTAATCTAAATAATTATCATTAATTTTTTCTATAATGCGAAATGGTCCATAATAGCATGGTGCAAGTATAATTTTAGAATGATGCAGAATATTTTTGAGATGTCTTTGAATGATACGCAACCATACAAGATCATTTTCCTTGAATTCCGTAGCTAATCATTTTGTATTGATATTACGTGTGTGGTGCTCTTGGCTTTTTCTAATGTGCTTGTGAACATTGTGAAGTATAGAAATGTGATCTTGATCAATAGAATCAGCCATCAGAATGTCGGTTTGGGTGAGTGACATGGGAGTGGGAAGCTTTTTACCATAAACAATTTCAAAAGGTGCATGGCCAATAGTGGTGTGTGTGGTGTTATTGTAAGCAAATTGAAGCAAAGGCAACTTTTCATCCCAGTTAGTGGGACTATCTAATGAATAACAATGCAATAAATCAAGAATAGTACTATTTTTAGCTTCACTTTGTCCATTACTTTCGGGATGAAATGCAGAGCTAAAATGTATTTTAGAACCAAAGTGTTGAAATAAGGCAACCCAAAAATGATAACAAAATATAACATCACGATCAGATAACATTTCTTTAGGAAATCCATGATGTGGAAAAATGCATTTAATGAATAATTTTGTAGCCTGAGGTGCAGACAAAGCTCTCCTACATGGAATGAAATATGCATATTTACTAAACCTATCAACTATTGTCCAAATCATATCATTATGTGATAAATTGATGGGAAGACCTGTGATAAAATCCATAGAAATATGTTCCCATGGTTCGTTCGAAATGGGAAATGGCATTAATAATCCAAATGGTTTACCATGATGACGCTTTACACGCTGGCATACAATGCATTGAGAAACATAATGTGCAATATCTTTTTCCATGTGTGGCCAAAAGAAGAAATCTTTGTAGGTAGAAATGGTGCTTTGTATGCCTCTATGACCCATGTAAGATGGTTCATGCATTTCATGAAAAAATCTTTAAAAGCTTGAGTTATGCATAATCTATGTTGAAAATAAAGAAAACCATTATGAAATGTATAATGTTCATCAGATAAAGATGCACCATTGTTGAAGTCATGCAATGCAGGTGAAAAATACAAATCAGATGTATAAGTGGAAACCATTTCTTGAAAAGAATGTATTTGGATGGCAGAAATATTATGCAAAACAACAGAATATGAAGGAAATCAGTTAAGAGCATCAGCTACAACATTAGCTTTAGTAGGCTAATATTGGATCATGGGTTGGAAATTTTGAATGAATGATGCCCATTTAAGATGGCGATCAGAGATTAGGGGCTGATTTAATAAATGCTTAATAGCCTGTTGATCAGTTTTGATTAAGACCTTAGAGCCCATAAGATAGTGTTTCCAAATTCGCAAAGCATGCACAACTGCTAACAATTCTTTATCATATGTACTATAATTCTTTTCTAAGGGCTTAAGCTTCCTACTCTCAAATGCAATGGGATGATCATTTTGCATTAAAACAACACCTATCCCTGAACCACTAGCATCAGTAACAACATGAAAGGGTTGCGAAAAATCAGGTAATTGTAAAACAAGTGCATGTGAAAGTGCATGTTTGAGTTTTTCAAAGGATTGTTGTTGGGTAAGTCCCCATGCAGATTTTTTTTTTCAATAACAAGGTAAGGGCCAATGCTAAATAAGAAAAATTTCGAACAAACTTCCTATAGAAACTAGCCAACCCAAGAAAAGAACGAACATCATTGACTGATTGTGGTGTAGGCCATTCTACTATAACTTTAATCTTTTTTGGATCCACATGTACACCTTCACTTGAAATAATATGTCCTAGATATTCTAACTTACATTGAAAGAAGTAACTCTTTTCAGGATGACCGTAAAGTGTGTTCTCTCGTAGTAAATGAAAAACTGTTTTGAGATGCTTCTCATGCTCACTATAATTTTTACTGTAAACAAGTATATCGTCAAAAAATACAAGAACAAAAGCTTGGTAATCAAGAAAAATGTTATTCATCATTCGTGCAAACATAGCAGGGGCATTAGTAAGTCCAAAGGGCATTACAATAAATTCATAATCACTTGTTTGAGTTCTAAATGCGGTCTTAAAAATATCACTTTGCATCATCCGAATCTAATGGTATCTTGATTTTATATCAATTTTACTAAAGACATGAGCTCCTCGTAATTTATCTAAAAGATCATCTATTCAAGGAATAGGGTATCTATTCTTTATTGTGATCTTGTTAAGGGCTCTATAATCGATGCACATTCGATAAGTTTTATTCTTCTTCTCTACTAAAAGAACTAGTACTCCAAATGGGGAAGAACTAGGCCTTATAAGTCCTTTCTATAGTAGGTCTGTTACTTGGTTTTCTATTTCCTTTTGGTGTAGTGGGCCATGTCTATAAGGTGCTTTATGAGGAGGAGAACTACCAGGGACTAAGTTTATGCTATGGTCAAAGGATCTTCGAGATGGTGGTAGTTTAGAGGGATACTCAGGCATAAAACAATCCTTATAAGGAGTCATGAAAGGCTTATGTGCATCAGGAAGTGTATGAGTATAATCGTTGATGACATTGACAAAAACAATGCATGGATTGAATCCTTTCCTAAATGCATGTTTTTACTTGAGTATGACTAATCAATGGAAATGGTTGGAAATCATGCCGTGCTGACAAAGTAATGATTTGACCTTTAAATTCAAAGTTAAAAGTATGTGTGTGGTAGTCAATGTGTGGGTTATAATGATGATGAAAAGGCATACCTAGTATAACATCGTAAGATTGCAAAGGTAAAAATGTTCGTGAATCAACAAATGGGCCTATGCTAATCATGAAATCTTGCACTTCTCATGTTACATTATAACGATTACCTTGAAATGCAGCTTTTACTTTATACAAAGAAGGAAATCTTTTTAATTTAAGTTCTTGTACTAATAAATGTGAAATGAAGTCATGTAAACTACCATTGTCATGTAAAATTTTAACGAGTTTTTTGTTTATAGTACCCTGCATGCATAGTAGAGAATGAAGAGAGATATCTTTACCCAAGGTACTTAAGTCCTTCTCCAATGATTCCTCTGTCCAAAGAGGATGAATTTATTCATTATGGGCCTCCATGTTATGTAATTGAGTTGTAGTGGGTTTCATGTTAAGAGGTCCCAATCGGCACTTCGTTTTTGTATGTCCAGGTTTACCACAATTCCAGCAGGTGATTTGTGGTCACCTCTATTGGGCATCCATCACTCAAGTTTGTAGGGTAGGTGGTTTGGTAGGTTGGAGAGATGAAGCAACAGGTGCAGTTGAATAATTGGATTGCGGTGGATGAGGAAAACTAGGGTAAAATGGGGCATTGAAAGTACGTTTCATGGGAAGATGTGGTTTAATAAAAAGTGGTCGTTAACGTGGTTGTTGTAGGTGCAGTGACTTGGTTATGGACTGGAATTCGTTCTCTGCATCATAGGCGAAAGATATAGCCTTGTTGAGGGTTGTAGGTCATAAGGTGTGAAGCTTAGCTTGGATTCCCACCTCCAAACTATCTTCGTATTTCTGCTGCAAGCTATCCTCCGGTACATCTTCAAGCATTCGAACCAATAGTAAATTTTGCCAAAACCGCTCTGTGTAGGTAGTAACTGTATCTTCCTCCTTCCATGTAAGGGTTTTCCATGCACGTCGAACATGTAACTGGTATTGAGGAGGAAGAAAAGAATCCTTCACTTTATCTTGGAAAGCCTTCCACGTTGCTGGACGCTCTGTACTATGCCGCAAGACATTCCACCAGAGTTGAGCTTTTCCTACTAAATAGTTAGTGAAAAATTTGACTTTTTCACTTTCAGCATATGTTTCATCAGTATAAAAATCATCAAACTATGAAAGCCATGAAAGAATTAAAGGGACATCCTTTCAACCATTAAACCATAAAAATTGGTAATTGTTAACGGCAATCTTGGAATGCATGCCATCCGACTGGGCAAAGACAATAGCTTTGACCACCCTCATAAGGTTGTCTTCATCAGTTTTCATCTTTTTGAGTATTTTGTCATGTTGTCGGATCTCGTTCTGAGTGCCTCGTAATTCGTTCCGCAAGAGCTCCAGTTGTTGCACGAGTGTTACCTTGGGTAGAGGTGATTCGCAAAAATCCTCCATGTTGTTCATAGGGTCCATGAGGATGTAGAGACAAAACCCTCTTGCTAAATATGTAAAGACAATTTTTGAGTTTGTTTGAGTTAAAATGTAAAAGGAATGGTTGTTCTTGTGAATTGAAAAAGTAAGAAAGAGATTAAAGTTGTGTTGAATATAAGAAAAGAGAAGTAGAGTGACAACACAAAGAGATAGTGTAGTGGTAAAACACTTCCCTTGTGTGGGTGAGGTTGTGGGTTCAAATCCTCCCACCTTGGTGAATATAAAACTCCTTATTGCCACTCATAAATTAAAATTGGTTTGCGCATAGCCAACAGTCGCCAAGGGAGCCTTGGGTGCTAAAGATGCCAAAGTAATGCCTTAAGTTATGCCTAATTTATAGGCCTTAGTTGACACCTTAGTCCCTCCGTAGTGACGCATGCAAGGCTCTGATACCATTGTTATCAGGATCTTGCTCACATGCACACAGAGGTTGCAAATGCAGAGAACACACAGAAAAATTGAGATGCCAAAAGACAAGATCGAACACAGTGTTGGGTGCAATCTCCCCCCATGCACTCTGTTTTGATAGTCCACAGAGTGCATGTATTTATAGGAATTTTTTATTACATCCAAAAGAGTGGTTACATGAGAGCGGCTTCAAAAAGCATGCATGAAACTAAAAGTTGGTGACTTTCGTAGAAAGCCTTTTCTTTTAATATAAAAAATTGTGGTCTACAATGACCTTTATTCTAACCACTATTTTTCTAACTATTTCTAACAATAGAACCTTCTACGTGGATTTATTTACAAACTAAATTATAAATTGAATTTATTGATGTCTGCCCTAAAGTCAGATTATTGATGTCTGTCCTTTCACGCTTTCATGCCCTCACGAACCTTCAGTTGCTATATCAAAAACACCAAAAATACATTAATACATTAATAAATTAACATCCCAACAATGCATTATTCAACTTATTCCATAAGTTATAACAATTGGTTTGCAAGTCTTCGATGATTTATTGGGCGTGTTAGGGAATCCCATGTCTGGTGAGGCCTTAGTTCCACTCATAGGGCAACACCTTGCCCTTGGGGCATGAGGGGGCCACCCTTGGTTGATCCCTCACCATTAGGGCATGAGGGGGGGACCTTTGGGTGACCCCTCACCTTAAAATGTCTTTGGGGCCAGCCATTGGTTGATCCCTCACCCTAAGGGGCTTGGGGGCCAACAATTGGGTGACACCTTGCCCTAAGGGGCCAAGGGGGTCACCCATGGGTGATCCTAGCCCTGGAGGGCCCTATGGATGAAACAAAGAAGGACTTAAGCAAGATCCACTCCACGGTATGATGCAAAGGGATTCAAATGGTAGAAGCTTGATTGAGGCAAAAAACGTAAAGTGATAAAGGCAAAGATAGGAATGCCAAGGCACATGTAAGTCAAGATCACATATGCAATAAGCTATCAAGGATAAGAGAATCATAAGAAATGTCATAAGCACATAAGAAATGGCCATTCCTCATTATGGTGGTGACATGATTTAGTAGATGGTCACCCTAATCCTCTAGCTCTCATACTAGTGACACTCTCACCCTCGCTCCATACCAATGCACTAGGCATATTGGCGGCACTCTCACCCTCCCTCCATGCCCATGCACTAGGCAACTTTATTTGCTCCTCTTGAAGGCAACCACATGGGGTGACTGAGCATCCGAACTCCGACTTTGGAAGGCGACCTTCACGTGTGGCTCACTAGGCAACTCACTTCTCCTCTTGAAGGCAACCATGTGGGGTGATTGAGCATCCATACAAGGTGACTCCTCCTCTTGAAGGAGAACACCATCTCATGGAGTGACTACCACTATCTCCTCCATCTCATGATCTCACTACCACCAAGGGCAACTAAACCACCTCATTAAGGCAAGGCCTCCACCACTTTGGCTACTCCACCTCTTGGATCACATTGGGCCACCACTCCTCCCATCCACCCATGAGGGCAAGACCTCTACCATTATGGCACCTCCTCATCGACGATTGTTGGCCCACTAAGCAAGTAAGGCAACTATTGGCCTATTTTTGCATGAAGGCAACTATAACATCTTCCTGAAGGCAACTTTGGCATTAGACTCCTCTCAGGGTGACTTTGGGAAGAGTTTCCATGGAGGACTACTCATCATGCAGGAAGGATTTCAGAAATTAACAAAGCAACCATTGGCTATACATTCTAATTAAGAAGATGTGGTACTCATTGCAAACCCACGATGAGAAATTATTAGGATAAGGACCTGAGGTGGCTTAAAAGAAAAACATTTCCAAAATTGGGTGCCAACTCTACCTCTTTTGGACATGATCAAAACAGAGCACCTACTCCACCTATTTTTGGAGTGACTACCTTGGGTGATTGTATGATCTCTCAAGTGATGAGAATTGGAGTGAATTTTTCTTGACTTTTTAGTAAATGGTTAAAGTGTGAATTAATACAAGGAAGCTCGCTACAAGGTTCGGTGGTGTCAAAATTAACCCACTCCTCTTCCCACCAATCTTCTCTGTTTGGTGCATGCAATAGTAAAGGCTGGGATTCAGCAAGGTCACTTCTCTTGGCCTCTAGAGACTATATAAGAAGAGGCTTGGCACTCATTTTGGCATCTCTCCATATAATCTTTTGTCATATTACTATCTTTTTCTAGCCAAAGCTATCTCTTGGTTGCACTTTACACTCTGACATGACTCTACAAAATGTGTGTCAAGGCCATTCTATGGTGATTATACAGAGTGTTGGCTTCTAAGTTGTGTGGTCGCTAGCATGAAGGATTAATTGAGTAATCTTGGCTAGTGTAGCATGGTTGTAGTCTGTTGCATTTCTATTGTAGAGAGTACTTTGTTGTTTTAGATACTTCTTACTATTGATTTTGTGTAGTCAAGTTCTAGTCCCTCAAAGGGTTGCTAGCCCATTGTAATGCTCACTTGGATGATTTTTTACTTACTATAACCATTCTCGATCTTAAGGAATGGTGTTTTTTCTTATCTGTGTACTAGTAAATTTTCCATCTCTGTGGCTTTATTTTCAAGTAATATATTTGCACACAAACATGTCATAAGTTATACTTCCCTAAGGAAGATCACCCCTTGAAGTAGGAGCACAAGAACTATGGTCCTGGTTGCCTCTTCTACAATTGTGAATAATTCAATGTTCGATAGATCAGTGACCAATGGATTTTCATATCCCGATGACCCTAGTGACCAAAAGATTTCAAAGTCTCTCGATGTATCTCAATATTCAAGCCTTGGTGTTTTGGTGGTCAAAAATCTTGATGTCCATTACTTTTGCATACAACTATTTCCCTTTTGCTTTTTGGAAGACACCACATGATTCCACTATGTCTACCGACATCCACTACCTTAACTATGTCCCATCATTTGCACCACAAATAATCCCTTTTCCACGTGCAACAACTTCTTAGTTGAATGCCTCAGTCTCGATATACATTCCCGCATTTCACTCACACAAAACCTCAATTCCCATAGTAGCACCATGAATAGTGATGGTACAATATGGAGGCTCAAGAGTGGTAGAGACTTGAAGGAACTCGGTAGATCGGAGTCTTCAACCCTTTATAGGAAGGCCAAAAAAGAAATTGTGAAGGTGTACTTGAGTGATAGATAGAGAGCTAGGAGAGAAATTGTAAGTCATATGCTAAGGTATATAGGCCTGCATGTAGAAATGAGAGTATCAGACCACCAAGGGAGGGCAAGAGGCATTTAGAAAGATAGGTAGAGGAAAAGCATTAGATTGTGGAATAAGAAGCGTAACAAAAGTTCATAGGAGAAGAAGATAGAAATAGTGGAAGCAATAATCAATGGATAGGAAGAAGCTAGAATTCATACGCATGTGCAGAGCTGAGTATGCACATAGTAGGAGAGGTGCAACTATGACACTTATGCGCATAGAAGGCAAGGTTAGAAAAGGGGAGAGAAAGAAAATTTATTGACTGAGGGTAAATCTGTTCAAAGATTTGGAGAAGGATGATCGAAGAGAGATTTGAGCTAAGTGAGTGAAGAAGCTTCTTAAGTTGATCAACCATTAGTGAAGCCTGATTTTTATAAGGGAACCACTGAAGGTGTTGAGATTGACAAGGAGGGAAATGTTGTGGAACCATCAACAAAGGAGGTGATCACCATGGGACAAAACATCCTACCACCCCTTTCTCCCCGAACTATACCCTAACTATTCTATCAACCATTGTATATGTCTTCCCTATTGGAAGATTATCCTAACATTTGTATCTGTCTTCCCTATTGGAAGATTATCCTAACTGTTTGATCACCGTGTTTGCCATTCTACCTAAGGAATATCCTAACTATTCCATCAACTGTGTAATTGACAACTAAAAGGTGCACACAAAAGTCCGTGAAAATTTGTTCATGTCAACTCTGACATAGTCCCCCATTTTGCTCACTGTAATCTAATATTGATATAATGCATCATGAGTTCTCCTATCTTCTTTTGTCTCTTCCCTACAGAAGTTTGGTTTTTCGACTATTTTAATCATCCATTTCCTTAAGTTTTAAAATGATCAGCGATCAATTAAGCTACATTAGCACTGAATCTTAAAACAAACCATTTCCAATAGTAATAAGCTATATCACTAGACTATCTAGTCAGTTCTCTGAGCTAACTACAACAACCATCTGGAATAGTCTTCATTAATCCCTTAAGTTGAGTATGGGATAACCCTAAGAAATAGTATCAATGTCGTACATTTGTACAGCTAGGAGATGTGATAATCAATTATCCTATGTATTTCACTACTCGATACTCCTTAGAAAATTCTCCACAAGGTTAAACTAGTTGATCCTTTCATGAGATCTAGTCAAGCATTTTGATACTCCGATCCAAGATTGATGGTTGAACCAAATTCTTACTTTATTGTCCCTTCAAGATGAATGTCTATGATTCTCATTGTGTCACCTCTTGGTGATGCTTACCAAGTTAGCATATGCTTTCATGATATCCGACAGTCATCCATAAGTCATGCTTCATACCCAAGATCAATCATAGTAGAGGAACTAAACATAAAAATAAAAAGAACAAAGAGCAAAAAGGGATGCTTGAACTAATAAAAAAATCAAAATCATTTATCTACACTAACTAACTAACTACAATCACCAAATCTCACCCCTAGAGGTTAGAGTGATGTTTGAGTGACTCTTTAATTGAATAATTAAAGAGTCTACTTTCACAAAAAAAATTGGCAATTTTATTGAGTGATACTTGTGTATGATCACAATGTCCATTACACAAGTTACCTAGGCACAATCCTTGCTCTCCCTAGTAATGGCACCAAAAAGTGTCATCTTGCAGCATAGGATGCACTCACACACTTCTAAATTATCAATCTGGTAAGAGTAGACCTCAACCAAGTTGCACTTGCTAGCATACACAGATGTCATGGGGAGCATCAAGTAGAGTGACGAAGGCATTCCTCCTTGATAGCCTCTTAGAATATCTAAACTCTTTGTCATTTACCAAGTCGACAAGACCAACTCCCAAGCATCATGATCCTTCCAAGCTGGAAGATCCTCAACTCATGAGAATGATCCCAAGTGAATTCATTCTCTACTAGAAATTCCAATGTTCATGTAGATTGTAACTTTCACGCAAGCATGATCTTCCCAAGATGAAGGCCCTATATGATTTTCAAACAACACAAGAACAAGGAGAAGAATCCATTAAAACAAGATCAAAGGAAGCAACTAGACCCAAGGGCACTACCTACCCCATGATTATAAACCCTTTTTGTAACATGTTTAGGGATTTCATATGTCCCTAGATCCACCCAATACCATGGATGTCATATGTCCATGATAATAGAGGACCATGCTTTAGGTGCCAAGGAGATCACTTCATAAAGGATTGTCCACATCCCTCGATGGCAGGACAATCACAGTACTATAACATCCAAGGCTTTTGTGCCGATTGTGGCAAAGAGCACATAATCAAAGATTGTCCTAAGAACCCTGTTAACGCTTCGAATGTGACACCGATCAACGTGATAGGTATTGTAAATAACGCAGATGGATCCAACCCTACATACGTGCCTATCCAAGCTATAACAAGAGCCCAGGCGCTCTTACAGAACCAACAGCTTAATCAAGAGAAAGTAGTCGAAACTAGTGAAGTTGCAGAATCTAGCAGTAAAAAAACAAAATCTTGGAAAGATTCTAGAGAAAGAATAAAGAGAAAATGGAGTAAAAAGATAAGTGAGTTGGAAGGTAGTTTGAAGGAATCTAGAGCCAAAATCCAAGAATTGACTTCACAGGACTTGAATCAAGAGAATCCAGCTCAAAAATCAGGATCAGTTTTAGCGGAACCCATACCAGAAAATCTAGACATGATGTTTCGTGCATATCAGGCTAGATTAAAAGAGGGACCTCAAGTAGCTGAAATGAGCAAAAACTACCCTCGAGCTGATCTAGAAATTGAGAGAACTAAACTTTGCATGAAAATGGTAGAACTAGCACAAGCTTTGTTCGAAGCCTCTAGATATCTTAATTGGAATAACATGGCAAAACCGGAATTACACTTTCAAGGACTAATGGAGAGGCTAGAATATTTGATAGAGAGCAAAGAGAAAAAGGATCAGCCTAGGAACCCTATTGTCCCAGAGACACAGGAAAGAAATGCACCATCCCTGTCTCAAGTACCCAATACAGAAAGTCAAGATAACCTATCTTCCATACATAGGTACTCACATGAAATTTTGAGAGAAATACAAGAAGAGAAGTGGAGAAAGGAACAAGGAACCCATCCTCCTATTCAAGAAATAGACGACTTGCAGGAACAATTTCCCTAAGACATTCCCTCTATTTACGATGATGTAGAGGAAGAACAACTGAGTGAACACACAAGATTTGAATCTAATTCTTTACAAGAATTACCCCAGTTCACAGGACCTTGGGAAGCAAGGTCTATTAGTATGAGAGCACCCACGATAATAGTGAGGAATGAAGAATCAGTAATCCCTAGAAACACGGAAGTGATCAAGAATACCAAAGTACAATGTAACCTTACTCTGGAGGACTTATTAAAGGTAAAACCAGAATTGTGGAAACATGTAGCAAATCAATTCCCTGAGCTTGGTACTACTCCCTCACAAATAGGATCACAAAATAAGGTACCAGAAATACCCGTAGAAAAGATTGGAGATGTAAGTGAAGGAGAGGAAGGTAACACTTATCTCCCGATAACCCATCAGGGCTACACCACGAAGGCCATCTTAGACTCAGGAGCCGGAGTAGCCATAGCTACCACCGCTTTATGGAAACGTTGGGGTAAGCCAGCATTGAGACCCACCAGGATGAAGCTACAAATGGCTGATGGACACATAGAAAAACCATTAGGCTTACTAGAAGGCATATCACTCACCACTTGTGGTGTAGAATTTGAGCATACCTTTGCCATTTGTGACTTTGCAAAAAACCATGCTTATGAGATGATATTGGGACGACCATTCATGCGTCAGTTGCAAATTGTACAAGATTGGGGAACTGATTCTTTGTACTTGCAACATTTAGGAGTGACTACCAAAGTCAATCTTAAAGACTATTCACATCGAGATGTACCCCCAATACAATGGAATACCATCCATAAGACACCAGTAGAGACGGAATCCGTGCACTCATTAGAATCAGACCCCTCATGGTTACACGAGGACACTCATTTGTGGATGTGTAAAGTATCCAAACAAGAGGAAGAAAGATTAGAAGCCAGGACCTTGGGTGCAGAACAACATCCACGAACCCTTCAAGATCCAGCCTACGCACCGGTAGTATTCCCTGACGAAGAGTTTGAACCCCATGGTTGGGCGGAAATCCTAGCAACCATGGATGTAGCCATCAATGAAGAACAATGGACACCCCACTGTGACGAGGATGGCTATGACATTTCAGTTTTTACGATAGAGTCAATCATGTGCGATGCAATTTTAGAAGAATGTGAACCTAGCACTGATGCATTTGAGGATGCAAGCGATTTCGATTTAGAATCAATTATCATGGACCCACCCTTTGCATCAGAGGAAGAATATTTTTTCGAAGTAGAGACTCACACTCAGAGACACGAGGAAATTACGAATGAGGTGAGGTTAGCCACGGAAGTGACTAGCAAGAGCGAAGGCAAGAAAAGGAAGAAGAAAGAAACCATGTCAGAAAAAGAAGAGTCTTTGTTTGAAGTACCCGAGAACTTCAAGAAATATGAAATCGAAGATAGAAGGATCATGGTACGAATGCCTAATAGAAAAGCGAATGACGGACAAGTATATGATAACCGAGACAAAACCAAGAAAATAATAGTTGCTATTGAAGGAGAAGAAGAAAAATGTACATACATAGGGCATGATTTGACGAAGGAAGAAGAAGAAGAGCTAGTTGCCCTATTGCGCGAATATAGAGATGTTTTTGCTTGGAGTTGCAAAGATTTGAAAGGAGTAGATCCAGATATATGTTCTCATACATCCCTATGACTCCAGATGCAAAACCTACGAAACAAAAACCGTACACGTATAATGATAACTACGCTGCGAAGATTAAGGAGGAGATAGATCGCTTGATAGAAGCAGGATTCATTTACGAAATTGAGCATACCGAATGGGTATCCCCCATTGTGGTTGTGCCCAAAAAGAATGGAAAATTGCGTGTGTGTATTAACCTTAAAAAAGTTAATGCCGCCACGATTAGAGATAGTTATCCTCTTCCTATCACGGAACATCTTTTGGAAAGAGTTGCGGGCAAGGAAGTTTACAGCTTTCTTGATGGATTTTCAGGCTATAATCAAGTAGCCATTGCTCCAGAAGACCAACACAAGACGGCATTTGCCACTGAATGGGGCATATTTGCATTTCGTGTGATGCCATTTGGTTTAACAAATGCACCCGCCACTTTCCAGCGACTCATGTGTCATGTTTTTAAGGAATTCCTACGCAAGAGTTTGGAAGTTTATGTCGATGACTTATGTGCTCATTCAAATGTAAGACAGACACATATCCCAGAGTTAAGGCAAATATTTGACAAATGTCGAGAATATCAGGTTTGTTTGAACCCAGAAAAGTGTGTTTTCATGGTCAGACAAGGCAAAATTCTAGGACACATTGTGTCAAAAAATGGAATCTCTACGGATGAAGAAAAGGTGAAGGTAATTGCAGATTTACCTAGACCAACTAATGTGAAAGAAGTACAAGCATTTATGGGCCATTGCGGTTATTATAGGAGATTCATACACATGTATGCAATCATAGCCAAGCCTTTGTGCTCTCTTTTAACCAACTTTGAATGGACAAATGAATGTGAAAATTCATTCAATGAACTTAAACGACGCTTGTGCTCAGCACCTATATTGACTACCCCAGATTGGAGTAAGCCATTCCATGTACATGTGGATGCATCCAATTATGCCATAGGATGTGTGTTAGCACAACCCACGAATGAAGGTAACATAGATCTCCCCATAGCTTACGCGAGTAGACAATTGAACGCAGCAGAAAGAAATTACACCACGACGGAACGAGAAGGATTAGGGATGATCTACGCAGTAAAGAAGTTTAGGCACTATTTGTTGGCCAACAAATTCAAGTTCTTTACAGATCATCAAGCCCTATTGTATTTAGCCAACAAGCCATGTAACACAGGACGATTGATACGTTGGTTTCTATTACTCATGGAGTATGATTTTGAAGTAGTAGTCAGGAAAGGAAAGACACATCTTAGAGCTGACCACCTTTCAAGATTAACCTCAAGAGAAGCTCCTCAAGGAGTAGTGGATGAGTTACAAGACGCATACTTGTTTAACCTTGAGATAGCACCAGAATGGGCTAAGCCCATAGTCCCTATTCTGACATATGGACCCAAGAATCCTAGGATAAAGATCAATGAAGGAGAGATTACCAAGTCTCGGAGATGCCAAATAATGGCAGGAAGCATATATAAACAGGATAATCAAAAGATTCTTGCTTGTTGTGTAGATGAATCAGAACATGCGAATTGGTTGCAATTAGCACACGTAGGTGCATTAAAGCAACATCATTCAAAACATCGAACATTACAGACTCTGCATAGATTAGGAGTATATTGGCCTACGATGGAAGCAGATGTCTACAGGTTGTGTAAGGAATGCAACGTTTGTTGTGAAAGACCACCAGTAGAGCATGCTACATTATATCATGTGTCTCTCACACCAGACTGGAGTGAACAATTAGTGACATACTTGAGGACGAACACATTCCCTCAAGGCATGACCTTAGCTCGACAACGTAGTCTAGAGTAGGAAGCTCAAGACTATTCACTTATGGGCGATAACCTATACAAAAGAGGACGAGATGGATATCTACGACAATGTGTTCATGAGAGCGATTATCTGAGCATACTAGAGACTGCACACCAAGGTGTTGCAGGAGGTCATTTTGGATCCGATAGGATAATCAAAGCCATCCTCTTTGCAGGATTATGGTGGCCCACTCTGCACATGGATGCTCATACCTATGTAAAGAGATGTGATGTGTGCCAAAGAACTCAGTTTCCTACTCGCAGAGATGAAATGCCATTGAAACCCATGATGGGCGGACGTGCATTTTCTAAGTGGGGTATAGACTTTGTAGGACCCATTAACCCCCCTGCAAAAGGTACACACACGGAATACATTATTGTTGCCACAGATTATCTTACGAAATGGGTAGAGGCAAAAGCCACGAAAAAGAATGATGCACACACAACTGCAAAATTCTTATTTGAGAATGTCTTCACAAGATATGGATTGCCTATAGAGTTAGTGAGCGATCGAGGCACTCACTTTCTAAACCAAGTCATTGACTATTTGTTACAGGATTTTATGGTGATTCACAAGAAATCCGCACCATATCATCCTCAGGCCAATGGTCAGGCTGAAAGCACTAATAAGATCCTTTGTAATGTACTGACGAAACTCGTGAACAACAAACGTTCAGATTGGGACAAACAGCTACACCATGCTGTTTGGGCATATCGAGTGGCCTACAAGACCGTTCTCAATGCAACTCCCTTTCAGATGGTTTTTGGTCAGAATGCTGTGCTTTCTTTGGACTTCTTGATACCGACCCTTAAGGTTGCACAAGAACATCAGTGGACCGGCCATGAATTATCAGCGAGAATAATGGACTTGGAACGATTAGGAGAAACCAGGCTAAAGGCAGCAGCAGGAATATATGCAGCGAAGAAGCGACAGAAAGCATATTTTGATGCACATGTGAAAGATAAAGGCTTAAAAGAAGGAGATTTAGTTCTGGTATATACGCTAAAGCAACACGCACGTAAGTTAGAAAAGCGAGGTTATGGACCTATGATCATTAACAGACTCTCAACAAGTGGAGCAGTACAGTTAGCCACTTTAGAAGGAGATATAATGCCTAATTATATTAGTGGCTGTAGAGTCAAGCTATATCAGGAACCTCTTACTGAGGATATGCTTAGACGACTCACGTTGGCAAAGAAGCGTAAGGAGGAAGAAAATAGAATACGAGCGGAAGCTCAGGCAGAAGCAATAGAACGCATTAAACGCATGAAGTTAAGAAGATAAGGACTAGGGAGAGAACATTATAACCATCTGGAAACTACACCCAGATATCCCATGGCCATGTGTCAAGTAAAGTCAACCACTCATCCTAGTATAGTGGACAGGAGACCGTTCATTACAGTCAGGCTAGAGCATGGCAACCCTTGCCAAGAGCTCAGGGCTTTAATTGACTCAGGTGCTGCGACTAGTGCGATTAGATGGTCCCACTATAAGGATTCAAGAATAGAAATGCGGCCAATTGAGGCATACCTCATAGGCCTAGGAGGCATGGAAACCCCTTGCATGGGTGAGGTGGACCTTCCTATCCTCATTAACGATGTGACCATGACAGCGAAGCTACTAGTGTGCCATGATGACGACCTGATAGAACCCCTAATCCTTGGCCAAGATTGGCTATACGATCACTCGGTGGACCTGAATCTTAGACAAGGCTCCTTACAGATTGGAACCTTAGAACAAAAGCGAGTGATACCGCTTGACTTCCCTAATGGCATTCCGATTGAGGTTTGTAACCCTAGAACCTATGAAACACATGCAACGGAAGACCGAAAGATCTTGGGTCAGACCAGTCACGTTACGTCTAATCCAACCCACTCGGGCTTGGCTACGGACAATTGTCAAGCAGAAGGACGACAGAAGATCTTCCCTGGGGCTTCCTGCAAACTAGAAGGGGAAGCTACCCAACCGCTAGGGCAGATGAACACAATCAGCGGTCAGGTGGGTTGCATCAACGGCCAAATGAGCACAACACCCTGCGGTGCTCATCCTTCCAAACTTGCTGCGGACTGGCCTAGATTAAAGATAAAGAACGAATCACTTCCTGATGGGCAGGTCACGCAAGTGTTGGATCTCCCTTCTTTTCCAAAGCAGAGCGTCCAATGGACCTCTCAAACCCAACCTCGAAGGAGTCAACCACAACAGAGGAACCCAGAACGACGACACCACCCGACAAGGCAAAGAAAGCAGCAGTATCAACATCACAGAACAAGTGGCATGAAACAAATATGGGTGCCAAAAGGACAGCAACCACAGGCTATTGGCAACACTGCAGACGCGAACAGGACAAAGTTGCAACAGAAGCAGAGTTCGCATCCAAAGTCCCCTCGATCTTCTTCTACACGTACCAGTACTCGACAGATTTGGATCGCCAAGAAATATCTTATCCATAGACCCACACCCATGCAGATTTGGGTACCCAAACCATGTATTATAGCCCAACCCTCTAGCCATGTAATATATACCCCTCAGAAACCTTTTCATCCTTCAATACCACCAAACCCGATACCACTTTTTGTACCTCAGCAGAAACATACCACCCACTCAAAGACTCTTAGGAAATGGATACCGAAACGTATCCGGACGTCTTCTTGTACCCCATTATCTAACAATTTTCCCACCCCGTTTAAACTCCACCCTTGTACTAATTCACCCTCAACAAAACCTTGTTAAATTCATACACCCAAACCCCACATCATGCATAATAACGGCTCATCTAGAAATGTATGCATAATCTGAACCATGTAGGTGTCTAGAGACCTGCATTAGTTTTGCAAATAATCATTGCATTAATCACTTCACGACACTTGGCTACACGGGTTACACATCGGTTATGGAAAGGGATTGCGGTCTCACCTTAATGGGATCATAATTAATTTCCATACTAATGTGTTAATCTTTTGTAGCAGATCTTTTCCATTAGCTCATCAGTCATCATGCAAACCAAAGCAGGACCATCGGAAGCAGGCCCCAGTGTGGCTGCGGTGCCCCTCAATGTTTTACGAGCAGAATCCCACCCGACTGCTCCACCGCCAGAGTTCCAAGGATTTCCGGGACCCATGCCAATCGATAACCCACCTATGGGATACACAGAGAAGATACACCGTAACTCTCACTGGTTTCAAGGCCTAGCAGGACCCTTAGCAGATGCTGACTTCATTTTTGAAGCAAATATGACATTTGATGACCGCACTTGGGGCAAGTATCAATTCTTCTCAAGAGAATTCGAAGGCCTACAGAACACCCACGACTTAACTCATGTTTGGGCCAGAGCCGGCTTCACGGAGTATTTCAGTGATCCTCTGCCCAAACCTGACTTTTATAGGTGTTATTACTTAATCACCACTTTGCTGGCCTCAGAGAATAAGGACATCCCAGGAACCTTTATTTTGCCTTCTTTAGTGGAAGATCCACCTTACAAAAGATTTTATCTTTCGAAGGATTTAATCAGAGCGGCCATCAAGATTCATGGAACACACACTCCAACGGAGAAAGAACGGCTAGTCCCAGAACAGATGAAACGTGGTGACGTAACTAAGTGGGAGGATATTTCTGCTATAACACCTGAGCTCTCTAAGCCGTTACGGATATGCATGCAGCACTTTGCTTTCCCAGCTCAGGAACGTTTTACCATGCCCCACAAGAGAATCTGGTTTGGATTGTACTTAGCATGTACTGGACCGCAAACAGTTGATCTAGCCAGCTGGATCATTGATCAGCTCTATTTGGCACAACATCGGTGGGAGCGAAAGAAGGTAATCAATGGATGTTGCGCCCTCACTAGGATCATATATATGTGCTTGGCATATGATTTACCCATAGAGCGTGCCATGACCAGTGAGGAACTGAAAGCATTTAAAGGCACCACTAGGAAGGCTAGAAAGTCTAGCAAAGGCAGAGCCGGAAAGCGGATGAGAGGTACTATCCCGTGCCTGCAAGTCCCAGAATCACCCTCGCCACAACCATCTCCAGAGCAGTCACCAACAGCAGCCACTCCCACAGTACAACCTATACGCATAAGGTTATCTAGACCAGTGGTAACGGAGGGCACCACCAGTACTGTCGCACCCCAAGCAGCCACAACCACAGAACCTATCACCACAGCAGCTGAACTTCCCACCACTATCGGTGCGGAAGCTTTCTCTTTTCCCATACCGCATTTAGAACCAGGACAAGCAGAGCCACTGGACCAAACCTTTGATTTTGAGATGCCCGATGCATTCTCCAATCAGTTCCAGTATTCAGAAGGGCACTTGTTTTCTCAAGAATTTGAAAGGCCTAGCTACCCTACCACACCCAGGGATCAGCCACAAGGACAGATCGTGTCCAGCTCTGATGACGAAAGAACAGCAACCGACGATGACGAAGGAGACGACGAAGCTAGCCAGGGAACACAGGAATCCCAAGAGCATGAACAGACAGATGGCCAAGGCCAACAAACAGACACACATGGCGATACTAGCACCCATGAAGACGAAACTTACGAAGCAGCAGCTTACACACTGGCTATCAAGAAGTTGTATAGAACCATGGAAAAAGTTTGGGCACGCAAGCAGATGACAGAGGAAGAGAGCCAAAAAATAATAGAACAAGAACTTGTCACAGGCGGATTCGAAGACGCATATATCAAGGGATTCAAAGAATTAGTCCAATCAGTAGGCTCCAATGAGGCACTCAGGTACTTGCAACGAAAGCCACTGCCACAGTTTGACCCCCGCAGAGTACGACTACTTTCAAAGCCCGGCGAATACATTCGTGTACCAACCGGAGCACAATCTTCAGAACAAGCCAAGGAGGCACGCCTCGTCCCCGAAAGTTCGGTGGCAGTTGAAACCATCTTTGTAGATTCCCCACCCCGCGCTCCAGCTGTACAAACCTCAGTAGTCACTGAAGTACCGACCTCACCACCCGTCCATACAGCCTCCCCTCTTCACCCTCCTTCCCCCGGACCCACACCTTCATTCGCCGGTGGTGTTGCAGAAACCGTCTTTACGACCACTCACCCCACAATTCCCGCGCCCATTAGCCCTACTCTACCCCTTCCCACACCCACCTTTCTATCCAACCCATTCCTTTATCAATCTTTTCCATCTTTCCCCACAACTCCAAGACCCCTCTTCCCATTCCCCCCGCCGTTAACCTTCTCCCCCGTCTCACCTCCCCGACCCACGGTAACCCCTCTTTCCCCTTTCCACCAAACCGCTCCAGCCAGCCCCCCTGTAAATTACCCCTCAACCTTTGTAAATCCTGTATTTACACCAGCACGAGCACCCACGATCACACCAATATTCACGGTCACCGCACTAGATACGTCCACGGACATGGACATCTCACCACCCACTGCACCATCACTACCTTCACTCACGGCACAAACATTTTTAGGCACATCACAATTTTCAACAATCACTACATCATCCACCTTCCCATCCCCATTCCCCGTTCCCGTTGCATCTACACCAACTGCATCTTCATTTAGCACCCCGTTAATACTATCACCCATTGTAGATAATGCATTCCGACAGATGTTCATGTGTATGACGCAAGTAAGAGATGAGTTCACATCTCTTGGTGATAATTACCAGCAGCTGCAGAGGACCACCAATGACTTACAGTCGCAGCTTAACTTATTGTCCATTGAGAATGCCTCACTGAACACCCGCTACCAGGAATTATGCGAGGCATATCACAAATTGGAGCTAGAAAGCGAAGAAAAGACCAAGGAAGCCACTGCTGACTTGGATAATTTATTAAGAGCCCAGACAGTCCGAAATGCAACGCTAACACGAAACATGGGCTTACTAAGAAGACACCTAGCCGCAGCAAAAGAGGAGAACCAGAGACTCCAAGAGCAGAATAGAGAGAATTTGGAAGCGGCATTGGACCATCCAGAACAACCCTTAAGTCCTAGCAGATTCAAGGCAATCCCCTCCGAAGCAATGAAGATGTTGCTAGAAGACCATGTTAGACTGCTCGAGGACTATGATCGGATGAACGAAGAGCATCAGAAGAAGCCATCACATGCAACCCAGTTCGAGCCTGAAGACTTGCCACTGGATGCGCAACAAGGCACTATTTATCAACCAGATTGGCATACACGTCTTTTACAGGAGTACCCTGAAATGATGAGCACATGGGTTAAGGCACCTTTACATTTAAAATACAACCCATGTTGGGGACCCGTGCCACGTCGCCGCTCCTGGACTGTCTTCGCTATCAAAGTACAAAACAATAAGCAGTGCCAGGACTGGTTGAACTACCCATATTTCAGGCCACCTACAGGACCACCGACAATTGGCTACATGATGGCAACGATTCGTCACTGGCTCCCTCGCTTGAGATATATGGATGATATAGCAGCGCATATGATTGTCAAGATATTTGACATGATGCAAATGATATTTAAAGTCTTCCGGAGAGTCAAAGCACCACATGTTAATACCCCGGGCTTTGAGCATGGCAACTTGGATCTCGCATATGACATGAGTACGACGCCATCGCTCCGAGTGTGTTATGCCTGGCATTGCAGAGTCAAGTACTTACCGGCGTGCTACAAGCAAACATTCGAAGAAATGTTCACCACTAGTTTCTGGGAATACCACTCTGAAGTGTTCATCAGCAGGCCGACCCACTTATTGCAATTATTTGCCTGTGAACAGTTGGTGTATTCCACGCATTACAGACTCCCACCATCAGAAGAACCGCAACCTATCGATTGGGAGAAGCTCGAGGCAGACCTAGCCCGAGGCATTCGAGTATCTGAGCACACCCTCGCTCACGACCTCCTACAAAACTACATCCGGCAGACCTCACAGCAAGGTTCTGTCAGGGACAACAGAAGCGAGAGGGAGGGGGGTGTTGGAAGCAGCCAGAGGCACAGACGCCATGGAAGCATGTAACGACGGAGCAGGGAGCCAGTCGGATCAATTTCTCAAACAAATATGTTTTTTATCACTTTTTCAAAACATTCAACAGTGATTTTTATCACTAATTGTAACATATGTAACATAGAAAACCCCATTTTGTAATCCATAGCTTCATTTTGTGCAAGCCGAGGAGTCCTCGGGCTTGAGGATCTTAGGTAGAATGCACGTACCAATTTTCGTTGTTTTTAGATACCGTTTACCCTTCCAAATAGCATCTAGGACCTAATTTTTAACTATGCCGATCACTAGATGTGAAACCGGTCAAAACTAGTCTAGAAACTATAAAAAGAGCTAGAGAGCTCATTTTAGAGGTTAGCTTGTTTGAGTAGAGAAGAGCTTAGAGCTATTTTGAACTTGTAAGAGTGTTCTTGAGTAATAGAGCTAATTTCTCACCTTCCATTGTGTCTTGCTTGTCTCTTCATTGTGTGTGTGTATGTGTGTGTGCATCTTGATGCTTCTCACCTTCACTCTCACATCATCTCACATTCACGATCTTCATATCACTCCTATCTCTTCCGCGGATTGAAATTAAGGAGGTGAAGCTTCTTAACGTGGTTCTCACCATTGTGCTAGAGCAACAAGCAGAAAACACACTCTTTCAATGTTCCAACAAGCCACTTAACATGTATTCTTCCCATTCTTATTTTTATGGTGCAAGAACAATGAGGAGTGGTATACTCCAAATCATAAAGAAAAACTAAAGATACCTTAAAAGACAAATTAAAAGCAAAAAATGAGCTTATTACCATATAGGTGTTTCACTGAATAACTCCCATAGAACTTTCGTTTGAACTCCTATGATCAAAAAAATTTTCAACTCCCCCAATCCATTAAATAGTTCAAAAGAAAACATATGATATATTTTTCTTCTAAGACATAGAAGAAATATCTCTCTCAAACTCTAAACTTATAGAAACACATTAATACGATGGTCTAATCTTTAACACTAGTGTTGTACTAGGACACTATAGTGTTCTAGGACACTATAATGTCTTGAAAAATGATCCATTTTCTCTAGTTTTTTTGAGAAAATGGTTCATTTTTTTGCAAATGGATATTGAAAAAGGTATTTCAATTGCCCTCATATGAGCCTTTTCTAAGTCACTATGTATGAGCATATGGTTAAATAAATGGGCTGATGTAGGTGACGGGTTGAGCATTTTCTACCTTTTTTCTTTAACGTGTGAGGAGCCAAAGGTTATTCTTTGTGTTTTATATCAGATAATTTGAAAAGTCCATTTCATACGTGGCCTAGTTTCAAATGAAAATTTGAACAAAGGCTCAGCTAATTGTTGCGCACAGGTTTTGCTAGCTAGCTCTTTCTCCTTTGAAGTGTTTAGCCTCTGATATGGCAGTGCCCAATAGTAAAGTGTCTCCTCTTTACACTCAAGTTCCTGTTCCAGCCAAAGCAAAGCAATGGTGAAAAATTAAAGGAAGAAAGATGCATGTACCTACTCTTGAGTTTGGAGAGGAGTGGGCAAAGTCATTCTTACCACTCACTTGGGATTGTGAAATGTGTGTAGGGAGGCTAGTGTCTTATTGTAATAAGAAGAATGCTTTTAAGTGCTCTATCCAAGGAGATTCAAGCATTTATTGGCTTCCATGGTAGACAATTCATTGTTTCCTTTGCAATGAAGATGGGAGTCATTCCAAAAGCAATGTTCATGCTGTGCTTGATCCAATTGGTGGATCACACGATTCAAAAAATACTGATGATATCTGCATTTCTAAATGCAATGTTAAAAATGAGGATCCCATGGACTTCGATGATGAATATTTCCTTCTTGCATCCTTTCTCGTATCTCATAAGAGGAAGAGTAATGATGTGAAATCTTGTCCATCAAATGCTAATGACAAAGCACTTGGTCAAAATGACAATCATGCCATTTCCCAAGGTATTTCTTTCACTCATGAAAACAACATCATTCTTGATTCAATTTATGCAAATGATCATGATGAGGAAATAGATGTACCTATGCAATCCAATGTTGTGCATGATAATGGGGCAAATACTAATTCAATTGTTCCTAAACGAGGAAGACCTTCTAAAACAAAACATGTACAAATAGGAAGACCAAGGATTCTGCGATATGCATTGCCAAATGAGGTACATGTTGATACTCATGTGAAGATACATGAGGTACATGTTGATACTATCTCTGCAAAGATACATGGAGAATCTTGGAAATTTTCTTCAACAAAGTTGAAATGCATTGTCTCAAAAAATGTTTTTCTCTTTGCTCAATTGTTCAAGTCTAATGCTTTTACTCTCTTTGTGTAGGTACAAGGGTCTTGTTGAGATGTACAAAGTGGAATTTCCAAATTCAATCCCATTTGATTCCAGTCCTAAGAAAGGTAACCCTATGTCTCTGCACATTGTTTTGGCAAGCTAGTTTACATACTCTATGCTTCGATGATCATAACTCTCTCCCTAAATATCCATTTGGGTGTTTCTTGGTTCTTTGGAAAGCTCTTGGAGTTTACATACTCTATGCTTCGATGATCATAACTCTCTCCCTAAATATCCATTTGGGTGTTTCTTGGTTCTTTGGAAAGCACTAACTTCATACAAAGCTTCATGATTATATTCAAAACGTGTTGGTTCTAGTGCAGGAAATGGTGAAGCACTATCTCTGCAAAGATACATGGAGAATGGTGGTTCTATTCTCTTTGTGTAGGTACAAGGGTCTAGGTGAGGTTTAAAAAGTGGCATTTTGAAATTCAATCCCATTTGATTCCAATTCTAAGAAAGGTAACCCTATGTCTCTACACATTGTTTTGGCAAACTAGTTTACATACTCTATACATGGATGGTCGTAACTCTCTCTCTAAATATCCATTTTGTGTGTTTTTTAGTTCTTTGGAAAGCTCTTGGAGTGCACTATCATGATACAAAGTTTCATGGCAAATTCAAAATGACTTGGTTCCAATTAAAAAAATGATTAGGCACTATCTCTATTAAGATACATGGAGAATGGTGGAAATTTTATTCGAAAAAGTTGAAATGCATTGTATTAAAAAAATGCTTTTCTCTTTCTTCAACTATTCAAATCTAATGATTTTACTCTTTTTGTGTAGGTACAAGGGTCTATTTGAGGTATACAAAGTGGCATTTCCAAATTCAATCCCATTTGATTCTAGTTCTAAGAAAGGTAACCCTATGTGTCTACACATTGTTTTGGCAAGCTAGTGGTTTTTGCCTTCCATCCTTGAGCCAGAAAACTTCAGTTTGAAAAATTCAAATAGGAGAATCTTGGCCCCTTCTTGTTGTGTGGAGCTTTCCACCAACAACAGCTCTGATCATAAAGACCTAGTAGACTAGTGTGCTGCAACACATCAATATGAGATACCAATACTACTTTCCTAGGTTATAGTAGACAACTTGAGATACATGTATGCAGACTTATGCAAGTAGGGAACCCTTTTTCTATTGAATTTCTTTTATATGTACCTATGTGCCTCATGCCTTCACAAAAATTGCCAATACAATCAACATATCCCAACATGTAATTATGAGCACTCAGCTAAGAACAAAGATAGAGCAAGTCTTTTCCACAGTGCACTGTTCTCCATTGGTCACAAAGATAAAACTATGGAGAATTATCAATTCATGAGTTTCATTGAGAAGGTTTTTCTTGTAACTAAGAGTGAATCATAATGTATACATTTTGGAATCATCATCAAAAGAGCTTAGTAGACATTGCTGAAGGAAAAATCAGAACCCCAACTCCATTTGATGACAAAGGAGTGATACCTTGATCCACAAGCTGAGCGATTGGATTCATCACCTCTTCCATGACCTACCTACTGCATACCCTCCCTTAATAATGTTCTCCACACTTCTTATCTGTCATCACGAATTCACAAGTTTGCTAACTGTTATTCTTGATTTTATCTGATTTCTTCCTATTAGTTCACATATTTCTCCAGATCTGCCTTTCTCTTCCTCTATCAGAGAGAGAGAGAGAGAGAGGAAAATTATCCCCCTGTTAATCACTGTTGAAGGCGGCTTGTAGTCAAATCAAAGAATAATGGCTGATATTGAACCTTTTCTTTAGATGATTCTTGTTTTACCACATTACATCCACTATGACATGCATAAGACCAAGACGCTCATAGAAGGTGATTGCAAAATCTTGCCTTCCACATGTGGAGAAACCAAATCATGTGCTTCCACCACCACCTCTCAATTGTAAACATTAGTATAAAGAATTTTCTAAACTTCTCATAAGGGCTATGGCTTAAGACTTCTATATCACATAGCTTTCCAAAGTGAAAATCTATCTCGTTGTCTAGTTTTTCGATTGTAAGCTTCAACATTGCAACCTTCTCATTCAAGGCTTGGATATTTCTTTTCCCAACATTTTTGCACTGTCTGGCTAGCAAACAAGAGGCTTCTCTCCCTTTTACCTTTCTCTACTTATGTCCTTGATTACTTGCACATTGCCCCCTTGTTGCCTTCTTCATTCATCATATGAATCTCCTTTGTTGAGGAAAGTATGTAGATAAATAACACATCAACTTGTTGAATTCACCTAGTTTCGTTAATGTGTAGATAGCCTTGACAATAAAATATATGATTGAGGTATCATAGAGTCCTCCTACTGCATAATCACAAGCTAACTTCAGATGTTCCAGTACTTCTGGGATTGTTCCAACAAGTGTGGACTGTGGATGTACAACAACAACCAAACTACAACTCTGATCAATATAGAGGAAGACTCCCAAATATACAGTTCAATATTAAGATTACTAAAGTTCCAAGTTTGAAGATTGAAGGTACAGATAATAACCTACAAAATTCTTTGGTTTCCTTTAGAACTTGCATTCTGACACTGCATATATAAATAAGTTGATAGGCAGGCACAATCATTATAAGAAACTTGACATATGGAATATGACAGCTCTACTACGTAGACAATTCATATAGACGGTTGGGTAATATAGGACCACATGGTGGTGAAAAACTAAAAAAATCCAACATTTTGCAAAATACCAATGATTGCGAAAGTGAAGAGAAGAAATGAGTAGGAAGATGACACAATGATAAAACCCAATACAAGTAGTTCTCCCTCTTCTCCTCTCGATTCCCTTCCTTCCAATCCTTTGAGCCTCTTTCATGGCCTCTTCCTCATAATCTCTTTCACCTTTATCACCTAGCAATCAAGAACAATTATGATAATTTGATAATTGTTGATAGTATGCTGCCTTGGATTTGAAATTAATAACAAGTAGTATGCAGAGTTAACAAAATGTCATCATTGCTAACATGTGGGGGATTTCGCTTCTCATAACCTATCACAAGACTACCACAAAAATCACTTTTCCATAGTAAAAGGGATTGACTAGGAAGAGAAGTTGGAATAGATAGATCCTAAAATAGAGAGGTCCAAAGCCAAGAAAAATATTAATGAAGTAGGTGACAAGTAAATCTTACATCGGGCAAAGTCTACAAAGATCCGTGAAGTATAGATATCGAAATGGGCGAAGTCTATTGGTAGATTACTCAAGTAAAAATCGTATGAATGGCAAAAATAATTCATAATGAAATTAGGGTTAGCATTTTTTTGGGCGATTTTTATAATCAAGAAAATATCTAAAAATAGATTTATTAATTTTATTTTGTCTTGAATTCGCCTTTGGGTTAATTTTTGCCCATAAAATTTTCCTTGATTTGCAACCTTCAAATTTCTTTCTAGTTGCGACCTAGTACCATGTAATGCAAAAAGACATATTTTTCTTTTAGTAAAGGATGAAGTCCATGCATAAACCATCTACATACCACATCGTCTGGAGGGCACTCTGGTTTCGGAATTTATCACAGGGTACTTCGGAACAAGGAATCATAATCCAAAATCATTTGAGTAGGCTACTACACCATATACTACAAAGTAATAAAGAATTGACTGGTAGTTTTGGCTTTTCAAAATCACCTTAGAAATTATGTTTTCAAAGCGTCATACATTGCAAAGTGATTTGGAGCAAATTTGGTTAGCTAGCAAACAACGTCTCCTCCAAGAGTAGTCTAAAACACTTGACATTTCCTAGCATCGTCCCGATTTCCCTCAAAAGAATCATATTTTGTATCAAAGAGACGAACATGTACATCAAGATCATCATCAATTCTTTTGCTAAACTGATTAAACTTCATTCCACCAATTCAGTGCATTGGGGCTGCCATTCAAATTAGAACTTGCCAACACTTCCACTCCTCATCAACAAGTATCCATGGAAATTTTTCTTCTTCACTCTTTATTCCATCTTAGGACTCCATCTCAAATATGACACCAACTTGCCTTCAGAGTACCATCTACTTTTCCCCTAGCTTCTCTGTCCAAACAAAATCCAAAAGGCCCCGGTGCCACTCATGAATCCCAAGGTCTTCTCTCTTGCTCCATGTTAGCTTCCTCCTTGGCCCGTCGTCCTTCTACATCATCTGCTTGTAACTTCACCACCTCGAAAGCCACGTGTGCCTCTCGCAATTGTGCCAGTAACAAGTATGTTAAGACCCCTTTTTCCACCAAGGCACATATTTTTTTTGGATACATGGTCACTTCTTGAACTCGCACTGCCAAGAATATCCGTATATTATGAAGTAGATGATTACACTACTCCCAACATTGCTTGTTGTTTCGCGTATTTTGAAAACCACTTACCCTAGAGTGTTGGCATACTCCCTCTCAATTGTAGGGAAGACTTGCAGGTAACACATCCGTTTGTTCCCTTATTGCACCATCATTGCTTCACCTTTTCGAATGTCGTTAATGATTACCCCATCCCATCGTGGTCGCCAATTGTTTGTTGATTCCAATCTACTTACCCTAGTGTGTTGGCATACTCCCTCTCCATTGCAAGGAAGACTTGCAGGTAATACATCCGTTTGTCCCCTCATTGCACCATCATCACTTCACCTTTCCAAATGTCATCAATGATTACCCCATCCCATCGTGGTCGCCAATTGTTTGATGATTTTTAACTTCTACAGCAACTAAGGGTTCGAGGAATGGGGGTTACTGGAATGAATCCAATGCATTTATATTCCCTAACTATGCAAATTACAAAGACATATACCAATATGAAACTGGTATGAAGTATATCAATTTAGCAATAGAATACACAAAGAATATGATAGAGGAACAACTCTTCATTATAGATTACAAGATACAAACTGGTTATAGAATATATGTTTTCTCCTTTGGTATCTAATCTATGTCTCTATCTCTGCCTTGCTAAGAGATTCATAGAAACATGAATGAACCCCTTTAACTTCTTTTATCATTAAAAATGAACACACTACTTGGCAATTTCTATTTTTGGGAAATTCTAAGGTACTAAAATTACAAAAATTATAGTATTCAAACGACTTACAAAATTGGTTGTACTATCGATGGCAACCTAATAGAAGCTACCCTTTCCTTGTAATGCTTTGGCAATATAACACTTGTTATGTGGGATACAAGGGGTCCCATGGGTACTATGCCCTTCAATTGTACAATTGTTCTTTCAATGCATTCAAGCTCAAGGAGATTAGGCTTCAGCCAAACTTCCTTTAAAAAAACTAGGTTAATGAACTTATTGAAAACAAAACTCACCATTACTCACACACCTCAATAAAGTGTTGTTCTTGACAGACAAAATAGGACACTCGTTGAAAAAGCCCACCACATGTTTAAGGCATAAGAACGGCCCTCTTATTCTGCAAAAAAAGAAATAAGTGTACCATTATACATTCTAAATAGGATGAGGGATCTCTATCTACTTCACTATTAGAGTGGACATGAAATTTGAGATGAGGGATCTCTATCTACTTCAATATTGCCTTTGAAATGAAGTATTATAGAAAGGAGATGGGATTTGTGTATCACAACAAAAATATGCTACTAAAATCCTGAAACCTCTTGGGATAATGGAATGCCAAAATATTGCATTCATGTAGAGGTAAATCTTAAATTCTCAATAGATGACAATGATACACATATAGATGTTATGAAACACAAAAAGCTTGTTGAAAGTCACATATTCTAGTGTGAGATTAGATGAGATAATTTTTATGTTGTTGGAGTTGCATGCATAGAGACAAGACATGTGCGTGCTGGTTGCACTCAGAGATGATAGCTAATACATTTTTATGTACTGAAGAACTGAAGGGCCAATTCAAAGGTTGCCATGGAAGATGCTACCATGTGCTTGCACATGACCCCCATGAAGTGGCCTCACATCAGAGTGTCATGTGCGCCTCAACATAAACAGCAACACATAACTTATTTGATCATTCTTTTTCCAACTTGCACCACTTTTTGTATGGGATAATCAACCATAACCAACTTGCAATAGAGTCTCTACAACAGGACCCATCAAGTGTTCAAATCAACATCTACGTAGAACAAGATGTTGAGGGATTCTGATGGCGCACGTGATGGAGGACTGACAGAAACTGTCTACGACATTGCTGCTGTATCGACGAAGACTGAAGGAGACTGAAGGAGTTTCACCAACTACACCATGACGGAGACTGAAGGAGTTTCACCAACTACACCATTCAAGGAGCGATTCAAGCGGAGCGAGGAGCGACCGATGGAGGACTGACGGAAACTGTCTACGACATTGCTGCTGTATCGACGAAGACTGAAGCCACGGAGACGACGGGGTCTCGGCAGGCTACCGACTATCGTCTGCATCAGTGTTTCCTGGACCGTCAATCGTGGGGCTCCAACACCTTCAATCGTGGGGCTCCAAACCATCAATCGTGGACTCCATTACCGTCAATCGCAGGGGATCCAATACCGTCAATCGTGGGGCTGCAATACCATCAATCGCGGGCTTCAATACCGTCCATCGCGGGGGATTCACTAGTCTGGCGCGTTCAAAATACCACCAATCGCGGGCTCCTTTCCGTCTATCGCGGGGCTACAATACCGCTTCCCATCATCAGGGTTCAACGATCGATTGACCGGTCCTTCGGGAAGTCCCCTGTCCTTCTTGGGGTGTGGCCGCCGTCCGTCTCATCTGCAGCTGTGCTCCTCTCTCCTGCTGTTCGTGTGTGTCTGTGTGGCGGCTGCCAGGCGGCGGGCCCAGCGTGGCCACTGGGGCCTGTCTCCTCTCGCGTGTGGAGCAGCTTTAGAAATAAAAAAGGCAAAAGATTTCAAAAAAGGGGGAAGTGTTCGTGAAAAGGCTGCAACTTGCACGAGATCGAGTTGTCTCAAGCTACTCAAAGTTATAGCCTCACAAAGTGAAGGATCATAAAGTGAAGGATCATGAGACTCCAAACTTAATGGGATCAAAAAAATAGAATTTAATTGAACTCATTTGACTTTTCGTTTCAAGCTTTCGGAGCTTGGAGTGCCCCTCTATTGTCATGGATTTGGGGACCCCCTCCCTTGTGAGAAGTAACCTGGCCCCTCCTCCCGGGGAGACCGATAACCTGGCCTCTTTGTTGGAGGGGGGTTCTTGTGCCGCCCTAGGGGCCTTCGAGAGTGCTGAACCCCCCTTGGTCTCCCTCAGTAGATCCGCAATTCTGTCAACTCAGGAGGAGCTCAAGAAAGTTTGCCTCGTCGGCCAAATGTTCGGCCCTAGGCCCCCGCTCGAAACTGTGCGACAGTGGCTCCGCAACGAGTGGTTCCCCCGCGGGCTAGTTGTTTGTAAGTGTCAGTTCTTACCGGCAAGCCACTTGCTGCTAGTCTTTGAAAATGAAGATATGGCGTTTCGAGCCCTTAGTGTCGGAACTTGGCAACTCGGCCAGGCGACCCTGTGCCTTTTCAGATGGTCCCCTGATTTTACTCCCGACAAGTCGAAATCGCTTCGGTACCCTCTCTGGGTTGAGCTCCCTAACCTGCCATACTTCTTGTACAACTTCGTGTGGGACATCGTCTCTCCTATCGGCAAGCCGTTGGCTTCACGCGAGGACATTGGTGGTCTCATTTATGAAGGTGCAAGACACTCGTTCAACGCTCGGTGGCACCCTCAAATCTGTGTCGAGGCTGACCTCAGTATGCCACTTCCATCGAAGATCAAGCTGGACTTGGGCGAAGGGGATGTATGGGAGCAAGACATCAGTTACAAAAACCTTCCCAACGCGTGCTTTCGTTGTGGCCAACAAGGGCACAGGATCAAAGATTGCCCTTTGAGACGTAAAAGCAAGCGAAATCAAGAAGCCCCCAAAAATGCTCAAGATGGAGTAGAGGAACTCAAGGGTCCCCTTAATCCAGAAGCTGATGCAGACGGGTTCATCGAAGTCAAAAGAAGAAGGAAAAGAAGCCCTAGGGCAACCTCTGAGCGAAACAACAAGTCAGTCACCCCCTCCAGCAACTTGTATTGCAATCTGGTAAAGGAAATCAACGAGTTTGACTACCCTGGTGGGAACCAACTCGAGGTGGACACCGACGTCAAAGGCCTAGAGATCCCTGACAGTAAAGAAACCTTGCAGGAGGGTTACACTACAAGCAAAGAAGACGGCTTTACCACTAGCAACGAAGATAACATGGATAGTGAAAGCTCCATCATCGGATCGACTATTCCGGAAACGGAGCTGGAATCGGTGCCCTGTTCTTCCCAGCAGGAGACATCCCGCAAAGGAAAACAACCTATGGAGTTACCGTGGAAAAGCCCCCACAAGAACCTATTGCTAACTCGGGATCCGATCCGAGCGAAAAAGAAAGATGAACCCAAGAAAAGAAAGGACAAAGCTCCCTCCCGCAAAGAGGGATTACAACGACAATGATCATCATCTTGTTAAATGCTAGAGGGCTAACCGACCCCTCAAGAGCGACCATCATTGGTCAATGGCTTCGCGACATTAGCCTAAACCCAGATTTTATATGTATCCAAGAGATTAAAATTGACAGAGAAGACCTCCAAAAACGGCTTAGACATGTCTCCTCGACCCATGTTTGGATTTCAACGGCGCATCAGCGGGGGTCCGGTGGAACGGTAATCGGTATTAATCAACGCTGGTTTGAGAAGCTTGAGAACTCCACTGAAGATGATTGCCATCGATGGATTGCTGTTTCTTTCGGTGCTCCCTTATGTTTCACCTTAGTTTCTTTGTATGCCCCTAACGGGGAGTTAGAGAGACTTAACACTTGGGCCTCCTTGGACTCGCTCCCCCACAACGTGCTTATTTGTGGTGACTTCAACATGGTAGAGGACCCTATGGATAGATGGATGGGCAAGGGCAGGGTCATCGATAGTCGGGAGAAAGAAACGTGGGACAGAACTAAACTACACTTGGACTTGGTCGAATTCAAAGACTCGAAGGGCTTTTCTTGGTCAAATCTCCAAGCAGGCGAGGACCTGAGGAAAGCTAGACTTGATAGATGCTACATTTCTCAGAGTTTTAATCATCAGTGGGGCCACCCCTCCCTCTCGCAACGCACCGACCTCACCATCTCTGATCACTACCCGATCGTCATCACTTTTCAACCCCCCACCAAGATCCGTAAGGCTCCGTGGTTCCATGCTAGTGTGCCCTCCTTCTCTCTCCCCTCCGTCCATCAAGAAATTTCTGATGTGTGGAAGGAGGCATTCGCCTCTGGCTTGTCCCCAGCCAAGTGTTGGAGAAGTGCAGTCGATAAGTCACGACAGATCATGATTAGATCCAGGAAGATGCTTGAGACTGTGCGGCGGGCTCGGAGAGAAGCTCTATATCATAGACTCTGGCGGCTCGAGGAGGAAGTGAACAAAGGAAAATCTCAAGCCCAGAAAGGACTTCGAAAGATCAGAGCGATGCTGAGATACGAGGAAGAGATACAAAGGAAAAATTTGCAAATTTTCTTCAAGGAGTGGTGGGCTGGCAAAGTCGACAAACCCACCAAAGAGATGTGCGGTATCCTCAAAAGGAAACACAACAGAGAATCGATCCCCTTATTGCTAGACGCAAATGGCAATGTATGCAATACGGAAGAAGATAATTTTGGGATCATTGAAGGGCACTTCACGAGACTCCTGGGGACCTCAAACCCCCTCTCCCACCATAGAAGGGACTGTATGGCTGCCATATCTAGGGGTTCCCCCCACAGGATACCACCCAACCTTCACTCTCTGCTTCATGCCTCTATCTATGAAGCCGAAATCATTGAGGTCATTGATGCCCTCCCCTCAGGTAAAAGCTCGGGACCCGACGGGCTCACTAATGAGTTCTATAAATCCTTCAAGTTGGTGGTTGCCACCCCTCTTCGTTTGGTTTGGCAAGAGGCACTCAAGTTTGGCGCGCTTCCTTCTTGTCTCAACAATGGCATTATCAAGTTAGTACACAAAAAAGGGGAAAAGAACAGAATAGAGAACTGGCGTCCCATTACAATGCTCCAAACAGGATACAAGATCATCGCCAAAGTCATTGCCAACAGAATCTCTTGCCACTTGAGAGCGTGGTTAAGCGAGGACCAAAAAGGTTTCATCAAAGGCAGGTCAATTTTGGAAACCATTATAGATATCTGGGAAGGTCTTGAATTTGCAAATGAGTCTAAACAAGAAGTTGTTTTCCTCAAGATCGACTTTGATAAAGCCTACGACAGGCTAGAATGGGACTATATTCTACAGTCGCTACAAGATCTTGGATGTAGTCAGAAATTCACCAAGATGATCGCGACCCTTCTCGGAAACGCATCGACCCAAATTAACATTAATGGAAATCTTTCAAAGGTGATCAAACTTAGAAGATCTATCAGACAAGGGTGCCCATTGGCTCCCCTTCTCTTTGCCATTGCCACAGAAGGGCTTAGCAGGCTGGTGGAGCATCAGGTGGAAGCGGGTAACATTAAAGGCCTTCGTTTGCCGCATGACCACAGTCAGATCACCATGAGACTTTTTGCCGACGATATGAACGCTTTTGTGCACAATGATAGTACCAGCCTTGAGACGTTCTGGAAGTGTCTTGCTACTTTTTGTGAAGCCTCTGGATCCATAATCAACCACTCTAAGACCGCCTTTAGAGCTATTGGTGGGCCACAGCCCGACCTTCTCATTGATCATGGCTGTCAAATCATTCCGCAGGGCCAAATTTTTCGGCTTCTTGGGATTCCCTTGGGGTTTGGCGTATCTATGGAACAGCGGTGGAACTGGGTGCTTGCCAAACTCGAAAACAAGCTTAACTATTGGAGAGGTATGCAAATCAATCTTGCTGGTCGTGCTATGGTTATCAACACGTTCCTCTTATCATCTACCATTTATTTCCTTTCTTGTTGGAGACCGAAAGAGCATGATCTGTCCAAACTGGATAGTATTTGTAGAAACTTCCTTTGGACGGGCGACCACAATAGGAGGGGGGTGCCTAAAATCAAATGGTCCATCTGCACCAGCCATAGAGATAGTGGGGGACTTGGTATCTTGGACATTGGGTGCATGGCTAACAAACTGTCGGCCAAATGGATGATTAAGGCTTGGTGCAACGGGGAGGCCTCGTGGGCCAAGTTGATCTTCAGAAACAAAAATGAGTTGGCACTCATGGGCTTCCCAAATTGGAAGAATCTTGACATCTTGACCTTGTTGTTTTCCCCGATCCCCGTCTTCCCAAAAGGCTCTAATCTGGTGTGCTCCCTTTGGAAGAGCTGGAATAAAGTCAAAAGCTTCACAAGAATAAGTGAAGACTGGAAGTGGGCTACCGGTATCAGACAAAACGACTCTATCTGGTTTCCGATCCATGGCATCCGGAGTGTGGAATCTTGGAACATTCAAAATGCCAAGAAGCTATGGAACAAAGGCTTCAAAAAATGGAAACATCTCTGGAAACAAGACACCAACCGCTGGATCAACTTTGAGGATATTGATCCTAGCATCAACATTTCGCATGAAGAATGGAACATGTTGCAAAGCAGATGTCTCGCCTGGGACCGACACAAAGTTCGCCTTCTCATGGGACACGACATGTCGAGCTCGCTTGGTCTCAAATGGCACAATGGGAATAGCCTATCAAAAGTCCCGAACATCAAAGAAACGATTGACTATCAGGCTAACCTCAACAAAAAGTGGTGCCTGTCATGGACGCGGCTTCGGTGGGACATGAAGTTCATGGCTATCTGGCACCCCCTCATAGAAATCAAAAAGTATGTCCTCTTATGGCAAATCCTTCATCATGGAATCTGGACCAACCTTAAGGCTAGCAAAATTTGTGGGATCCCTCCCTGGTGCAAACGCTGCCACCGGTCTATCGAAGATGTTTCACACATCTTCTTTACCTGCCCCAACTCCAACAGACTCTGGCAGGTGGTTGGAAAGAGAATTAGACTTCAAAAACGTCTCAGTTGGCAGCAAGCCCTGCTGGGAGAAGCGATCGGCTGCTCCACGACTCTCTGGAACGCCATCAGAGGGGAGGCCCTATGGAAAATCTGGCGGGAAAGATGTGCTTTCAATTTCGGTGACTCCCCCAAGGAGTGGTCAATTGAGAAATCGTTGTTCCTCCTTGGCAAAAGGATTGTCAACTGTAAAAAATCCCCCCCCTTTAGGCATCATCAAGTACTCCTTTTGATCGATAACAAGCTTAAACCCAAGTGGGCCCCACATGAGGGTGATGAGAGGGTAATTAACCTTCTTTGTAATTTCATCTAAGCTCTGTAAAAGCTTCCCCTGCTTTGTGGGATTTGGGGGGTCCCGTGGGCACTAGTCCCCTTCTCTTGTACTTTTCTTTATTTAATTCAAGTCCGGGAGAGTAGGCTATTGCCGAACTTCCTTTATATTAAAAAAAAAAACAGGACCCATCAATGTGATGTACACTAGCCATCGTTCTTCAAGTAATCTCATGGTCAAGAATGGCTTTAAAATCATATAGAAGAAATAACAGGAGCTCAATTCTTCACAAAACTTGATTTAAGATTGGATATCATCAAGTCTAAGTAAAGCTGAGAATTTCCTAAGACAACTTTCAAAAGTAAATGCAGACTTATTAAGTTTTTAACTAGGCCTCACTAATGGTCTCAATATATTCATGGCTTTTGAGAATCTAATTTTGAAAGCACATCTAGTGATTTTCTTGGTTAAATGCTTGAACTACATCCTCATTTTTAGTCATATCAGATCACCCATTTCGGTCATCCTTGGATCATCTTCCATATGCTTTATGAGAATAAGTTTTACAGAAAATGATCCAAGCATGAAATCTTTTCCAGAGAATTTGAAGACTGTTCATGTTATTTCCAAGAAGGGGGTTCAAGTAAAGTCCATCCTACATTTTCTTCATCCTAAGGATGTTATGAAGCTTCAAAGATTTCATGAATTTCTAGATACGTTTCACAAAGATTCCAGGAATTTCTAGATACTTTCAGGAATATGTAAAAATCTTAAACAGGTTGTATTGTTTTTAAAGGTCAGAAACTATAGATATGTTGGAGAAACAATCACTAACTGGACATATATTTGAAGGTCAAATCTTAGGAAGAAAACCCCATGCCTAAGTGAAGGGACAAATTCACAAGTGTATCATATTTGTAAAGTTAGTTCACTTTAGTTCTAGAAGTTTTTTTTTAAATCACGAGAATACGAAAATCTATATAAGTTAGTTTGTATCAACTGACGCGGCGTGAGAGAGAGAGTGAGAGAATAGAGAGAAGAAGTAGAAGAAGGAGTTCATTTATACGACTGTGTATAGTCGGGATTCTCTGAGTGAGAAAGCATCTGTAAAACTTCTGAGTTTTTTATAGTTATGAGAAGAATTGAGTAAAGTTCTGTGTATGAGCCTCTCTCCATCATCTCCATGATTACCTACTGTGTGATGAGTTACAAAGATCAAGTTTTCCAAGCAACTCGATGTCTGGCATCGAATCTCTGCTGATAAGTCATATTTTCATTTATATTTTTCATTCAGTACTGAAGTGTTTGAAAAACATGATGTTGTTGGAGCAACTCGATGCCTGGCATCGAATTCCAGTTGATAAGTCATATTGTAAATGTGCATGAAATCACCTATAGTTTTGGTGTCCAAAAGATCAAGACTTTATGCGGGAAGTCGATGCCCGGCATCGAATCCCTGCTGAAAAGTGGTCAAAAACATCCCAAGTCGATGCCCGGCATCGAATTCTCGTTGCAAGTCGATGCTAGGCATCGAATTCTAATTTTAAACAGGCGCTCTTACTAAAACAGGCAAGTTTTCCAGTTTTGGAAGGTCATACAGGGTCATCTTGTGAGGGCCATAACTTGAGTTCTAGAGCTCCGTTTGATGCATATGATAGCTTGTTGGAAAGCTCTACTCTTCTAGTTTCAGCCTATAAAGTTTCATGGAGAAAGCATATTTGAGCTAGGAGAAATTAGCAAAATACTGAAGGTATGTCATTTCGGTGACTAGGAATTTCTGTAGAAGCAAAGTTCTCACTTTAAGCTATCATTTCTCAAAGTTTGGAGTGGCAATGAGTTAATGGTGACCATAGAGGTGTTCTAGTGTCACATTAATTCATTTCTTGTGGTGTTTTATACATCAACAAGTGGTATCAGAGCAGAAAGATTCTCGAGAGCAGAAGACGACAAAGGTACGAGAAGTTTTGTAAAGTTTTCCATTAAAGTTTGAAAGGTGAAGCATTTGAAGACACAAGGCATCAAAAGATTACTTTCGAAGTATCCTCATACACAAAGAACTTCAAAAGGTATTATCCTTTATCCTTTAAGCTCACAGGTTGCAGCAGAAGGAAAGAACTATGGCAGATCATATCTCCATTGACAAACTGGACAGAGATAATTACCCCGCATGGGTAATGAGAATGGAAGCCTTACTTATGAGTAAGGATCTCATGGTATATGTAATAGGTGAAGAAGAGAAGCTAGTATTTGAAGATGAAAGCCGACCAAAGAAAGAAGAACTTGATGCTTTAAAGCATTGGCAGAAGAAGGATGCAAGTGCAAAAGCCTACATCTACAATACAATCTCAGATCATTTGCTACCACACATCAGAGGATTGGAATCATCAGAAGATATATGGAATGCATTGGAATATCATTTCCAAAGCACTACTAAAGCACGGAAAGCAAGTCTATGGTCAGAGTTTACAACATTCAAGAAGAAGCCAAGTCAAACCATTAGTGATTATGTCACTAAGATGAAGGATCTAGCAGATAGTCTTGGATCCATAGATGAAGATGTTGAAGATCACAGATTGATTGCTCAACTACTTGCAGGCTTGAGAGGGGATGAAAGGTGGAAACCTTTTGTCTTATCAACAGAACTTTCATTAAATCATTATGTTCCAGATTTGAACCAGTTGCTTGGTTTGATGCTCACATATGAGCAAGACTTGAAGGGAGATGGAGATAAAGGACAAAGTTCTGCAATGTACATGAAGAATAAGAAGAAAGGAGATAAAGGTAAAGCAAAGGATGAAGAGGAGTTTAATTCTCAAGCTTATTATGCAAGAGGTAAAGGCACTGGCAGAGGAAGAGCAAGAGGTTTTGGAAGAGGAAGAGGTAATCAAAATAACAACAAAAAGGCTTGCTGGATCTGTGGATTGAGTAATCATTTGGCTCATGACTGTTGGCACAACCAACAAGGATCAAACCAAAATCAAAACAACAATAGCAGAGGTCGAGGTGGAAGATATCAAAGTAATTTTCAAAGAGGTAGACAAAGTCAAAGAGGAGGCTATGGTAGAGGTGGAGGAAGAAGTTGGGGACAGAATCAATCCTACAACACCACCTACTACAACTATGCAAATGACACACAGAATGAAAGTCATACATCATTGATGATGAATTCAATCAGCACATCAGACAAAGAAGATCTAAAGGTATTTTACATTGACTCTGGATGTTCTAATCATTTGTCAGGAAACATAGAATTGATGTCAGATTTGGAAAAAGGCATTTCTAGTCACACAGTTCAAACTGGTGATAATACAAGACATAGTGTACATTCAATTGGAAAAGTGAAATGCAAGAGTGGAGCAGATTTGCTAACCAATGTTTTGTATGTTCCTACAATACCTAAAAACTTGATTAGTGTGGGACAGATAGTTGAAAAAGGTTTTCAAGTCAGGTTTACAAATGAAGGAGTATTTGTGGAAGATCCAGAGAATGGATATAATCAGATTGTCTCTGGTAAGAAAGAAGGTAGACTCTTTACTTTAAGAGTGCAAGGGAACATTGGTCAAGCTTTGCTCACACATGGTGAAGCAGTGATTACAGAACTTGATCTCTGGCATAAGACATTAGGTCATTTCAATGAAAGAGGAATTAAAGCTATGGTTGCTAATCAGTCTGTACTAGGATTACCAAATGTGCAAAGTCAACATATGGTTTATAAATGTGAAGCATGTCAAATGGGTAAAGCACACAGGTTACCATTTCAAAAGAAAGGATTCAAACATGATGGAGTACTTGAGCTCATTCATACAGATGTATGGGGACCAACAAAAGAAGGATCTATCAGTGGCTCAAGGTATTATGTTCTTTTCATTGATGATGCTACAAGATGGATAACATTATATGTTTTGAAGGAAAGATCAGAAGTGTTTGGAGCTTTCAAGCATTTTCATGCATATGCAGAGAGAGTCACAGGTCAAAAGCTTAAGAGACTGAGGTCTGATGGAGGGGGAGAATACTTCTCCCAAGAGTTCAATGATTATCTTTGGAATGCAGGTATTAAGAGAGAAATAACTTGTAGGTATACACCACAACAAAATGGTGTAGCAGAAAGAAGGAACAGGACTTTGGTTGAGTTTGCTAGAGCTATGCTAAAGGAGAAGAACTGTCCAAATTATCTTTGGGCTGAGGCTGTAAATATAGCTACATATCTTGTGAATAGATTACCATGTGCAGCTCTGAATGGAATGACTCCATATGAAGCTTGGTGGGGTAAGAAACCAACACTAGATCATTGTAGAGTGTTTGGATCAATTGCATATGCTTATGTGCCATCACAACTTAGGCATAAACTTGAACCAAAGGCAGAAAAATATGTGTTCATTGGTTATGATGAAAAGCAGATGGGTTACAGGTTGTGGAATCCTCTAACCAAACAATTTATTGTTTCTAGAGATGTTACATTTGATGAACAGAAAAGTTGGTATGCAGATCAAAGTCATACAACTGAAGAATTTGAAGAAGAGGTAAGAAGATGTGAGAAAGGAAAATCAATTGTGCAGGTGAATAGAGATGAAGACTATATGCAAGCAAGTACATCCAGAAGTGGATTAACAAGAATGAATGAAGAAGCTCCTATATTTGATGAAGAGGTGTATCCAGAAACTTATGAAGAATGTGAACCAAGAAGGTCAAGCAGGACTAGAAGACAACCAGAAAGGTATTCTTATGATACTTCTTACATAACTCAGAAAAACTATGCATATATGGTCAAAGATGATGAAGAACCCCAGAACTATGATGAAGCTAAAGGTAAGAAGCAATGGGAAGAAGCAATGAAGGAAGAGTTCAATGCACTGGAGGAGAACAAGACATGGGAACTTGTTCCTAAACCAAATGGTAAGAAAGTAATTGGAAATAAATGGGTTTATAAAGTGAAGAAGCTTGCAGATGGAAGTATAGCCAGATACAAAGCTAGATTGGTGGTGAAAGGCTATGCCCAGACCTATGGCATAGATTATGATGAGACATTCAGTCCCGTAGCTAAGATGTCAACTATAAGGACAGTCATTGCTATTGCAGCTTCAAACGGATGGACTCTAAGTCAATTGGATATAAAAAATGCATTCTTGAATGGATACATATCAGATGAGGTATACATGGAACAACCTCAAGGGTTTATAGATTCCAGGTATCCAAATTTTGTTTGCAGGTTGAGAAGAGCATTGTATGGATTGAAGCAAGCTCCAAGAGCTTGGAACTATAGACTGGTGAGGTATCTCAATGATCTTGGATATCAAAGTTCAAAAGCAGACCCAAGTCTACTTATAAGAAGAACAGAGGAAGGTACAATCTACATTTGTATTTATGTAGATGACATTATAATCACAGGTACTTCAGATGAAGGAATCAAGGAGGTAAAGAGATTACTTGAGAAAGAGTTTAAGATCAGTGACCTAGGAAAGTTATCATACTTTCTTGGAATGGAAGTTACTTATACAGATCATGGCATATATGTGTCACAAGAAAGGTATCTTCTGAACTTGTTGAAGAAGTTTGATATGGAAAATTGCAGAGAAGCTTCAACTCCACTTGAAGTTAATCACAAGCTCAGTAAATATGATGGTGCAGACTACAAAGATATGAGGAAGTATCAATCTCTTGTGGGTAGTTTGATTTATGCTACACTAACAAGACCTGATCTTAGTTATGCAGTGGGAGTTTTGTCACAATTCATGCATTGTCCAAAGGACCCACATTGGATTGCAGGTCAAAGAGTTCTCAGATATATCAAAGGAACTATAAAGGAAGGATTATATTATCCTTTTACATCAGATTTGAAGTTGAGAGCCTACAGTGACTCAGACTGGGCAGGTAATCAAGATGACAGGAGATCAACTCATGGTTACATGATATACATTGGTGATAAGCTTGTAAGTTGGTGTTCAAAGAAACAACATACAGTAGCATTATCATCAACTGAAGCAGAGTACAAAGGACTTGTGGAAGCAGCTAAGGAAGTCATATGGATGCAGACATTGTTCAAGAGCTTAGGCATTGATCAAGGTACACCTACAATACATGGAGATGATATGAGTTCACTTTATCTTGCAGCAAATCCAGTATTTCATGCAAGGACAAAGCACATAGAGATACAGTATCATTTTCTCAGAGAAAAGGTAATGGAAAAGGAGATTGAAGTGGAGTACATTTCTACTAAAGATCAGTTAGCAGACATAATGACAAAGAGCTTGGATGGTGTGAAGACCAGCAGATTCAAAAGCATGGCAGGAATAAAAGAAAAGAAGATGATATGAAGAAACAGGGAATGTCAATTAGTGATTGAGGGGGAGCTGTTGGAGAAACAATCACTAACTGGACATATATTTGAAGGTCAAATCTTAGGAAGAAAACCCCATGCCTAAGTGAAGGGACAAATTCACAAGTGTATCATATTTGTAAAGTTAGTTCACTTTAGTTCTAGAAGTTTTTTTTTAAATCACGAGAATACGAAAATCTATATAAGTTAGTTTGTATCAACTGACACGGCGTGAGAGAGAGAGTGAGAGAATAGAGAGAAGAAGTAGAAGAAGGAGTTCATTTATACGACTGTGTATAGTCGGGATTCTCTGAGTGAGAAAGCATCTGTAAAACTTCTGAGTTTTTTATAGTTATGAGAAGAATTGAGTAAAGTTCTGTGTATGAGCCTCTCTCCATCATCTCCATGATTACCTACTGTGTGATGAGTTACAAAGATCAAGTTTTCCAAGCAACTCGATGCCTGGCATCGAATCTCTGCTGATAAGTCATATTTTCATTTATATTTTTCATTCAATACTGAAGTGTTTGAAAAACATGATGTTGTTGGAGCAACTCGATGCCTGGCATCGAATTCCAGTTGATAAGTCATATTGTAAATGTGCATGAAATCACCTATAGTTTTGGTGTCCAAAAGATCAAGACTTTATGCGGGAAGTCGATGCCCGGCATCGAATCCCTGCTGAAAAGTGGTCAAAAACATCCCAAGTCGATGCCCGGCATCGAATTCTCGTTGCAAGTCGATGCTAGGCATCGAATTCTAATTTTAAACAGGCGCTCTTACTAAAACAGGCAAGTTTTCCAGTTTTGGAAGGTCATACAGGGTCATCTTGTGAGGGCCATAACTTGAGTTCTAGAGCTCCGTTTGATGCATATGATAGCTTTTTGGAAAGCTCTACTCTTCTAGTTTCAGCCTATAAAGTTTCATGGAGAAAGCATATTTGAGCTAGGAGAAATTAGCAAAATACTGAAGGTATGTCATTTCGGTGACTAGGAATTTCTGTAGAAGCAAAGTTCTCACTTTAAGCTATCATTTCTCAAAGTTTGGAGTGGCAATGAGTTAATGGTGACCATAGAGGTGTTCTAGTGTTACATTAATTCATTTCTTGTGGTGTTTTATACATCAACAAGATACTCATAAACCCTTTCTTTTAAAAACATGGGAATCCTTACAATGTGGGAGCCATTTTGTTAAAGTTGTTGACCAATATCATTTGAAATTAAAAAGAGTAACTTTCTGAAATGTGAGCATGTATTGTATGAGATTTTATGTGCTCTCAAAAATTCTTATCATGTTTTTTTTCCAAAAAGGAAGTTTAGCAATAGCTTACTCTCCCAAACTTTACTTAATAGAAAGAACGATTGTACAAGTGAACGGGTGTAGCACCCATGGGACCCCCCGAATCCCACAAAGCAGGGGTTGCTTAAAACCTGCTAGAAGACATTACAAAGAAGGTTGATAACCCTTTCGTCCCCCTCATGGTAGGCCCACTTGCTTTTAATCTTGTTGCCCTCAAGGAAAAACACTCTATGATGACTACAAAGGGGGGGGGGGATCCTTACAATTGGAAATTCTTTTGCCTGAAGAGAAAAGCAATTTTTTGATTGACCATTCTTTAAGAGGGCTACCAAAGTTGGTGGCACATCTCTCTTTCCGAATCTTTGAGAGGGTCTCACCTCTTATAGCATTCCACAATGCTCACCTCTTATAGCATTCCATAGTCTTATCATTACCTATTCGAACCAAAGGATTTTTAATAATATCTGATGAAGAGATCATTGAGTGCTCCCCATCAACTTCAATTGAGAGGCCAAAAAGCACGAATGGATTGAGATTCTATGGATTATCTACATGACTTCTTCACTATCCTAGATATCAAATTAAGCCGGCATACCTCTACCTTGTAACTCCCTATCTAGACTTGTCTAAACCACCATTTAATCTTTACCTTGAGATCACACACGTGGACAATGTCGTTTATCTTTGTACTTGCTATTAGTAACAAAATTTGGAAGTTCTACTATACATGTTATCTTCTCTACTACTTCTCTTGTATTCTCTTGTGTAACTACTTTCTTACATGGTTTCACAGCTAATAGGTATTTATTAGTAGAGAGGAGTACTTTCTAAAACTACAAGTATATTTTTGTTATCACCATAGTACATGCCACGGTTTCATCTTTTGGTGTTGGTGCATTTGCTAATGTTATTTCTCCACCAATTTGCATTTTTTCACCCAGATCCTTGAAGGGAAGCTTGATGGAACAAAATACACACTCTTGAAGCTCAAAATATATAATTTTGGACTCTTACGAGTTGCTAGATGATTTCATGGGGTCAACATGGCCTGATCCAAAGTTGTTTTTGATGGAAGTTCCATCTAGAGTGATAATTAAGCGTGATCTAGATCTTCTTCAAGCTTGGAAGAGGCTCAATGCAGGTTTGTATGTGCCATTGTTACAAGTGTGAGTAATTTTGTCCTTGCTCTAGTCCGACATACCACTAAAGCACATGAAGCTTGATGCATATTGTCTTGCCAATATGAGACCAAGAATCACACTTGAATACAAAATCTTGAGAATCAATTAACAAATGAGAAACTCTATGAATTGGAGAAGTTTGGAGGCTTGTCAAGTGAATCAAACATTTACAAGATCAATTGGCTATTGTTGTTGTTCTGATAACACTTGAAGAATTGGCTTGCAATTGTATTTGAATTCTTCCTAGGAAGAATAGGGAATCAGCAAATAACATGCAACCCCCACATGGATAGCAAAAAGGATGGTGCAAAAAGTTTTAGATGGAGAATTTGCACACTTTCTATAAAGGTGGAATAATTGGATTAAGTCGAAGGCTGAATCACAACTTCACACATGCATTGACACTTAGAGAAAGATAGAAAGAGAGGGAGAGAGAGAGAGAGAGAAAGACTCCCCCTCCGATTGTTGCTCCAGAGAGAGAGCGAGAAAGATTCTGATATTCCTGTAAAGTCCAAAGGAATGGTCAATTGAAAAATCCTTGTTTCTTCTAGGTAAAAGAATCTCCCAAGATAAGAGATCTCCACAGCTTAGACATCATTGTATTTACCTCCTCGAAAATAACAAGTTGAAACCCAAATAAGTCCTACATGAGGGAGATGATAGATTTATCCGCCTCATTTGTAATGCCCTCTAGCTTGCCATACTCCTCCCCTGTATTGTGGGATTTGGGGGGTCCCATAGGCACTAGTCCCATTCACTTGTAACTTTTCTTCTTTATTTTAATTAAAGTCCGGGAGAATAGGCCAAGGCCGAACTTCCTTTTATAAAAAAATAAAAAAATAAATTTAAAAAAAAAAACCTACGCATAACTATGTGTGTGTGTGCATTTGTTGCTAAGCATGTGTGTATCTATGTTATGTCTTCATTTTATTGTGTTGAATGTATGTATGAGTGTGTGTGTGTGTGTAAAGATATTATCCCTCTATCTCTCTCTCTCTCTCTCTCTCTCTCTCTCTCTCTCTCTCTCTCTCTATATATATATATATATATATATATATATATATATATATATATATATATATATATATATATATATATATATATATATATATATATATATATATATATATATATATATGCAAGAACCTAAGGATTATGGCCACCACGTGATAGAGAGATGACTTCTTCCTCACCATATGCCTCTATATATAGCTCTCTCCAAGGGACTACCTTCTTGGGCAGGTGGATACTAACCATGCATGTGTCATCCATGTGATTGCATGTGTGCCAAGTGTCCCAATTAACTCGAGTTAACTAAAGTGGATGCTTCTAGAAGGCTCTAGATCTTTTTGGGCAAAATACTCTCCCCATGTACAACATGGGGATTGAACTCGAGACCTCCTCCTTCACACCCTTGAGTTTTAACCACTAAGCTAAGTGGATCACTTTTTTACAAGAGCACATGACTCCTAGTAAGTCTAGACTCGAGATCTTTGGTCATACACATGGGTGATCAAACGGTGTTGGATTTCAAATCTCTCTGAACTGACTGAACCCTTAGACCATAAACTCACTTTATTACATTCTTCCCCCCTTTGAAAAATGTTTTCTTCCTCAAAAATAGAGCTATATAAATACTATAGGTAACCCCCGAGCCTCATGTTCTAAAACCAGAAGAACATGTTCATGTTCTTAAACTAGAAGAACATGTCTCATCTCTGTGGTGAGATCACTTTCCAAATGATTCAAAACATTGTCTAGCTTTGCACTTTGATAAACTAGTCAAAGTACAAAATAGTGAATGAATAATAAGGGTGGATCTGAAAACATCCTTGCCCAATTTACTTGTGTTTCGATGTGCAATCTAGGCACAAACCTGTAAAATGGGTGGATTCCAATTACTACTCCATTTCTGGGCATGATTGCTACATGGACTTAGTGATTCAAATGGAATTTCTTATCCCTCACAAGACTTTGAGAATTCTTGATTCACTCAAATTTGATTTGGAAAACTTGATGTTTAGTTGGCTTAAAACATCTAATTTAGATGTGTATACAATGGTATATTCTCAGCCAACATTTATGTGATTTTATGCACCCAACTAGAGGATGACTTGGTCCAAATGGGTTTAAAAACCCTATGTGAACTAGAGGAGAAAGTATACCATTGACTTGTGAACAACCATACCATATCTTGACCAAGTCCAATTCAAAATAAAAATTTGTCCAATTGAGGGCACTTTTTTCAAAGACTTTAGTTAAAAGTTCTTGGGAATTGTCAATCTTATGAGAAATTCCTAACTTCTCTACTCTAGAGTGTACTGAACTCTAGAAAGCCATGAGATTCATGCTAATAACTGGAAGCAAACCCAAATGAATAATTCAATCTTGACTTTTCATCTTTTGAAGATTGAATAAGTTCTTTTACAAAACATCTATCTAGGATGTCTAATTCAGTTATCTAGTTCCAACTGACTAACCCTAGACTTTTGCAAAAGGAATCAAATACCATATCTAAGCCAATTCCAAAAGATTTGGAAAGCGAAAGAAATAACCAAAACTCTGTATAACTAATTCAAAGTTCTAAAATATAAACTTGCTATGAGTCAAATACTTGGTGACCTAAGACTTTAACTTCTTAAAGATGTGTTTCAACAAGATATTGAAGCATTTTTTCTATATTTAAGAGAAATAAACCTGATTCTCTAAAAGATTCATAGAGTAAATCTGAAACATCATCCATCCACAAGATACTAGTGTGGTATCGCACATTAGTATGTTGACCCATTGAGGATCTATTGATGAGTTTTTTACTCAAATAATGCCTCATTTGAGACTAAGCTCATGCCTATATTCAATCTTTATAGTTGCTTACTAGGAATGCAATTCTTGCACATTGCTTTGCGTCAAAGGATTGAATTTACCAAGTTACACTAGGAACTTGGTGCTTGACTTAGTCACTTTATTCCTTAGTTGGAAGGATCGTTTCAATATCAAAGTCCTACTTTTTCAAAAATTTATTAAATATTTTCTAAATCAACACTTTATCTTGAAGTGTTTCATGATTCAAGTAAGAAAAAGTATGTGCCTTATTTGAAAAAGAAGATCTTGGAAATTACTAACTTCATATCTTCTGATTCCTTAATCTTGAAGTATCTTTAGACAAATCTAACTTCAAGGTTCATTCTAGGACTAAAAGATAAATATCATCCCATGGTCAGATGTCCCATACCATCTTCCCTACATCAATTTGAGTATGAAATCTGGTGTTCCATACCACCCTATTTTATATTCACATTGATGTGTGAGTGATATTTATCCTAAAGTCTAAACATATCTTGATAGAGTACCTTTTCACTTCAACTCTTTTAAAAGAATTTTGAAGTTTCTAGGCATTACCTGTAACTTGATTTTCTAGGTTTTGATTTCTTCACACGATTGTTTCACGATTTCATGCTTGTCCCCATGGAAACTTGAAAACCTTTTGATGGAACATCCATCTTTTTTCTCTAGGGTTTTCAAAAAAAAACCAATTATCATTCCAAGTTCTTAAATTTTTTCCAATTCAAGTTGGATTGGTTATGTGGACCAATTTGTAGCGACAAGAGTGGTTTACTACTTGTCTTTATATTTTTTTCTAATGAAAGCTTTTAAGTACCTACCCCGTTGACTTTATAGGAATCTCTCTACTTGGACACTTTAGCATCCTGAGAAAGAAATGTTATTTAATGATGAATTTTTAAGATCACTAGAAGGAACTATTTATAAATGTAACTATGCAACATGTTAGCATAAGGGTTGATATATTTTTTTTTTAAATCAGTTTTTATTAAAGGATATAAAAACTAATATTTATTCACTAATTTTATGATGCTAATTTCATTATTGGTGCAAAAATTACAATGATGTAAGTTAGTGATTATTTTTTATTAAAATCATGGTCTCGCAAATTTCATTGGTATAAATGCAATAAAATCTCTTATTTTATAAATGCCAATATGTTTCTATCCATAATTAGATATTTATATTGATTTTTACTAGGTTTATGGCATAAAATTAATCTCATATGTGATATGACAGTGTTACCATCTATGAATTATTTTGCAAAGTGATGGTATGAATATGCATCCTTTTTTATTATGAAAATACTATTTGATATTATTACAGCTAGAAATATTTTTTTGACAACCTTAGGAGTCAAGTTTCTATTTTTTTCTTCAAGTTAAACAATACCACTGTTTTTCTACACAAAAAAAGATCATTTTATGAGAAAATATTGCATATGCTACATGATTAAAATTAATATGTTAGTATTTTCTATATAAAGTAGTTTATAATGTTTATAGAATTATTTTGATAGATAATATATACCTTATATCATTGATGAAACCTAATTTTTTAGGATGATTGTTTATTCTTAGTAGAGTGGAATATGGCTATTCAATGAAATATTGAGACTTTTAGTGGTATATGAGATACATACAAAAACTATTGGTTCAAAGACATGTAACATATCTTTATGATACTATATGATGGTTTTTGAAATGAAACACCAACCATTTTTGTGTTTTTATGAATCAATATCATATAGAATGCTCCTAAAGTATATAGCTATATAATGAGCACCCATAGTAATTTTTTTAGTATAAAAAAGATTTTTCTAGTTCCTAAGGCTTTTCTTAAATGGTTATATAACAGTAAATTAACATTAGAAAAATGATCTCAATAGAAGGAAATTTCTTTTTTATTAAGATATTTCTATCCTCTTATATATAATTCTACAAAAAAATATTTTTTCTAAACCATATTCAATCATTTCTATATTTTGAGTTACCAAAAAAGATTATATTTTTTAATATATATTTTTTATAGAACATATAGGTATAGGTCTTTATGAGGCTTTAAGGTTTTTTCAAAATTTTATTTGATTAGTATGTGTGATTTTTTTTATTTGTTAGAAAAAAGGACACTATAGTGTCTTGTTTTGGTACTAAGTATCACTTTTAGGAAAAAGTGAACTAGCTGCTTGAGTTGCGTAGCAACTAAGAGGTTTGCAACTAACTAGTTTTCCATTTTTCCTAACTATCTAATTCAAGTTTAGAAAAGCTAGGTAACAATTAGGAAAGTACATTTGTTCAACTACTTAGCAAAAAATCAGCAAAAAACAATGCTTCATCATATGCTAATGTATGTTCTTGCTTGCAAATGCATGTGAGTGCATTCATATGTTTGCATGTTTTTTTCTTTTCATGTACCAAACTTAAATGAAGCAGTTCTTGAGCTTGCAATGCATTTATCCAAACATCCATGCACAAACAATCTACTTGCTACCTTTTAAAAAGATACAAATATACATGTGCACAAACTTGAGTGCATCTTGTACCTTTTCCAAGCAAGAAGAAAATGTGTGTTGTGCATCAAAACGCTCTTTTGAAAGGAGAAATGCACCGATAATCATTCTTTTTTGGGAGTGAACTTTTATATGCATGCAAGTGCTTGATGTACTTCCCAATACTTCTATGTCCATTTAGCTTTCATTGAATTCATAGCATTTGCATAATCATTATAAAAAATGAAAACTACTACCATGCTTCAATAATATTTAGATGCAAGCTCCATGAAAGCAACAAATAAACCAAGTATTGAAATGAAAACATCAACTTAGAAAATACTTATCTCCCAATCAGGTACGTCCTTCCATTGATCTTGGGGAAGAGCCATTCTCCATTTTTTGGTCCATGAGAAAAATTACATACTCCTCCTTAAGACCATTGCTTCCTCTTGTCCTCTTCTTTGAAAAAATGAAGCCTTTCTTGGACTATGCTTGTCTTATCCCATCCTTTGCCTTCTGATGATGTGTGGATTGTGCTTCACTTCAACTAGTCTTGGGATAAAGCAAAGATCTCAAAAAGGAAAAGCTTCTTTCGAGGCCAAAGCAATAAGGAGTAATCAAATCCACTTGGCTCAACTCGGGAGAGAAAATGGATCTCCCATGTAATCAATGTTAGGAGGAAACTTCAAGCATCGATGGTTGTGTGTTGTAGCAGTCATAGCATTAGGCTCTGAAATGAGAGGTCAAGAGATCGAAACTCAGGTCATAGAGCTTCACAGTAACTTAGCGGATAAAACATTCCTTGGATTGAAGGTCGATGGTTCAATTCTCATCGACTACTTATCATTAAAGATCCATCTCTTCTTGACATGGAGATCAACCGATCGAGTCCCACTAGCTGTGTCTCTATGAAGATCCGTCTCTTTTGCACACATAATTGAAAATCAGGCTTGAGCTAATGAAACGAGTGGTTGCTAACTAGATCAAATGAAGTTCTCTTCTAGATGAAGTGCAGAAACTGAATCCTAGTCAGCGTCGCTCAATATCCTTTTTGCTACACAGCACAAGCGATTTGCTTATATTATGTAATGCATAATGCACTTTATTATGCGTAATTGGCTTTGACATCTCAGATAGCTCAAGGGGCATCGGGTCCGAAACCATACTTTTGCTATTGCATCTCCTTTGCAAAGATGAGGGGCGCATTCGATTTGCCCAACACGAACCTTTTCTGCCTCTTTGAAGTTAAAATTTGCATTGCTGTAGAATTTTACTATCTGAAGTCAGTGGTTACCCCAATCCTGAGCCGGCGACAGGTGATGAGTTCGATTCTCGATACACCCGAGATAAAAAAAATCAATCTTGGGGCAAAACTTTTGCTAAGGATAGTTACAAAGATTAGATAATAATCTAAGCAAATCTAAGCATCAACGAGCAACGTGATGATTAGACCAGAATTTCGCTTTGCAGATGTGCTATATTCGATCCCCGAGAGTGACATGCAGTCGATATCATTCTTTTTGCTCCATTCTAAATACACATTTGTTGTGTAAACAATGCAGAACACTGTCGATGCAGCAAAACAACGAAGTATAATTCACAAGCTATGCAAAGGTGGATGGGATCGAAACCATGACAACGTTGCCATGCTAGTATTGGGGGCATGCTAAACTTCAAATGCATTCTTTAAAAATCCATCAGGATTTGTGCTCGTGAATGAGAGAAAATCAGACGGTACTCTTTCGGACGTAAGACAGACCAAACTAAGAAATCAAAACATCGCTATAATATGTTGGATAAATCTATGCTCCTCAGAAGATCCGAGTCCGATCCCTAGTGTACACTACAACATATGAAGCTCGCTATTTTGCTATACTAGATCAATCCGGGAGAGATATACTACTTGCGAGAACAATGAAAGCATTTATTTGTCTTGTTCAAAATAAACGCACGCAAGGATGAAAGAATACATGCGAAAAGTATGACAAAATCGTATCAACATGTTCCTCAACCTAGAAGATCTTATAGCAATGCAAGAAACTAAGGATTGTGACCACCAGGTGCTAGAGAGATGACTCTCCTCCCAATCATATGCCTCTATATATAGCTCTCTCGAGGGGACTCTCTCCTTGGGTAGGTGGATACTAACCATCCATGTGTCAGCTATGTAACTGCATGTGCGCCAAGTGTCCTAGTTAACTCGAGTTAACTCAAGTGGATGCTTCTAGAAAGCTCTAAATCTTTTTGACCAAAATACTCTCTCCATGTATCTCATGGGGATTGAACCCAAGACCTCCTCCTTCACACCCCTTGACTCTTAACCACTAAGCTAAGTCATCCACTTGTTCACAAGAGCACAGTATCTTTTGCTAAGTTTAGACTCGAGATCTTTGGTCATACACATGGGTGACCAAACGGTTTCCGATTTCAAATCTCTCTTAACCAATCGGACTCTTAGACCATAGACTAATATTACTATATATATATATATATATATATATATATATATATATATATATATATATATATATATATATATATATATATATATATATATATATATATATATATATATATATATATATATATATATATATACATACATACATATACATATATACATACATATATATATATATATATATATATATATATATATATATATATATATATATGTATATATATATATATATACATATATATGATTGGTTTGTTTTTTTAAGGAATGTTATGGAAGATGGCAGCATTTAGGCATTCATGGCTGGATGGGAAGGACATTCGGGAGCAATGTCTTTTTCTTCATGACGTTCTTCAAGGGCATTTTTAGAGCGGAGGGGCAGCAGCCTTTTGTCCTTTTGGGGGAAAGAGGAGCTTTCCAAAGAGAGAGGAGGAAAATAGTAGAGACTTCTGCAATTTGTGAAAATTGAGATTCGATGCTGAAGCTAGTGTGGAGGAGGATGTGAAGGAGGAGGCCGGAGAAAGGGAAGTGGTGTCGAGAAGCAAGACCAAGGGCAACAAGAGGGTCTATGCTCTAGGAATGAGAGAAAAGCTAAGAAAGGCAAGAGATCAGGCATTCTCAAAATGGGGCCCTGCAGTTATACAACAATGACCTCGAACTAATGCATAATGCATAACAGAGGAAGTTATAGGATATACTGAGAAGAAAGTGCAATTGAAGTAACTGCTGAACACGGATTTCATTTGATGGAAGGATTTTAACAGAGAAAGGAGAAACATTAGCCTATCTAGGAACCGATCTCGAAGCACAAAAGAAATAGCCTGCAACTCTTCTTTTGATCACATTGAGTGAATAAATGTTCTTGCGTGTTTGAGACACCTTGTGTGCTAGGCCTAATGTGCGCATGATTCTTGATGACAATGTACACTTTGACCTTTACAAAAGATTCAAGGAATGTATCAATGGTATATTTCTTCCCCCCTTGAAGATCTTTTATCCTGAAACTGTAGGGTTTTCCTAAGTGTAAACTCAATCAAAGCTTTCTTTATGCTCAATCCTCTTTTCTTCCAAGTTAACTCAACAAGTCATTGAATATCCTTCATTTGAAACTTCCAGTATTTATAAAATTGATATCTCATACCACCAAATCCAATTTACTGATAGTGTAAAACCTAGGTGTCCCATACCATTGATTTACACTCTTACCTTAGTGCAGACAACTTTAGCTCTTACTCTAGGATGGCTCGTTGGGGAAAAACAAATCCTCTTAGACTATTAAAGTAGCGTAAGTAGACTTGTAAGTTTTATAATTACCAAGTTTAATATCTACTTGAAAAGATTTTTTCTTTTTTAACATTTATTGACCTATTTCTTTGTTCAGGTTCAATCCAAAGGATCTTTTCTATGTCATTTAACAATAGAGCTAGTATTTACACACTAGATGTTATCTGTTTGACATATCTATACATCTATCTCAAAGGAAATATTCAAACCAAATGGTTGCATCCTTAACCATGATGAAAAAATATTTCTTGCTTATAGGGCATATTTTGGAGTAGTGGTATTTAGGGTACCTTTTAAAACTTTTCCACTTCTCTAGTTATGCATTTTTATATTAAAGGTTTTCAACTCTTCAACTTTGAAGTAACTCTCTTTTGAAGCTCTGAATGCTTCATATTTGTCAAAGAAAGAGAGAACATAATGGGGAAAGAAACAAATGCTAAAAAAAGATAATATCTTTCATGATTATGAAAGATTTCTTTTACACTAACTTGTGACTCTTTGTAAGGTTTCATAGATTGTTTTGTTTTTGCTTTCGGTTTTTTCGAGTTCAAATTCTTATAACTAGTAACCCCTAGTTAATAAGAAAAGAAATGTTGCTTGACTTGTTGCTTAAGCTCTTGGCCTTGCTAATCAGGCATGGCGTGGGTTTATGGGACTTTAGAATCCATAAAGAGGCCTCTAAACTTTAGGTTTTCTACCCGTGTTACAATTTGTTGGCTTTTGCATTAAGCCAACATAAAAAAAAAGTATTCAAAGATAATGGCTATTGAGCTACAATTAAGATTTTCTGCTTTTGAATTCATATATATCTTAAGCTTTAATTTAATGAAAATTATATCTCTCTTATCCCGTAAGCCCATGAATATGCTGAAACCATTAATTGATTTGCATACACGATGTATGCCAAAAACATATACATCCTTACTAGAAGATTCCTTAGCATGCACAAGGTCCAAACATTGGAACCCTCCTAAAAGCATGCATGGAATTATTTTATGCATGATTCTACAATGCACATCTTTCATGATGTCCATTCATGTTCACACCATGCTATAATGAACCTATAAAAAAGTTACTCCTATCAATTCTCGATAAAGAAAAAGAAGAATGCAAATTACTGAGAGGAGAGAAAAATTTTCTTTTATTTGTATCTCATATCTTGGAGGTTTCATCATCACAAAACTGTTGATATATTTAGGTAGTGATGTGTATGAACACTCTAGGAGCATCGAGGCTTTTTTTTCCCCCTTTAGGAGGTTTATTTCCCTTGGCTTCTATATATGCCTATTGCCTTAACGGGCTACTAATCTTTGTACATTCTAGTGGTAATACATTCAATATTGTGTGTTGTGCTCCAAGCTTCTTCTTCTTCTTCCTTGTGTTGTTCACGTGCTTCCGTAGAAATCTAACTCCAACAATTGGTATCAGAGCAGGTCGCCGCTTCATCTAGAGCATCGTCGACACCTCTTGGGTTGCAGTCTCATAATCACACAAAATTTGGTGAGCATCCTCAGGGTTTATTAGAGATCTCAGCTCGTTTTGGCCTCCGAATGCACTATTGCAGTGCTTGTGTAGGCTATTTTGTCTTTTTGTGCCAGAGATATAAACCAGTTTTAGTTCACCAGTATAAGCGTCTCGAAGTCTACTACAGGTTTAGCAAAACTCATCAAGGTACTTATGTTCAACTTTTTCAGATATAGTCATTTTTCTACATCAAGGTATTTTAGTCAATGGCCATGGCTGAAAGCAGTGATGTATTTCGTATGTTGGTTGTTGAGGATAAGTTGGATGGTACAAATTACCCATTGTGGGCTTATATGATGTTTCATTTATTGGTCGCAAAAGGAATATGGAATATTATGCAGGGTGTTGAAAGACGTCCTATTACACCTTCGAATACAGGTATTGAAGCTGATGTAGATGGTGTCAAAGATAGTGATATTTTGTAGATTCATGTTCATGCTATTGTTTCTCTTGCACCTATGGCAGAGCAATTTCGTTGGGATGGTAGAGATGCTCAAGCACATGCATTGATAGCTTTGTCTGTCAAATGTGCCATTATTCCTCACATTTGCTCTTGCAGAATAGCTAAGGATGCTTGGGATACACTTACTACATTGTACCAGGCTAGGAATGAGGCTCCTCTTGCTTACCTCCGAAAATAGTTGGAGAGTGAGCACATGAATGAAGGTGATTATGTAGACAGTTTTCTGACAAAGATCAAGTATTTGAAGGAATAGTTGATTTTTGCAGATGAAGTCCTTCCGGACAGTTCACTTGTGCAGACTATTATGAATGGTCTTTCCGACTCATATCAGAGTTTTGCTTCTACTCTTCATTTGATGATGAAAGGCAATCCAAATGCCTTAACATTTGAAGAGTTAGCTTTTGTTTTGTTGCAAGAAGACCAATCTAGGCAGAACAGGTCTATTATGCATGTTGCAGATCAAGATTTCCTAGCTAGTCAAAAGGGCAAAGGTAAATGGAGCTCTTCTCCTAGTAAGCAAAAATATGCAAATGCTGCACATTCGAAGAAGGAAGACAAAGATGAGAAGAAATTAGAAAAGAAGAATTTGTTTTGCAAATACTGTAAAGCAAATGATCATGTCATTAAGAGTTGTCCAAAACTGGCTGCTAAAGAGGCAAAGAAGAAAGAGGCATGAATGGTTGTTGCAGAGGCCTCTACATCGAAAAGAGAGTCTACTAATCTTGTGTAGAATGAAGAATGGGCATTTACTCACTACAACATATCGAGGGAATACCGACGGTCAGTGTACCGACGGGCAGCTGTCGGCGTCGGTATACCCCTCGGCAAATTTGGGAAAGCTGCATTGCCTCAAAATCACAGCTACGTTGCCTCGGAATCACGGCGTCGGTATATGCGTCGGTACTTTTCTGGAAATACCGACACTCTCTTTTTAACTGGGCCCGAACCCGAAATTCGTCATTCTGCTCGTTTTGAATGTAGAACTTCTGCTTTCAGGTTTGCACGTGTCAACAGCAGAACTCTGTTTGTCATCCTCTCTCTCTCTCTCCCTCTCTCCCTCCCTTCCCTCTCTCTCTCTCTCTCCCTCTCTCTCTCTCTCCCTCCCTCTCTCTCACTATCTCTCTCTCTCTCTCTCTCCCTCTCTCTCTCTCACTCTCTCTCTGTCTCTCTCCCTCTTTCTCTCTCCCTCTCTCTTTCTCTCTCCCTCTCTCTCTCTCTCTTTTTTCTTTTTCTATGTTTTTTCTTTACTAATATGTTCTTTGTTTGGTTTTGCAAGAGATTTTGGGATGCATTCTTTGGAAATTCGACGAAGAAGAACTTCAAGTGGATTTTGACGATCGTGTCAAACAATTCTCTCTCTCTCTCTCTTTCCCTCTCTTTCCCTCTCTCTCTATCTAAACACACCTCTATTTTTATAGATCTGACGCTTTGGTAAGTAGATCGCACATATTGTATCACTCTGTTTTCTTTCTTTATGTTTTTGCTTTTCTAATATCTTCTCTCTTTAGTTTTGCAAGAGATTTTTGAGATCAAATCTTTGGAAATTTAACGAAGGAGAATTTCAAGTGGATTTTGACAACTTTGATTCAAAAATTACATCAATGTAAGTAAAACATATATCACTCTTTTATCTTTCTTTATATTTTTGTTTTCTAATATCTTCTCTCTTTATTTTTGTTTGAGAGAGACAGAGAGCGAGAGAGAGAGAGAGGGATATGCATATGCATACATGCATGCATGCATATGCATACATGCATGCATATGTATACATGTATACATGCATACATACATGCATGCATGCATATGGATACATACATATGCATACATGCATGCATGCATATGCATACATGCATGCATATGCATACATGCATACATATGCATATACATACACACATGCATGCATATGCATACATGCATGCATGCATATGCATACATGCATGCATGCATATGCATACATGCATGCATGCATATGCATACATGCATGCATATGCATACATGCATGCATATGTATACATGAATGCATATGCATACATGCATGCATATGCATACATGCATGCATAAGGGATATGCATATGCATACATGCATGCATATGCATACATGCATGCATATGCATACATGCATGCATATGCATACATGCATGCATGCATATGCATACATGCATGCATGCATATGCATACATGCATGCATGCATATGCATACATGCATGCATGCATATGCATACATGCATGCATGCATATGCATACATGCATGCATGCATATGCATACATACATACATGCATGTATCCATATGCATGCATCCATATGCATGTATCCATATGCATATATGCATGCATGCATGTATGCATATGCATGCATGCATGTATGCATATGCATTCATGTATCCATATGCATGCATGCATATGCATACATGGCATATGCATATGCATGTATCCATATGCATGCATGCATGTATGCATATGCATGCATGTATGCATATGCATGCATGCATATGCATACATGCATACATGCATACATATGCATATACATACACACATACATGCATATGCATACATACATGAATGCATGCATATGCATACATGAATGCATATGGATACATGCATATGCATATATACATGAATGCATGCATGCATATGAATGTATGCATATGGATACATGCATGCATATGAATGTATGCATATGGATACATGCATATGAATGTATGCATATGAATGTATCCATATGCATGCATCCTCATGAGCAGTGCATGTCTGTAGTAGACTTACATGTTTGGTATTTTGATAGTGGGATGACCAAACATATTACCTCGCAGCCCAGTTTCTTCTCTTCACTCGATCCTGCCCCTATAGGGAATACTGTTACATGCGCCAGCAACTCCTCTTATCCTGTTATGGGAGTTGGTAAGATCATTCTGAATACTACTGATGGTATTTCTTTTACATTGTCGGATGCTTTATTTGTGTCAGCAATCATGAAGAATATGTTATCAGTTTCGGCCTTAGCCAAGATTGGTTTGGTTGTGAAATTTGTTGATGATAGATGTAGAATTCATGATCTATCAAATGGCGATGTGATTATTGCTTCTTGCATTTTATCTCGTGGGTTGTATAAGCTCATAGCTTATGAAAAATCTGTGAATGATTCAGCATGTACAATACATGATTCTCAGGCTATGTCAGATGCAAAGCTTTGGCATGCATGCTTTGGTCATCTGAATTTCGATAGTTTCCTACACCTGTAGAAATCTAAAATGGTGTCCTCTTTGCCCAAACTTGATGCACTCGGAAAACATGTTTGTGAAGACCGTATTTTGGGCAAAATGCAACATTCCTCCTTTCCAAAAGATGGTTCAGTTCGGGCTACTCAAAAATTGTAGCTTGTACATAGTGATGTTTGTGGTCCTATGCAGACACCTTCTTTTGGAAACTATCTTTACTTCGTGACTTTCATTGATGATTTTTCTAGGCATGCATGGGTATATCCACTCAAAGCAAAGTTCTAAGTGTTTATGTGCTTCAAACAGTTTTTGGTTTGGTTGAAAGTCTTGTCAACTTATAAAATGCGCACCCTCCATTCTGATCAAGGGGGGGAATATATGTCTTCTGAATTTGATGCATTTTTGGTTGAACATGGGATAAAACATCAGTATACATTGCCATATACAACTCAATAGAATGGAGTTGTTGAATGAAAGAACAGGTCACTCATGGAGATGGCAAGGTGTATGGTCAAGAATCAGGCTTTACCACATAGTTTCTGGCTTGAGGC
>CM035435.1:94309240-94629240 GCA_020310875.1 Ceratopteris richardii | reverse complement strand
ATGCATCTCACTCATCATAAAGACTCAACCCTAAACTTGTTTCCATGGGAGTGGCAGTAGTTTTATATTATTCAAGACCAAAATGTTGTAATAATCTGTCAATATATTTTGTTTTTTCTCGATCAACTTGCATAAATTGAATGCCCAAATAATGATGCAAATGCCCCAAATCTGACATCTCAAAAGAGGCATGCAAGTTAGCCTTAGTTTCAACGATATGCTTCTCATTAGGAAGAGTGAGTAGCATATCATCAACATATACAATAACGATTAGAAATACATCATCTATATGCTTAAGATATAAGGTGATCTTAGTTTAACCATGTGCTAGCAAGTAGGCATGTATCTTCTCATATCAAGCATGTGGTTCTCACTTCAAACCATATAATTGCTTTTTCAACCTGTACACTTTGTCTCCATGCCCTTTCTGCACAAAATGTATGGATTAGAATACATTCACTTCTTCATATAAATCACCATTCAGGAATGCAATTTTAATGTCCAACTGATGTACATTCCAACCACGATGAGCTACAAATGTGCAAATGATATGAACGATGGTCATTCCACATAAGGCATTAAAGGTATCATCAAAATCAATGCCTCTCTCTTGAGCATATGCCTAGACTTACACCTAAGAATTGTTCCATCAGGTGTACATTTCAGCTTGTATACCCATTTACTACCATAGGCCTTTTCGGCTCGAGGCCAATTCATAAAGAACAAGTGAGTATGAAGATGTGTGCTCTTGCGATAGCTAATGAAGTGAATGTTCAAGTAATGCATGAAAATTAGGGAAATCTATCTCTCAAAACATCACTCTCACTAAAAATGTGTATCGTGATATTTGTTGCAGCAACAGGCACAAATCAAGCCATATCTGTGAGTTTGGATACCTGAATATAATCAATAGTGGATTCATTTTAAAGCTCTCAATGAGCATCCAATGATCTATCTATATATCTATCTATCTATCTATCTATCTATCTATCTATCTATCTATCTATCTATCTATCTATCTATCTATCTATCTCTATCTATCTATCTACCATTATTCATAATAGCATCATATTTTGATTGCATAGTAGTAGGTTTTTTGAATTTTATGATTCATCAAAAGAAACGGGCTCATTTTCATCAGAAAGACCAGAGGAAAGTGTTATAAAATAAGTTTATGATCTAAGTGTTTGGCCAGTTTAGATAGATATGAATTCAGACACTATTTGGTCATGTAATTGTTTGGCCAAAGATCTTGAGGCTAGACTGATGGATATGTTCTTATGCTCTCTAAGATAAGGAATCCACCTAGCTTAGTTGATAAGTATTAAGGTGTGCAAGGAGGAGGTCTTGCGTTCAAAACCTACAAGTAGCGAGGTTTTGCCCAAGGCTCCATGAGCTAGAGCATTGTGGACCATTCTTTCTAATTGGCATCTTTCCGAATAAAGGGTGGTGGAGAATCAATCCACTAAAGAGTATTGTGAATTGATTCACGAGAGGATGATTCTCAATTGATGCTATTTTTCCAAAGGAATGGTTTCTCAAGTAAAGTTTCTTTTGAAAAGAGTGCCTTAGAGCCAAAGTGGTTGATTCCTCAATAGCTATATATGCAAGGCTACATTGGGTGGAGAGAAAACATTCATTCAGGAGCTGGTTAATTGGAAACTCTGTTGCATTGTTATCAGTCATGGTGACCTTGGAGTGAGCATCATCTCTTTGTGCAACCTCTACTAGTTTGGAGATTAGGGGCACCATTTTGATCTTGCTTCCACCATACCTAGAGGTTTCCCTTGCTTCATATTTTCTTCTCGTGACTTAGTAATTCTTCTCCATCTCTTCATTGTATGAAACCATCTCTATGTGGAGCCATCACCAACAAGCTTGGCAAAGTCGGCCACCCATGAGAGAAGTTGTAAAGAAGGCCATGTGGGGACCTATGTGGAGGATTCATCACACAAAAAAAGAAGTGATTTCAGGTGCCAAGAGGCCTGCCCGCCCCACTCGAGCGACTGATCAGCTGTGCCCCTATGCTAAGATTTCCTGCCCAACTACCCGATTGCGTGAGTAGAGAAGAGCTTTACTCTCTTCTTTACTTGTGAGTTGAAAAAAGAGCAATCAAGAGCTTCATTGTATAGGAAGTCTTGGAGCATTCACGTGTGTTTGTGGGATAACGTAGCTCTCTTTTGGCTCCTATTGTTCCATCTATAGGTAGAGCATTCTTTGCACATACGTGAACTTATCAACTTTGGATCCGAGCTGAAATAGAACCGATTTTACAACCGGAATTGAAGCAAGGAGAGGGCAAGAATAAATTGAGGAAGGAAGGAATATTGCTTTTGGGTTTTCATTCATCGCATTGAAGCCTCGAAGCAAATTTCTTCTTCGGTCTTCAAAGGAGGCAAAAGAGACGATCTTTTTTGCATCTCCATGTCAAGTCAAGTCTTCCAAGGAGATTTGTTGGACACAAGAGCAGAGCATCAGACTTCATCAACTCCCAAAGATTTTCATCCACTTGAACGACAGATCTTCGAGTTTGCCACATCGTAATTCTAGCACCTTTAGCTACAATGTGGAGTCTACACCAAAGCAAATTATATCGGAGAGTATCTCTTGTGATTTTGTGCATCGGCCTCTTATTTTAGCATGCACCACTTAATGTTAATAATTCCAAAGAAGTTAAGAATTGTATGTGTGTGATGGAGGGGTCAATGAGCCACGTTGCAATAACGAGTAGTACAATCACATATATGTTTGTTTCGATACCATTATCATCTATATCATCATTCATCCTCAGTCCGCCAAGAGTATCAAGAGGATACATGTTGAAAGGGGCTCAAATCTACACCACTTCAAGTGAGGGCAAGGGCTCGAAGATAAGTTCTTGAGATTAGAGCAGGGCTTTGGACATTTGTCCAATTTCCACGTGGAAGTTGTGGAGCTTCTTCAATCTTTTGACAAGGTTCAACGTCAACTCAGATCCATTTGGGGATTACTCTAGGGGCCCCAAGATGTAGGTAGGGCTTCTATTGGTAGCCATGCTTGTATACGATTGCAACTGCACCTATGTCTATCTGTAGAAAAAAGGATTCACCCATTTCCCAAGCAGATCTTTTCTTCTTACTTGGTAATATGAGTTATCTTAGCTTGATGATTCCTTTTCTTCTTACTTGGTAATATGAGTTATCTTAGCTTGATGATTCCTACCACTCCTGTATTTGCCAACACATTGGGAAAAGTAGTAGGTGTAATTCATTCCTTGTATCTTTCTTTGGGCAAAGATCTCCAACCCCCTTACTTCTTGAGTGACTAACGGTCTTGGAGAAGTTCCAAGACATCCACCAAGTCAAGAATACTCCTGAACATGTTAGGATGGTAGAAGCCACTTTGTCATTAGGCTCAAAGGCCTATACGTGGTGGACGATTCTCTCAGAGACTCATAAAATACCCTCAACTTGGGTTTGAATTCACTTGGCTCTTCAAAAGGAGTTTCTCCCGGAGAATAAGGAGGAACACAATTGCAAGACTTGGGATTGAGTCTAGTAGAAAGGAAGATCATTATCAATCTATATTATAAATATCGAGAAATTATTCTAAAATTAAAGAACCTTGATGATTTTCATCGGCTTCACGGTTTTGCTTGAGGACTTAACATGCGAATCCACAATGAGGTGGAACATCATGCACCAAAATCTTTTGATGAAGTGATCAAGGTTGCATATATTTACAAGGATAATTTTTGTATATATGTCCCGCAGGATAGCAGTAATTTCCATAGAATTTCCATCAAAAGCAAGTGCAAGGGGTCAAAATTGTTCGAATGCATGACTAAAAAGCCTCGTTTTTAGAGTGTGCTTTCTCAAGAAGATTTTGATAAAGCAAAAAAATATGATTTTTGTTTTAAGTTCTTAAAGGTTGGACATCGTAGTAGGGCCTATCTAGTTGGAAGAGAGAAAAGCCACTTTGACCAATAAATGGAACTTGTATGAAAATTCAAGTGCAAAGCAAGTAGGGATCATGCTTTGTGATAATACCCATCAGTGTCAAGTCTCCAAAAACATGTGGAAACGTCAAGCATTTGGTCCACATGATTTGGTCAAGTTGCATGATTCGATCAAAGGTCACACCATCCAGATTATGGTGGATGATTCAGCCATGCATAATTTAATTAATTATGCACTAATCAAAAAGTTAACTCTTCTTTAGAGCCCTTTGCCACATAGATATGTAGTATCAATGATGCATGGGTAAGATATCTGTATTTGGGACACCATTATCTCTAATTTGGAACTTCAAATCCAAGACTTCAAGGATAATTTGGACTTCCAAATTATGAACATGGAAAGGGTAGATTTAGTTCTAGGGAGAGAGTGGCTCTAGAGTCTTGGATCTTCATTTTCCAAAAGTTATTACACTAATACTTTGGAATTCCAATGTGATGGGGTACTATATAAAATCAAGGGTGAACACAATGTTTCAAGTACTCCTTTGATTTCAAATATAGAACTTAAGAAAATTATAAAAAATGAGGCTCGTACCCAAGCTTTTCTGGTCTGTAGCATGGATGTCTCATCCTTTATTCTTCATGAAGTATATGTTAAGTTTAATCAACTTTTGAACCATTTTAAAGATGTGTTCCCTAAGGAACTCCCCCACATCTTTCCACCCTCTTGTGGAAACATTGAGCATAGTATAGATATGTTTATTGAACCAAGCCAAAATCTCAAAACCCTACCAAATCACATCAAATTATGAAAGTCAAAAAATAGATTAAAGAATATCTAGATAAAGGATCTATACGGTCAAGCTAGTCGCCTTCGACCACTCCCATACTTCTTGTATAGAAGAAAATGATATTATGAGGTTGTGTGTAGATTAGAGGGCTTTAAACAAGCTTATGATAAAGAACAAGTTTCCTATACTGCTTGTTGACAATCTCTTCGACAACTTAAAGGTAGCTAAAATCTTTTTGAAGATTGATTTACACTAGGGTTATCATCTTCTTTTTGAAGACATCCCTTTAAACAAAATATGCTCATTTTGAATTTCTAGTCATGCTATTCGAGTTAATGAATGCCCCTACAATGTTCATGACTTTGATGAATTAGATGCTAAAGCCACACTTGGGAAAATTTTTGCTAGATCTCCTCGATGACATTTTAATTTACGAGAAAGATTATGAGATTCATCTAGATCACTTGAAGAAAGTCTTTAAACTTCTTCGTGATAGTAAATTTTATGGTAAAGAATCTAAATGTGATTTTTTAACCCAAGAAGTAAAGTATCTAGCCCATGTAATTTCCCCATAGGGAATCCAAGTTGACCTTGAAAATATCCAAGTGATTCTTAAATGGCATAAGCCCAAGGCTGTTTGAGAATTATAGAGTTTTCTTGGATTGGCGGGATACTATGAGAAGTTTGTGGTTGGATATTCCAAAATCGCAGTACCTTTGATAGATCAACTCAAAGGGAAGCATTAGAAACTCAATTGGAAATCGGAACGAGAAAAAAATTTTCAAGATCTTAAACTTGCTTTAGATTCAACCCTGGTTCTACAAATTATAGATCCAAACAAGCCTTTCCAATTAGGAACAGATGCAAGTTCATCTGCACTAGGAGCAATACTAAGTCAAGAAGATCAATCAATAGCTTTCAAAAGTAGAAAGCTAAGTCTTGAGCAAGAGATTTTTGTTATTATAAATGCTATAAAGAAATAGCACCATTATCAATATGAATCAAAGTTGAGAATAGTCGTTGATCAAGAGAGCATCAAGTGGCTTGCAAACCAACCAAATCTGAGAGCTAGAAAACCTAGATGGGCCAAACAATTACAAGAACTCGATTATGAACTCAAGTACATGAAAGGAAAGTTAAATTTAGTGGTAGATGCCTTAAGTCAGATGCCTATGTTGAACAATCTGAGCTTTGCCCAAATTCAAAGTGAATTTATTTCAACTTTGAAAGGCAGCTGAAAAGAAGATCCAAGCTATAGTCAAGCATGGAAAGCACTTGAGCAAGCCCAAACAAATAAAGCAAGTACTTGTAAGGGAAAGTTTTTGTGCTGCTCCCTCCAATATGAATATTTGCTTAATAAAGGTAAGGTTTGTGTCCCAAGTCAACTGAACATACGAAATAAAAGTTCGAATCTGAATGCCACGATACCCCAAGTGATGGACTCTTGGAGTTAGGCGTCTATGGAACCACACAAATATCACAAGGAAGAAGAAGAAGCTTGGAGCACAAGACACAATACTGAATGTATTACCACTAGAATGTACAAAGAGGGAATAAAGTACTCCCGGTGGTCCTAATGTGTTCACACACATCACTACCTAAATATATCTACAAATCCCCCTTAGAAATGATGCAGTGAACAAGGATCTGGCACTCATGTATAATGAAGTCTCAAGCTATGTGGAATCAATCCACAAAAGGAAGTAAGCTCAGAGCTTTGAGAAAAGCTTCAAACTTCTCCCTAGGCAGAGCCTTCTTGAAAAGGTCTACAATGTTCTCCTGTGTGGCCACATATGCCAAGCTGATCTCCACAGCAGAGAACCTCTCCCTGACATAATGATAATGCACCTCAATGTGCTTAGTGTGTGCATGGAACACAAGGTTCCTCACAACTTCCAATGTGCTCTGGCTATCAGTGAAGATGGTGGTGGTAGAAGATTGACCAACACTAAATCAACCATAAGGCGTCGGAGCCAAAAACACTCAACAATCATTGTGAAAGTTGCCCTATACTCAGCCTCACAACTAGAAGTGGCCATAGTAGGCTGCTTCTTGCTCAACAAAGATATACATGAGCTACCAAGCATGAAGCAAAAGCCAGTAGTGGACACATGAGTGTCATAGCAACCAACCCAGTGAGAGTCAGAAAAAGCATGTAAATCTAGCGGTAGTGATCCCCCCTTGGGATAAAACAATCCAAGTAGCCGGGTACCACTCAAGTAGCAATAGATGCGCTTAACCGCCTGCCAATGCTTGACACCTGAGCAATGCATAAACTTGCTCATCTATGAGACAACAAACTGAATATATGGTCGAGTAATGCATAAGTAAATCAAGCATCCAATAGCTTGTTGATAGAGAACAGCATCAAATGCATCTCCAGCATCATGAAGACTCAATCATAAACCTGTCTTCATAGGAGTGGCAATAGGTTTGCAGTCTTCAAGGCCAAAATGCTACAATAATGTGTCAATATATTTTGTTTGACACAAAGCCATTCCACCATCAACTTGCATAAAGTGAATGCCCAAATAATGATGCAAATGCCCCAAATCAAACACCTCAAATGAGGCATGCAAATCAACCTTAAAATCAGCAATATGCTTGTCATGAGGACCAATGAGCAGCATGTCATCAACATACACAATAATGATAAGAACACATCATTAGCACACTTAACATATAAGGTGCTTTCAGTTGGATTGTTCTCAAAACCATGTGCAATTAAATAGGCATGTATCTTTTCATAGGAAGCATGTGGTGCTTGCTTTAAACCATATAATGCCTTCTTTAACCTACATACCTAGTTTTCATGCCCTTTCTACACAAAGCCACGCAGCTAAAAATCATACACTTCTTCATGCAAGTCACCATCTAGAAATGTTGTTTTAATGTCCAACTGATGTACATTCCAACCATGATGAGTTGAAAGTGCACAGATGCTACGAACAGTAGTCATTCAACATGTAGGTGCAAAGGTTTCATCAAAATCAATGCCTCTTTTCTACGCATAACCCTTTGCAACAAAGCCTAGCCTTATACATGTCAATTGTTCCATCACGTTTAAGCTTCAACTTGTATACACACTTAGTTCCAATGGCCTTCTTGCTAGGAGGCAAGTCACATAAAGAACAAGTACCATTTTTCATGATAGCATCATATTCAAATTCCATTGCAGCCATCCAATGTTCCAAATTTTGTGCTTCATCAAATGAAACAGGATCACTCTCATCACAGAGACTAGAGACAGCCATAGCATAACAATCTGATGCAAAAGAGGCACTATGAGAGCCTGAACGAGTATGGTATGATAGAGATCCATCTAATTTGATGTCATGCAAAGCCCGCACCAGCCATTTTGGCATAGTTTTTGCCTATTCAATATCAGCTCTCTCTAAATTCAGAAGACATATATTCCCTCCTGGATCAGAATGGAGGGTGCCCATTTTACATGCTGACAGATTTTCAATCAAAACCAAAAACTATTTGAAGCACATAAACACTTCGGAATTTGCTTTTGAGTGGATATACTCATGCATGTTTGGAAAAAACATCAATGAAAGTCACGAAGTAAAGATAATTTCCAAAAGAGGGTGTCTGCATAGAACCACAGACATCACTCTCAACAAACTGCAATTTTTAAGTAGCTCGAACTGATCCATCTTTTGGAAAGGAGGAACATTGCATTTTTCCCGAAATACAGCCTTCACAAACATGTTTACCAGGTTCCTCAAGTTTGGGCAAAGAGGACACCATATCAAATTTTTGCTGGCGTAGCAAATTAGCAAAATTCAGATGACCAAAGCGTGCATGCCAAAGCTTTCCATTTGACATAGGCTGAGAATCATGCACTACACATGCCAAATCATTCATAGATTTTTCATAGTCTATGAGCTTATACAACTCACAACATAAAATTCCATAAGAAATAATCACATCGCCATTTGACAGATCATGAATTGTACACAAATTTCACAACCAAGCCAATCTTGGCTAAAGCTGAAACTAATAATATATTCTTCTTGATCCCTAGCACAAATAATGCATCCAACAATGTACAAGAACTACCATCAGCAGTAATCAGAATGATCTTACCAACTCCCATGATAGGATTAGAGGAGTTGTTGGCGCATGTGACAGTATTTCCTATAGGGGCAGGCTTGAGTGAAGTGAAGAAATTGCGCTGTGAGGTAATATGTTTGGTTGCCCCACTATCAAAGTACTAAACATCTAAGTCTACTACAAACATACACTATTCAAGAGAAGATGGGTCAAAACTGCAAACAGTAGTAAACACCCATTCTTCATTCTACACTAGATTAGCAGACTCTGTTTTTGGTGTAGAGGCCTCTGCAACAACCATTCTGGCTTCTTTCTTCTTTGCCTCTTTACCATCCAATCTTGGACAGCTCTTAATGACATGATCATTTGGTTTACAGTATTTGCAAAACAATTTCTACTTTTCTGATTTCTTCTCATCTTTGACTTCCTTCTTCAAATATGCAACATTTGCAGATTTCTGCTTACTAGTAGATGAGCTCCATTTACCTTTGCCCTTCTGACTAGCCAAGAAAGCTTGATCTGCAATACACATAATAGACCTTTTCTACCTAGACTGATCTTCCTGCAATAGAACAGAAACTAACTCTTCATATGTTAAGGCATTTGGATTGCCTTTCATCATCAAATGAAGAGTAGAAGCAAAACTCTGATATAAATCAGGAAGACCATTCAGAACAGTCTGCACAAGTGAACTATCAGGAAGGACTTCATCAGCAGAAATCAATTATTCCTTCAAATGCTTGATCTTTGTCAAAAAAATTTCCATAGAATCACCTTCATTCATGTGCTCACTCTCCAACTATTTTTAGAGGTAAGTAACACGAGCCTCATTCCTAGCCTGGTACAATGTGGTAAGTGTATCCCAAGCATCCTTAGTTGTTTTGCAAGAGCAAATGTGAGGAATAATGGCACGCTTGACAGATAAGGCTATCAATGCATTTGTCTGAGCATCTCTTCCATCCCAATGAATTTGCTCTATAGTAGGTGCAACAGGAATCACAACACGAACATGAATCTAAAGAATATCAGCATCTTCAACACCATCTGCATCAGCTTCAATACCTATATTTGCAGGTGTAACAGGCTGTTTTTCAACACCCTACACAATGTTCCACAGTCCTTTTGCAACCAATACATGTCACATCATATAAGCCCACAATGGGTAATTGGTATCGTCCAACTTATCCTCAACAACCAACATACGTAATACGTCACTACTTTCAGCCATGGCCACTAACTAAAATACCTTGATGCAAAAAAATGACTGTATCTAAAAAAGTTGAATAGAACTACCTTGACAAGTTTTGTTAAACCTGTAGCAGACTTCAAGATGCTTATATTGGCGAACTGAAACCTATATATAACTTTGGCACAAAAAGACAAAATAGCCTACACAAGCATTGTGATAGTGCGCTTGGGGGCTGAAACGAGTTCAGATCACGATTTTGGCACCATATAGCAAAGTTGTTTTGATCTCCTAATCATATTGAGTATGATCACCAAATTTCGTGTGATTCTGAGACTACGACCGAAGAGATGTCGATGATTCCTTGGATGAAGTGGCGACCTGCTTTGATACCAATTGTTGGAGTTAGACGTATGAAGAAGCACGCGAACAGCACAAGGAAGAAGAAGAAGATCGGAGCACAACACACAATATTGAATGTATTACCACTAGAATGTACAAAGATAAGTAACCCGTTAGGGCTATAGGCGTATATACAAACTGGGGGAAAAAAACCTCCTAAAGAGGGGAAAAAAGTGCCCCAGCGGTCCTAGTGTATTCACACACATCACTACCTGAATATATCAACAATGGACATCCAAGTGTTAACTAAACCTATGAGTTAGTTAAAAAACATTTTTATTGGCCAAGTATACATCGAAATGTGCAAACATATGTCTATACATCGACATGTGCAAACATATGTATCTAAGTGCTAAATATGTGACGTCAATAATTTTGAAAGACTTAACTTTAGAGGATTGATTCATCCTTTGGAGATTCCCAAAGGTAAACGGGAAAGCATCTCCATGGATTTCATTTGAGGATTACCACGCTCTTGGAAAGGTTTTGATTCAGTGTGGATTATAGTTGATCGATTGGCTAAACTTGCTTAGTTTATTCCAATCAAGATTGCTTATAAGACTCTAGAACTCGTGAAAATATTTGTAATTCAACTTTATAGGCTCTATGGTCTTCCAATAGACATAGTTTTTTTATAGAAATGCTAGATTTACAAGTTATTTTTGGCAAGCAATCCTTAGTAGACTTGAAACTAAACTAAGCTTAAGTTCAATCAAACATCCCAAGATGGATGGATAGATAGAGAAAGTCAATTAGATCTTGGAAGACATACTCAAAGCTTATGTTAATTCCATGGAGATCGACTGGGAAGATTACCTTCCTTTGGCTGAATTTGCCTATAATAGTTCCAAGAATTCATCAATTGAATTTAGTCCACTCAAGTTGATGTATGGGCTCCAGCCTAGGTCTCTGTATGCAGTAGGCCTTCAAAATGAACGAGTTCAAGGCTCAAGAATTCCTTCAAGAAATGAAGTTAAGTTCAAGTTAGATAAATAAAATTTGAAGAGATCTCAAGAACGAGCAAAAGCTTATGTTGATCCTAAATGCTGAGAAGTTTCACTTCAAGTCGGAGATCAATTTTATCTTTGAGTTCTTGAAAGATCTGAAAAGTTCAAAATTGGTAAATGCATCAAGTTGTCTCCTAGATATTGCGATCCTTTTCCAATCATCAAAAAGTCTGGAATATGGGGTTATAAATTACAACTTCCAAAAGAAAAATGGATTCATCTAGCGTTTTATGTTAGCCGACTTAGAAAAAGTTTAAGTAGATAATCTATTTGGACAACAAGTTACCACTTCCAGTAAGTGAAACAATTCCTCATGAACCTGAAAGGATACTTTGCACTCGAGACAAACATACAAGAAGTCATTCGTACAAAGAGTGCTTAGTAAAATGGAAGGATGGAACTAAGGAAAAATCTACCTGGGAAAAATAAACCACAATCCATCAAAGGTTTCCAACTTTCTACTTTTAAGTTGGTAATCGATTGCATAGGTTTCCAGCTTTCCAGTTTTAAGTTGGTAATGGACTAAATGAATATGTAAACCCATGTTCGTCAAGTTTCAGAACATGATTATAGGGGGGATGCCTCCATAGTTATATATGGCTATGTCTTCAAGGACAATAACATTTCCAAGGGGGAAGAATGTTGTAAAGTAATTCTATTATCTAAGTGCTTGATTGGTTCATATATATCTGAATTCGAATTCAGACATTGTTTGGTCACTTAATTTTTTGGCCAAAGATCTTGAGATTAGACTCATGTATAGGTTCTTATGCTCTCTAAGACAAGGAATCCACCAAGCTTGGTGGATAAGTATTAAGGGGAGAAAGGAGGAGGTCTTGAGTTCAAAGCTTGTACATAGCAAGGTTTTGCCCAAGAGCTCCATGAGCCGGAGCATTGTGGATTGTTCTTTCTAACTAGCACCTTTCCAAATAAAGAGTGGTGGAGAATCAATCCACTAAAAATTGGTGTGGATTGATTCACAAAAGGATTGCCTCAAGCTAGAAGTTGTGTGGTAAAGCCTGACTTTTGACCATACACCTCACCATTTCCATGAGAGTCCTATTTTTCCTTTCAACAACTCCATTTTGTTGAGGTGTATATGACACTTCACTAATATTTTATCCCATGCTTATCTCGAAATGCATTAAACTCAGAGGGCATGTATCCCCCAATCAAAATGGAGGTTGCCTATTTTGCATGATAATAGATTTTCAGCCATAGCCAAGAATTGTTTGAAGCACATAAATACTTTCAACTTTGCTTAAAATGGACACACCCATGCATTCCTTGAGAATTCATCAATAAAATTCACAAAATATAGGTAGTTCCCAAATGGAGATGTGTGCATAGGATCATAGACATCATTATGATCAAGTTGTAATTTTCGAGTAGCTATAATTGAACCATCTTTTGGGAAACATGGCATTAGATAATGTGAAAGAACTGTTATCAATAGTAGTCATAATGATTTTTCCAAATCCCGTTATAGTATAGGAGGAGTTGTTTAGCACATGTGACAATATTCCTTGTAGGGATAGGCTCGAGTAGTATGATTTACTAATTGTCTTTAGATTCCTTTCTTACTGACACTTTAGGTACCTACCTCGGCCAGGACTTTACAAGAATCTCTCTACTGCATAAGTCTAAGCATCCGCTCATGCTTTCTAGATTTATACCAAAATCTTGTTAAGGATAGGCAAACATTATGTTTTACCTTCCACAGACTTAAGTGTCGTCTTCACGGTTGCAGACTACATTCTTGGAATTTCTTCCCTCTGTTTAGACTTGGAACAGCTTACTCTTTTCACAATCTGTCATTGGATAAATGGAACTTGAGTGAAAATTTCCCAAAAGGAATTTGATTGCCGATACTTGGGCAAATTTCAGAGTAGTTCCTATCACAAGTTCTTGGACAAACATGGCCAAGCTTGGTCAATTCTGGTTGAACTTGTGACTAGAATAAAGTCTGAGTCTCTATCTTTAAGATCTCTTGAATTATCAAAAGCTTCTTTGCTTACCCACGGGATTTTAGAGATCTTTCCCCAACTCGAGTCCAAGCATGTACTAATGCCTTTCAGATTCCAAAGCTAAGAATCTGTGATACATCTCTAGGTAATATCAACCATTGGACTTTACGTACCACTTTCTGGTGGTTTGGGTGTTTTGAAGAACTACTTGTTGTTAAAAGAATCTCATTCTCACTACTTGGGAGAATGTTATTCTTTGAGATTCCTTCTAGGGAATCAAGTAACTTGTGCAAATGATTCATCTTGGAATCTTTTGCAATGCCGAAAGGATATTTGAAAGAAAATCTTTCAAACAATATCCAAAAACTTTACTGATTCAATTGCGTTCATCTCCTGAGTATCAAACTAGAGGATACATATCACCTTTAGGATATGGTTTCTCATCCCTCATGAATGTTTGACTTGAACTTTCATTTACATTTCATTTATGTGAAATATAAGGAATTGAACTCACAACCTCTTTGGGTAGGAATGTGATGGGCTAACCACTTGCCCCAAAAGCCATGGTTGAGGATTACTTCCTAATCCTCTCTCTTAGGGTGTAGTTCAACCATCTCATATCTGTCAAGGGTGTTGTTCAACCATCTTCTTCCTATCACTTTATTACATTCTTCCCCCCTTAATTGATCACTGTCCACAATGATCTACTCATTATCCCTTTAGCCTCAGTGATCAGTTCTGAACTCCCTAGGTACCCTTGAATTGATGTCCTCAACCTCGCATAGTTTCTTGAACCTTGTTCGCAACCTTGGTCTCTTGAACCTTGTTCTCAACCTTAGTATCTTGAACCTTGTTCTCACCCATGCTCGATACATTGAACACTCAATCAAGTTCCATCCAAGGTTTCCCAAGGACTTCACACTTCCAAGGTAGCTTGTTAGATTTGGAAAGTTCATTCTAAGAGCTTTCCAACGGTATCTTACATGCCTCAATCCGACTTACGGATTGAGAGATACACCCCAATCTTTGTTGGGCTAACTTGTGAAAGCGACGTGTTACTTTGAACCCTTTCATATAGAGGATGCCCAAGAACTTTTTTAGAGGCCATTAGGTCAATCCACCTTTCCCAAGCATACTTCCTAGGCTCTGATATCAATGTAAGGAACTAAGAAATTACAACCACCACGTGCTAGAGAGATGACTCTCCTCCCAACCTTATGCCTGTATATATAGCTGCTCGAATCAACGAGGACCACAAATGTAACTAGAGTCCACAAGTGCATGTGCAATCTCCTCCACTCCGTTCATATCTTCCACTAGAGTCTACTAGTGGTTGGAGTGATCTCGACCATTGCTTTAGCACCTTCCACTAAAGTCTAATAGTGGTTGGTGTACTCGCCTCTCGAGTTAATTCCACTGGTCTCAAGTTAACTCATGTTAACTTGAGTTAGAAGGCTCTAGAGCATCTTGGGGAAAACTCTCTCCCCATGCTCCCCATGGGGGTTGAACCCAAGACTTCCTCCTTCACAACCTTGAGACTTAACCACTAGGCTAAGTGGATTACTTGTTTAAGAGAGCACATGGACTTATGCTTAAGTCTAGTCTCGAGATCTATGGCCATACACATGAGTGACCAAACGGTGCCCGATTTTAGATCTGTCTGAACCGATCGGACCCTTAGATCTAGACTTACTTTATTACAGCCTACAAGTCCCATATTATAAAGATTGTTGTATGCCAAAAGGGTTTCTTATTTTTTTAAAGGAAGTTTGATCTTTGAATCTATTCATTTGACAGATTGAATTAATCCAAAGTAGAATGTGAAGGTGCAAAAAAAAAACAAGGGAATAGACTAATAGAGAAAGATGAGAATAATGAAGACTCAGAGATAGAGAACTCAATTTCTTAAATTGCCAAGAGAAATGCCGCTAAAAATGTGGTGCTATCCACTCATGCACTCTCAATAAAGAGCTTAGATGGTGATCCAAACAAACTCTAGATAAAGGGATTACTAGTACATGGTGGCTCATTAAAGCTTTGCATAGGTGATGAATCTTTAGCTTTTACAATGGGAATCGATATAGTCAAGCATAGTTGACAAAATATAATTCTTGACAATATCTCTATGATCAGAAGTCCTATAATCTAACCCTTATAGGTCATAATGAGGGCCGTACAACTTAGATCACCATGGATCATTTGTGGTTACTTGAGAGTTGAGTATTGAGTATATCTAATAGAAGAGAATAGAACTTATGGGACCCTCCAAAGTTCACACAAGCAGAGGTAGAATGCCTAAAACCTATTAGGAAATAATAGACCCAAAAACCTACTAGGGTATGAACTAGGTAGGGATGGTCCTACTAGTGAGTTGAAGTGGACCTTGCTACAATGAGCGTGACTCTTGCAATTGCTGACATAATCTAACAAGAATGCTTAAAATCCATTGATTCCCGGAAGGGAGTTGGTTTAACATCTCATCGTAGCATGTGATGATGATCTAACTTCTTGAACTTTTTTACTTTTCATGTTTTACGATGAGCCCCCTACTTCCTCAAGCACCACTCCTTTATTTTCATGCTTCCACGGGGAACAAACTCATACTTTTGGCCCGACGCCTCCCCTCCACTTCCACTCTCAACTATGCTAGAGTCTCTCTATGTTATGTCTCTCTATGTTATGTATCCCCACAATGAAACTCGTATTCATAGTTGGACTTCGACTTGCTCCAAACCATTTAGAAATTCGATGTTGATTCATATTGAGGGATAGAAAAAAAAAAACGCACACACATATACATACATATATATATATATATACACACATATATATATATATAATATAATATATGTGTGTATTTATATTATATATATATATATATATATATATATATATATATATGTGTGTGTATATATATATATATGTATGTATGTATATGTGTGTGCGTTTTTTTTTCTATCCCTCAATATGAATCAACATCGAATTTCTAAATGGTTTGGAGCAAGTCGAAGTCCTCAATATATATATATATATATATATATATATATATATATATATATATATATATATATATATATATATATAAACATATGTGTGTGTATGCATGTTTATTCGCGTTCATTTGTATGCATGCATGAATATATTTTACTTTGTTACCGTTGATTTACATATTGTATGTGTTTTTTTTTTTTTTTTTTTTTTTTTAAATGGAGGTTCAGCCGAGGCCTACTCTTCCAGGCTTTAACTTTGAAATTGCAACTGTACAAGGAAGGGCTTAATACCCATGAGACTCCCTTTATCCCACAAAAACAGAGGCTTACATAACTGGGTTAGACGGTGGTCACAACTATCGTGAAGCAGGATAAACAGTGGCCATCAGCCACATGATACAACTTTCCATGATAATGTGTCCCTTACATGTTGCCGGTAGGGGTTGAACCCTTGCCCCCGCCTCAAGAGGCGAAAGGCCCAACCACCCAACCAAGCGGCTTGGGACATTGTATGTGTTTTTACTTCGTACGTAGAGATGTGTGATTGAATTGAGAGTCTTCCAATATAGTCAATGCTAACCAAAAAGCTTAAAAGCTTCATAAAGAGAAGTAGCTCTATGAGCTTCAATATTGAATACTTGGGTCCATGGGTCTTCATGAACCGTCTTCATTATTTAGCTTTTCATGGTTAAGGAATGTTGCATTTATGTAAGGTACATTAATTATTACGTGTGAGTAACTTCATGCATCCAACAATTTCAAGCATTGAATGGTTAGAACATGGGTTGTCAAAGAGAGTTATGACCATGGATTACTACTTCCATGACAAAAACCATTTTCGATGGTGGTCTTGTTAATTGTCCGTATGTGAATAGGAAGTGAAAGTGAGATGCTTGAAATAGTAATTCACCATTCAAGAGTTTTGAGGTTGAGAGTTAGTTGAATTATACACCAAAGGGTGACAATGAGATAAATGGCCCCATGAGATTGAGGCATATAGAACACTCAATCAAGGATAACAAGAAGATGGAAACATAACAAAGATCAAGGATAGCAAGAAGTACAAGCATGCCAGAAGAAATGTAGCATTATCTCCAAAGGTTGGATTGAGAATTCCATACTCGTTATTCCATATGTTGACCTAATGAGGAATATGTATGCATGGAATACCTTGAAAGCGTGATGAGTGATCTCTTTGAGGTCTAATGAGCCCATATAACTCTTAACATGATCTACACTAGAGAAACACATATAAGAAGTGCATACTATTGGCATTGACACGTGTGAGGCCACCTTCAAAGCTCGTGGAATGGTAGACTCCTGCAACAATTTTGTAATGTGAGTGGCACATACTTCAATAGAGTCATCTTAAGGTTGATTTAGGGTTGATTCAGACTGAGCAACGACAACACTATGCCATGAGCCATTTAGGTCGAAAATATTGCATTCTGACTATGCAGTATAGAACTACCCAAGTTGTTTCGATCCCTCCCCCCCCCAAAAAAAAAAAAAAAAAAACCCCTCTACCTCCAACGTCCTATTCAGTGCTACATGGACTTTTTTTTTTAATGTAAAGGAAGTTCAGCAATAGCCTACTCTCCCGGACTTGAATTAAATAAAGAAAAGTACAAGAGAAGGGGACTAGTGCTCACGGGACCCCCCAAATCCCACAAAGCAGGGGAAGCTTTTACAGAGCTTAGATGACATTACAAAGAAGGTTAATTACCCTCTCGTCACCCTCATGTGGGGCCCACTTGGGTTTAAGCTTGTTATCGATCAAAAGGAGTACTTGATGATGCCTAAAGGGGGGGGGATTTTTTACAGTTGACAATCCTTTTGCCAAGGAGGAGCAGCGATTTCTCAATTGACCACTCCTTGGGGGAGTCACCGAAGTTGAAAGCACATCTTTCCCGCCAGATTTTCCATAGAACCTCCCCTCTGATGGCGTTCCAGAGAGTCGCGGAGCAGCCGATCGCTTCTCCCAGCAGGGCTTGCTGCCAACTGAGGCGTTTTTGAAGTCTAATTCTCTTTCCAACCACCTGCCAGAGTCTGTTGGAGTTGGGGAAGGTAAAGAAGATGTGTGAAACATCTTCGATAGACCGGTGGCAGCGTTTGCACCAGGGAGGGATCCCACAAATTTTGCTAGCCTTAAGGTTGGTCCAGATTCCGTGATGAAGAATTTGCCATAAGAGGACAGACTTTTTGATTTCTATGAGGGGGTGCCAGATAGCCATGAACTTCATGTCCCACCGAAGCCGCGTCCATGACAGGCACCACTTTTTGTTGAGGTTAACCTGATAGTCGATCGTTTCTTTGATGTTCGGGATTTTTGATAGACTATTCCCATTGTGCCATTTGAGACCAAGCGAACTCGGCATGTCGTGTCCCATGAGAAGGCGAACTTTGTGTCGGTCCCAGGCGAGAAATCTGCTTTGCAAAGTGTTCCATTCTTCATGCGAAATGTTGATGCTAGGGTCAATATCCTCAAAGTTGATCCAGCGGTTGGTGTCTTGTTTCCAGAGATGTTTCCATTTTTTGAAGCCTTTGTTCCATAGCTTCTTGGCGTTTTGAATGTTCCAAGATTCCACACTCCGGATGCCATGGATCGGAAACCAGATAGAGTCGTTTTGTCTGATACCGGCAGCCCACTTCCAGTCTTCACTTATTCTTGTGAAGCTTTTGACTTTATTCCAACTCTTCCAAAGGGAGCACACCAGATTAGAGCCTTTCGGGAAGACGGGGATCGGGGAAAACAGCAAGGTCAAGATGTCAAGATTCCTGGACTTTTGTTGCATAAAGAATAGGTTTTTAATTTTGCCAAAAAAAAAAACCTTTTCTTATAACCGTTTTTTTGTTTGAAACATTTTCAAACTTTTTGAAAGGAGTGTTCCACCCATAAATGTGAATGGATGGAAGGATGGAAGTGCCTACTCTTTTCAAGTTCCAAGTGGAACCTAAAGATTTTTTATCCTTCTTCCACCGCCCCAATGTGAAAGTAACCTTAGGACATAATGTCTACCCCAATGGATGGAAGAATGGAAGTGTCTACTCTTGTCGAGTTCCAAGTGGAAGCTAAAGATTTTCTATCCTTGTTCCACCGCCCAATGTAAAAGTAACCTTAGGACATAATCTCTACCCCATGTTAAGGACACGACATTGTGTGGGCTTCTTGTCATATTCTACAAGCTTCGTATGTTTGACGTGGAGGCGCACCTCGACTCTTACAATGACAAACCTACACGAAACTCTGGTGAATAGTGAACCACTAGAGGACCACAACCCTACCTTCTTTGACTCTTACCATGCGAGAGAAACATAAAAAGTGAGTGAATGATTGGACCACACATTGAGGTTTTCTTTGCCTTTGGGCTATTATCATACAAAAAACAAACTTCAGACATATAGTGCTCACTTCTAGGGGACCATAACATGGGGGGAGACATTCTCGTTGCAAGCAAAGAAATCGACCCGGACAGTGTGAACGCGGCTTAAACTAGAACTTGGATATAGCCTACAGTGCACGAGCCACAAGGCCGCGACATAACGCCGCACTGGATATTTTTATTATTTAATTTAATTTTAATATATATATCTTATTTAAAAAATATTTTAGGAAAGCTATTGATCCACACTGATCAATGCGGACGCTTGCACGGTTGACACGCTTCAGTTGGTCTGGCGAGGCCTTTTCACATGTGCCGGTCGGGTGCGTCACGGTTTGGTCCACATGCTGCCAAAGGGCCTGTCGCCGCTAGGCGTATACATGTGTCCTGTATTGTGGGGGGAGCCTACATGCCCTGGAAAGGGGAGTGAGTTGGTTGTGCAGAATGACTCATGAGTCATGATCCTCTAGAGAGTAGCAGCGATTGTGAAGAAAGCAGGAAGAGTTTTGTGTCAGCAGCCCTGGTGATCAGTGACCTCTCTGAAAATGAGGCGAGAGACTTCCTTCTCAACAACACCACCATTGTACCAAACAGGAACGTGGGAGGGGGAAAAAACGCCACACCGATGCGAAGGTAGGCGATAGTGAAGAAAAAAAAAGTGGACGGCCGCGATGAGACAGTATATCCGATCGGGCGGCGGCGATGCCCTCGCGTGGTTTGTGCTGCTACCACTACTGCGTACTTTCTTACCCCCCCCGCGCCACGGTCCGGGACAAAACATCTCCATCGTCCCGAAGCTCCCTGGGATGCCGATCGACCACACCCACACACCTTCCCCTCTTTGATCGATGAGTTTTTGCCTCCCAGCTCATCTCCTCCACCTTCTTTCTGCGATCGTTCGGTAGCGGCAGCTTTCCTCTCCCATTTGTCTGCCGATGTACTTCTGTTTTCCCGTGCATTAGCTGCGATCAGTTCTTTCTGTTGCTCCAGGAAATTCTGTCATCTGTTTTGCGTACTCCACAAGAACAAAGCTCACGCTCTGTCCTCCTTCCAACTTCTCTACATCAAACTTAAAATTTCGTTATCTGGTCCTTAGCTCAATTAGGGTTTCGCAGTGATGGTGGCCTGCGACCCCTCACGACCTCATCCACCTGAAGGTCTTAAATGCCCCCGTTGCGAATCTACAGATACGAAGTTCTGCTATTACAACAACTATAATACTTCTCAACCACGGCATTTTTGCAAGAGCTGCAAACGCTACTGGACTGCGGGGGGTTCTCTAAGAAATGTACCTGTCGGTGGTGGTCTTCGCAAAAATAAAAAGTCGAAGTTGCTGAATCAAGTCAAAGACATGGTCTCTTCGTCTTCGGATGAAATTTTGCAAGGAGGCTCTCTTGCTCCAAATTCTGCATATTCCATAGCGCCTGATGGTTTGGCGTACGACGCTTCTCGATCCCTTCCCTTCGTGTCCCCTTTATACGTGACCGGTGCTAGCTCGCCTGCAGATAGGGTCCAAGATGGATCCTTAACTGGAGCGCAAGTTTGTAGAGGTATCAATTCAATGAGTTATGGCTACTTTCCTGATAATCATGGGGACGAACACACAATGTCAGGTATGGATCCATCACTTGTAAACTGTATGAATGTGAGACAAGAAACGCATTGCCAGGAAAATTATAATCGTCCATTCCTAGAGGGTATGCATCTTCAACAAAACGAGAATTTGTACGATCCTCGCAGCATGATCGTTCACGATCAAGCTAAAGTGTATGATCAAGGCTTTTCACAATTCCCTAGTGCACTATCTCAATCAATCTCGAATGATGCGCAAGTCTCGCAACCTGTGGACTTGTACGATGAGCAGGTAGATAAGGTGCATGCTTTAGGCGACGAACTGAAGAAGGTAGAAAGGGAGGGATCAACTGAGGCTAGTGTGATCACTGGACAGCCCAGTGTTTGCGACTTTGGGAAAACTATAAAGCAAGAGAATATTTCTGCACCGGATCAGTTGAGGTACGTGGAAGAAAGCCATTTAAGGGATATCTGTTCAACAGAAGGCGAGGATGATGAGCTAGGAAATGTGATTAATGTGAGGTATCCATACGACTGGGAGCAAGTATCAGAGGTTCTCTTTGGAGGGGGATCTGACTATTTCCAGCTCTCAGGTTACTGAGGCAGTTCTATATTCAACGTTCCATGCAAATATTATATTGGCATATGCCATATTACAGGTTATGCCTTTGTATGCATATCTTACTTTAACAACGGGCTATTGAATATATAAAGTCATACTGACGTCCAAGGCCATGTTTTGGTTGGATGGCCAGAGTTCTTTCTTGTGGAGGTGTTAAAGTTGTATGACGTTCCATAATTGTGCTTCAGCTTCACTTGTAATTATTACTGCTGTGCAATCAACACTTACGGGGCCAGATGACAGTTCGCATGTGTCTATCATTCGTACATCTGATGCATGTATTTCACTGTATCAGTTCATGGATATGTGCTGTAAGATATGCAACTTACTTTCAGAATTTTTCAATGCAAAGTGTAAAGGATCTATGCTAATGAGTTCCATGTGAAGAAACCATTATCATCTGTGTCCAATTGTGTGGATGGGCTATTTGGCACCCTATACAGATGGATCAGGTTTTTCTGGATAAGTTTGCAGGATGTATGGTGGATATTTCTTGCTAGCTTGATAATATTTTTATTGTTTCATCTCATGTATACGGTGCAGTCTGGATGTCATTCGATGTAGGGCACATGGTAGGATTTTTCTGTCAGGTGCAAAAGTTTAGTCATGTGAAGTGGGAGTATGTGTGCTGGTCTTCAGCTTGAAATGCTGTTCCAAAAAAGAATTTCTAAGTGTATTCTTACAGTTGGTGCATTCCACATTGTCATGTGCTTGTGTATGATAGTATTTACACTTCTATATTACCGTACGACTTGGCTGTTAACCGCATGCAATATTTGAGCAAAGATCATCATTTCAACTTGAAGTGCGAATATGTGTGCTGGCCTTCAGCTTTAAGTGTGTTGACTGTTCAGAAAAGGAGACATTCAGCGCACTGTTTGTTCCAGTAAGAAATCTTGAAATGTATCCTCACAATTTTAACATTCCATTTTCTTTGTGTGATTGTGCATGATACCATTCACAATTTTAGTATCGTAAGATCTTTGCTGCTAATGGCATGCATTCTTTGAGCAATGATTAGTCATTGTCACAGCTGCTAGGAATTGGCATGCTAGATTTTACATGTTTTAAATGTTTATTTTTTTCATACTCTGTCAGCAATGCATTTTTTTTTTAATGTTTACTAATTATAGCTTGGATTTTGTGCTGAGCTTCATTATGGCTGAATGTGCTCATCACTTTTGGAAGTGATAGAAACTCAGTGTGCAGAGCTTCCTATGAGTTCATTCTTGTGGTGTGTGTGAGCATATTTTCTTTCTTAGTTTTGCAACTGGATTCATCCTGGTATATATTATACTTCTTATTTGTGCCATGTGATTCCTACCGAGTTTTACCAAACTCATGCATTTGTAGCTACGTTTCAGTTCTCAGATCATCCATTTTTACTATCTGGGTGAAGTGTTCCTGCATGCTGTTTTAAGTGTGTCTTCAGCCTTGTGCTCTTCTATACAAATGTACTATATCATATTTCAAAATAAATATGAACATAACAAATAAATAAATACATGGATATAGATATTAAGTAAATAAATATAGATAAATATATTTATCAGATTGACAATGTGTATGAATGAAAATCACATTTAAGAAAGTTTGGGAGATTATACTCAAATTTAAGAACGTGTATGAAACCAAAATTGAGATAATATCCTGCATGCAACAAATGAAAATATTTTGCTTTTATGCTTCAAGAATGTTTAGGGCATTCAACTCAATGGCTACCCTTATCTTTGGTCTGGTTTATGTGCTTAAATTATCTGGTACTTAAAAAGAGTTTACACTTTAATTAGATGCCCTTTTTGCTGGGGAGAATATTATTTTTCTTCCAGCCAAGAATTTTAGTTTACTAGTCTTCCCTGGTTGCAAAATGAAAGTGTTTGACACAAAATTGAGATACTGGTCATTGTCTTGAAATGGTTCTTGTTGAATCATCCAAACATTTCTATATACATTCAAGAGAAGGTACATCTGACTGAACTATGACATATCCAGCCGTATGTTGTCTTGCAAGGGAAGCAAAACATAGCTTTTGGATGCAAGTTTCCAGGGGAGATCGCTTTTTACTATTTATGCCAATTTTTCGTGTCTTGACAAGGTAAATATGTTGCTTTTTGAAACCAGGTAGTTTTGCTGTGGGCCGGGGGCACATCACATAGGAGTCTCAAAACTTGATTCTCAATATAGAATATTCTCATGAGTAGTGTATTGGGCAGATATTTCTGTAAAATTGATTGGTTACAGCTGGATAGCAAGGGTGATTGATGGAAGTCAGTGAGTGATCTGTCAGTACTTTTTCCTCAGTCCAAGAATTGAATTATTTGATAGAAATTCGTCTTTTGCTCCCTTCTTGCCCAGTAAACTTGTAACAGGTGAAGCGAAACTTACATACTGGTCATTGTTTCAAAATCACTCTTGGTGAACCAAGTGCTTCTATGTACATGCAACAGAAAGGATGATAAGTATCTAGCTGTGCTAAGCCATTTGCAACTGTGTCGTGGTTTTCAGTTCAATAGTCTAGTTGGTTTTAAACAGACGTTCTTTTTCCTCCTTTCTTTTGCAAAAATAAATTTTGAATAATAACGTAAGCAAAACCATAATTGACCTTCAGTAGTGTTTTACTTCATTTACAGAGCTCTTTTTATTTCTTCTGTACACTATTTGGTTGCAATTTTTAACTTTTCTTATATTTTGAGGGTATTTTAATCTCATTTGCTGAAATAAAACCATATGATTTGGAGCTCTCCACAGATCTTTTGAATCCGAGACCAATACTACTGAGAGAATCGATTGTAGCAAAGTTCAAAATTTTGAGTGATCTATCTTTATAATGCTAGTAGTTAAGATGATACAAATAACAAAATCATTTGTAGTAACAATAATGTGATTGCCAGAGTAATTCATGTGTTGGTCAGAGTCACTTGGAGTGAGTGCAAGTTATGCTGATCAGGTGATGTAAGCTGTTATCTCTGGAATGGAGTTGGAAGCATATACATAGGTTTTCGAGCACACTTTAGGTAGTTTCAACGTTATGTGAAATTGCATGGTGAAGTTTGTTGTTTATCCTCACAATATCTTCGTCAGCACTATTTTTTGAGTTTGCTGGAATGGCAAAAAGGTTACAGACTTATAGTAATTAAAAAGGTTACAGGCTTATAGTAAATCTGCATGCAATTCTTGTTGAACATAGTAGGGTTCTATCTGGCTGTATCACCAATGCTTTATTAGCCGACATATTGGTGATTTACCTGGTGGATTGCTGAGAAATGTCCAATTTTTTCATGTTTGCCTCTCAAGTGTCAAAGCCAGTTTTCTTGTGGTTTCTGTGTTCTTTCTTGGATAAATAGTACTGTGTATGGCTAGTAAAATGAAAAGCTCAGCAGCTTCCATGCAGCATCACTGCTGTAAAGTGTGAAGGCTAAGGGGTGTCAGCCACCTGCCTGAGGTGGGGATTTGGCAGCTCTTGAGAGCTCAGATCCTGTGGTGTATATGGAAGGAAAGAAACGAAAGAATTTTCTCGTTTAGCCCCAAGAATTTTATGTTTGTGTAACCTTAAGCTCAAATCTATATCCAAACTCTGTAAGTCCCTGATGAATGATGCCCCTATCCCTAAGGATCATTGGTCTACCATTTGTAATAAGAATCATTACAGCCGCTGGAAGAATAAGGTGCTTGCTGTATATTCAGTTAGGAGACTGGATCTCGTTGAGTTTCTGGAATCATCCCTGTAACCTGCTCCCCCCTTTTTTTGGGAGCCCCCACCTGGTGGGTTGTAATTTTTCTTTTTCTTAATGTTACTTTCTCGTTCTGCTCAAAAAAAAAAATCAGCAATTTGCAGAAGCACAATTGTATTGCTGTCTTTCTTTCTTTATTGTCTATACGGTGGTTTGATTCAACTGTGCTTTTGCTGAAAGTTAACCTATCACGATCTCTTGTATTGAAGTTAGCTCTTTCTTATTCATGTTTTATAGAAAATTTATCTCATATTCTTTTTAGTCTCTGTGCTAGTTATTTGCTGGTCTTATTTTGTTTAAAAAAGATAGTAGTAGTGTTTATTTTTCTTATATCATTAAAAAGAAAAGTTTATTTGTCATTTTTTTTTTGGTTTCATCGCCACTTATTTGCAGTAAAGCAGAAAAGCTGAATCGATGTAGTAAGTGTACAAACCCCTTCAATGCATAATTAAAATCATGGAGATATGCTAAAAGGACGATGATACGGGAGATCACATGTATTCCAAAGAGCCAAGCCCAGGCCAGAACTGAAAGAATACTAGTGACATTTAAAAGGTCTTATCACTATTTCTGGTCAAGAATAATACACTTACGTGTTACTCGAGTAGCTCTGATGTGAACCTTTTCCCTATACATGGACAATTTTTACTCTAGTGGTTGTTAAAGGTTTTTCTTGATGTTACCATATACATGATTCACGCATATGTGGTGGTACTTTGTACTTCGGTATATTCATAGTGATGTATGTGGCTCTGTCAAGACTCCATCTTTTAGCAAGCATGTATATTTTGTTACTTTTATTGATCATGCTATTCTTCATACATGGTTGTATCCTATGAAAGCAAAGAATAAGGTATTTGCTTGCTTCAAAACATTTTTAGTTATGGTTGAATTTTTTTTTCAAACAAGCTTTTGACTTGCACATATCATGGTGGTGAAGACATGTCACATGAGTTTAATGCTTTTCTTCTTGAAAGAGGAATTTTAGATCAATGTATGATGCTATATACACCTCAGTAAAATGGTGTTGCAGAGCGTAAAAATAGAATACATCCAATAGTGGTAGCAGAGCAACCTTTTGGATTTGCCATGAAAGAGAAAGAGCATATGGTTGGTCACTTGTGTAAAGCCTCTTTTGGCAAGCATGTATATTTTATTACTTTCATCGATGATGCTACTCGTTATACATGGATGTATCCTATGAAAGCAAAGAATGAGGTATTTTCTTGCTTCAAAGCATTTTTAGTTATGGTTGGTTTTTTTTTTTCAAATAAGCTTTTGACTCTATGCACATATCATGGCGGTGAATACATGTTACATGAGTTTAATGCTTTTCTTCGTGAAAGAAAAATTTCACACCAATGTACGGTGCTATATGCACTTTGACAAAATGGTGTTTCGGTGCGTAAAAATAAGACACCCCCAACAGTGGTAGCAGAGAAAACTCTTGCATTTGCCATGAAAGGGAAAGAGCATATGGTTTATCACTTGTATAAAGCCTTGTATGGTCTTAAGCAAGCTCCACGTGCATGAGATGACAAAATCCATAAGCACTTGTTTGCTCTTTGTTTTAGATGTAGTCCAATTGAAAGTACATCCTATGTACACAAAGATAGACTTAACCTTATAGAGCTTGTTCTTTATGTTGATGACATACTCTTGATTGGCTCATGTGATGCAAAACTTGACATCCTTATGGTTGATTTGCAGCATACTTTTGATGTCCCTTATCTTGGTCTTTTGAGCTATTATCTTGACATCTAGTTTGTATTTGTTGAGGGGGGAATTATTATGCATCAAGCAAAGTATGTTGGAAAACTACTTTAGTGTTTTGACTTTGAGAATTGCAAACCAGTTTCTACACTAGTTGAGACAAGATTTAGGTTCTCACTTGAGGATTCCAGTGATGCATTTCACACTTTCTTTATCAGCAAGCTAGCTGTGGGATGTATTATATATGCATGCAACACAAGGTTGGATATACAGTTTGCAGTTTCTCAGTTGAGTCGATTCATGCATGGCCTTGTCACTAAGCATTGGGAAACGATGAAACGTGTGTTCAGATATCTCAAAGGCACTTTGAGGTCTCTTTTATGGCACATATCTTTAGCCATGCTTGCATGCTTTTACAGATAGTGATTGGGTTGGCTGTTACGATACTCGTGTGTCCACTAGTGATAATTGCTTTTTCCTTGGAGACTCATGCATATCTTGGTTGAGTAAGAAGAAACCTACAATATGCTTTTATAGATAGTGATTGGATTGGTTGTTATGCTACTCGCGTGTCCACTAGTGGTAATTGGTTTTTCCTTGGAGACTTATGCATATCTTGGTTGAGTAAGAAGCAACTTACAGTGGTGACATCGAGTTGTGAAGCTGAGTACAAGGCGATTTTCACAGCTACAATGGACTATATATGGATGAGATGCCTATTGATGGATATTTACATGGAGATTTATGTTGCTATGCATATTCTCACTGATAGTCAGATTGCATTGGTTGTTGCACAAAACCTCGGTGCATTGTCACTATGTGAGAGAGTGCCTTCATGTAGGAGATTTGATTTGGTATATGTGCCTACACAAGATAATGTGGCAGACATTCACCAAAGCTCTTCCACAGGAAAATTTTGAAGCTTTTCACAAAGCTTTAGGCTTATTGCCTAGTGGGGGCTGATCTATCACTCTCTGTATGTGTTCACATCATTTTCTCTAGGGAGATTTGTTACACTTATGTCTTTCTAGAGTAGCTTTGATGTGAACCTTTTCCCTATACATTGGCACTTTTTACTCTAGTGATAGCTAGAGTTTTTTTTCGATGCTACCACATACATGATTTACTCATATATGGTGATATTTTGTACTTATGGATATTAGTCAACTCTTACTTCAGTTCTATTCATCGTCAATAGAGAGAGCTATTCCAACCATCCGTCTTCTCCATGTGTTTTGCTATGTTTGTGCTCCTTGTGTGTCCTTTCGGTTGCTAGTTTTGTGCCTCTTTGGGTCAAATGGGCCATATAAAAATTTAAAACAAAGGTAACCAATAGCAAAAGCAATACAACTACAAAAAAAGATTATCTTTTCTTAAGAGTAAACCAACAACTTCAAAGTACTTTAAGAACTCGTAAAAGTCGAAGTGGAAGGTCTCTTGATTTCAATACAAAATTAATGTTAGTTTAGGTATTATAGTCCTTTTTTTGAAGGGGAATCGGAGTAGGCATGTTTGACAAGGAAAACCTAAAATTTATTAGGATGCAAAAACCTAAATGTCTACTCAGGTACTTGTTCCCTTGAAAGATGGTTGATGTTCATAATTTCAAGGTTACTTTCTCGTTTAAGACTATGAGTCCACATTATCTTGTGCATTTTTTTCATCTCATTGATCCCATCACAACGAAATAATAGAGAGATTCATACAATTGGTTTATGTTTTATGTCTTAAATAAGGAATGTTATAAATAAGAACAAACATAAAAAACTAGTTATGATTGAATACTTTGAGAAGGATTAAAGTTCAACTTCAAAATGTAAGGCAAACATGGAATTTGCTTATAATCGTTGTTAAAAGTTATGTGTTTTCTAAGGCAAGATCAAGCATATGTTTTTCACTAAATAACTTCATTTGAATGCTTTTCAACGTTAAGAAAGTCAAAGCACATGTTTGAAAGTGTAACCTTATCCAAAAGGAGGCATTGGACCACCAAAAGACACTCCAATGAAGAGACAAAGCCACAAAGTAGTTGAACAGACAAGGAGGGCATATGAAGAGACATGGAGGACATATGAAAAGTCATGGAGGACACATGAAGAGTCATGGAAGGCTCTTATGGCTATTTATGCACCATCCAAGCTCATTCTAAGTGTGTGGGGATAGGAAGTCAGGATGCTGCTTATACATGTGCTATTGAGCCATTGTCTATCATAGGAGTTCATATTCTCTTGTATATCTCTCCTACTTTTCCAAAGGGTGCTGAATTTTTATAGCAGCCTGTTAGGAATTCATTTTTCTCTCTGTAGGAAGCTCTTTTCAGAGTTCTTATACTTATTGGGAAACTTATAAGTAAGGATTCTATATCCAAAATGGTTTTGCCAAATTCTTCTTTTATTGTGAGTTATAATTGCTTCTTTCTATGTTGATATATCTTAAAACCTAAAAGGAAAACTAGTCTATCTTGTGTGACTGAATTTACTAGTCTACAAGTGTCCAATTCTAGTGACTGATAGCTCATTGGAAAGGCCTTAGTGTCTAATAGTTTATGTGCCTAAAAGGGTTTGTCGATTGGAATCGGGAATTCTGAGTCATATTAGTTTTAGTGAATATTGGTATGAGAGCAACTAGGTCTTGGGCAGGGTCCAAGCTTCTTGTTGTGCATTTGGGGGAGAAATCTTCCATCAGTTGTACTAGAGCAGCTTGAAGACATCGAGCCGAGTGCAAGAAGACTTGACGTGAATCAAGACAACAAGGTGAAGTACTTGAAGGCTACATCAAGGGGGAGCATCTAGAGTAATGCTCACTATCAAAGAAGTAAAGCTATCTACAAATTCTACAGAGGTAACACACACCTACTTTTATCATGGTTGATAATTCGAATGCTATTGAGAAGCTTGAGAAGGACAACTACCAGCCTTGGAGGTTTGGGATGCTCAATATCATATTACTCAAGGATCTAGGTGGCATCATTGATGGATCAAATGTCAAGGCAGTACCATTGGATCCTATGGAACCTACCACAGATGAGTTGAAGGCCATGAAATATCAGGAGATAAAAAAATAGAAAGGTAATGTTCATGATCTCACAATTTTTTAGTAATACCATGCTTGGGCATATTCAGTTAATGGAGACAACTAAGGACATGTGGGATTACTTGGAGAGGATGTTTACAACTGGTAAGTGCATCATTGACACATATTTTAGTAGTTGAGTGCACACTTTTTATAAAAGTCCTACTTAATCCACAATTACGCAAAAATTGAAGAATGAATTCGAAATAATGTTGGAAACAATGTGAGGTTGAGTGATATAAACCCTATTTTTCATAGCCTTAAATTTGATCACCATTTCATAGAAATAGTTTTGGTCAAAATTATTCAAAATTTTTATCGTATATTCTTAAATAATCGATGAGAGTTATCTAATGATATATAACACTTGGGCCATCTGACATGACTAAGCCCTTGAAAATTAAAATTTTGATTTCTACTTTTCAACTTGCTTTTCACATGCCACATGGAAAAATCCTATTAAAATAGGTAAAACAAGTTTGGACAACCAAGATTAAAGGTAATTAAGACAAAAAGTTGCTTTACTAGTACATTTTTGTGGATGCCACAAAATCTATGTAACGACATTTCCTGAGGCTCATACATTATTTCTTACACTCTTTCAAATGTTGCTTTTAGTAAGGTGTTGCTTGTGTGGTGTTGTTTTTTTCTCCTACCTCATGTCCACACACTCTATGAGTGTATTTTATGGTATGTGGGCTGGTATTTTTTGCTCTACTTTTCTTCTTGCTATTATACAATATTATTACAACCTTATAATTCAAATTGAAGAGTTCAAGCAGATGCCTACATCAGAGAAGAAGTTATTTGCAAGTTTTTAGTAGTTACACACAGAAAGAACATAGAAGCTGTATATTCCTTGGTTATTCTATTTTTGTCACTTCCTAACATGAACACATATTTCTTACATCTTTAAGCACATTTTTTTGATATTTTGTACTTAGAACTATTCAATTTTCAGCCTCTACATCATTTTTGTACATACAGACATTGTATAGTCATTCCATCATTAATCAAGCTATTTTAGAGTGGCACTTGCTACTCGTTTACATCTCTTATCTCTTTCTTTATTCTCTATCTTCTCTCATCTATCTCATTTGGTTCAAGTTTATATATGAGCAAGGTTTATAGTTTGTGGAAGATCTTGTGAATATGTGGAGAGATAATCTCACTTCCAACACTTAACTTATTGCACATACATTGCTTCTTTCCAAGAGTGATTATAAAGATAGATTGGAACAAGAGGATAAAATTGATGGAATATTTAATTATCCAATGTGTAGTTTTATGATGATGAATCTTTTTGTGTCCAAAGATTTGTGGAACATTGTATTTGGCAAGTTTCGAAGATCAAGAAAATTATTTGAGGACATCGGATCTTCTTCCAAGGGACATGCTACTCTAATTTCAACTAAGTAAATGGAGGAGGAAGAAGATCTATTATCATCCATAGACAAAGGGAGACAAATACAACCTATTAAAGATAAGAAAAGATGGGGATTCAAGAGATGCTCAAACACTATGTCTTATTGCAATGGATGTGAAGCATCATCACATATCTCAAATTAGGTCATGCAAAACCGCTCTCCTCAAGCCTGGTTGGAGTTCGGAAATCTCTATCAAAGTAGAACTCATACAATGAAAGCACATCTAAAGAGGATGTTAGCTTATACACATATGAAGGCTGTGAGTTAGTTCATTCATATATTCTCAAGTTAAAAGATATTGTTATCAAATTCTCAATGTTGGTGTGAATATTTTGGATGAAGAAATGGTAAACACATTAATCAATCTCACTTCTTACATCTCTTTCTCTTGCCACAAGAGATAGACAGATAGAATTTGAAGAGTTTTTAGTTTTTGCTACTTCAAAATGAAGATCAACAGAAAATCATGGAGAAGAATGTTGAAGCTATTATTTCTTCATCAAAAGGAGAGAAGAAGAAGAAGAAGGAGATTAAGGGGAAGAAGGAAATTCAGTCACAACTTAAGTAGAAAACTAAGTCTTTTACTTCAAAATTTGTTTCCATATCTTTTTCTACCTCTACATCAAGTGCTTCATCTACACATAAGGGTGAGCCTACTTCATCCACATCTACTTCTACAAAAAAGAAAGAAATTTTCTATTATTGCAAATAGCCAAGTCATCATATTGCAGAATCCAAAAAAAAAAATTTAGAATGAAAAGGAAAGAGCTTCACATAGCAATGTTGAGGAGAGTCCAAAAACTAAATTCTTGAGAATTAAATGTTCTCCTAAGATTAACTATACTACCTAGCAAGGCCACCACAACTAAGAGAGGACACCTATCCACCCATCCAAATCCATCCATAAATATACCTATAGGCCAAGTGGATGCATGTCATTGGGCTCATCCAAGTGTTCAGCCAAGTGTCCCTCATATGGAAATTTTTTCGAGGACCTTCACATGCCTTCTAATTCCTCAAAGGCTATTACATGTCTTCTAATCCAAATGAATAAAATTCTCTCACATACACCCAAAGGTGATACCTAGAGAAGTTGCACCCAAGACTAAGGTTCCCACAACGTAGGATAAATCAAGCTTTAGGGTCACAACCATTCAATTGGGAGCTCATATGAATAAATACCCCAAGGGTTAAAACCAAAGCTTCAAGCACATGCCAAGGGTAAGTCAAGGGTAATATATATCATTCTCCAACCTTTGAGATCCATATATTTAACCTTCCAAACTCATGATTTATACAACATAAATCTTCAAAAGAGGATACTTTTGCATGTTGATATTTGATTCTGTAGCTACAAAGCATATGATAGGTTGTATGAATGTATTTTATTCTCTTATTAATTCTTCAGGTAGAAGATTGAATGTTGTAGATGATCATAATTTGGATGTTGTTGGTGTGGAAGACATCACATTAAGGTAAATAGCAAGTGGAAATTTCAAAATTTCTTATGTTTTCTATGTACCAGAGATCAAGAAGAATCTACTCTCTATCTCAATACTTATTATAGATGGGTATGGAGTTACTTTTAAGAAGGATTCGTATTGAATACCCACCCATAATGAAGAGCATTGTCTTTTAGAAGGTGAAAATAGAAGTGAGATGTTTGCATTGTCAAAAATCAGCTATGCCAATCTTGTTAGGTCAACTTTAACACCAAAGGAAAACATGGAGCTTTGCCATGCAAGATTTGGTCATATTAGTTATAGAATTCTTATGTGTATGAAAGTTGAGAACTTTCTTACTTTTGCTTTATCATATGATGCAGATTCATATGAAGAATGCTTGAATGGAAAATTACAGATTAAAAAAAAAGGGAAGCATTGATTTTTTACATCTACAAGAAAGTTGTAGATAATTCAGTTTCATGTGGATGACCAATGAAAACACACTATATTCATCTTCAAAGGTATTTTTTCATATTCATTGATGATTTTATGAGACGTTCTTGGGTTTTTGGTCTAAAAAAAAAGTCAGAAGATTTTTCTACATTCAAGAAATTTGGAGATATGGATGAAAATGAAACACAACACAAAATTCAGATTTTAAGAAGTGATAGATACAAAGAATATATGAATAATGATTTTAAGTCTTACTTGGAAGATAAAGACATACACTTGCAAAAATGGCACATAGCATGTTATCTTCAAAGAAGCTTTCTGCTAAGTTTTGGTTTGGTGACATTCATTAGCTAACAATATTCTAAACATGGCATCTACAAAAGCTTTGAAGGTTTTTACAACTTATGAAGCTTATTACGTTAAGAACTTCAATGTGAACTATTTTAGCATTTTTGGTTCTCCATCATATTTTCACATTGAAAAGAAGGATCATGGTAAGCTTGTTGAATAAGAAATCAAATTATTTTTGTTGATTATGATATTGAAAGCAAAGGTTACAGGTTCTATGTTTCAGATACAAGTAAAATTTTTCTCTCACACAATGCTTATATTGTTGAAAATTATATTGATGATAAAAGTTCAAAAATTTCAGATTTTATAAAATTAGATAAATATGCATTCTTTGAAAGAAATTTAGATCCATATATTAAACAACATGAAGGAAAAGAAAAATTTATTTCCTCTCCTTCAACTCAACCTCAATTTTATATGTCACCTCAACCTCAACATTCACCATATCCTCTTCCATCTCACCTTTAAAAGAAGAACCAATCCAAGAGGTTGGAGAGTCTTATAGAAGTGAAGAGAAAATAAGAGAGGTAACCCTAGTTTTTAGGAAGGCCCCAATGTGGTTTTTACAAACTATGAAAGAGAGTGGCATCAAGAATTTCAAGGAAAGAACAAGAATTCAATAAAAAGATTAAGAAGATTAGGTAAATATGTAGAAGCTCTTATTTCAATTCAAAATGAACATGCAAGTGTTAACGAAGCATTACAAAGTCATGTGTGGAGGAAAGCGATGCAACCTGGAATTGATTCTATTTATAAGAATCAAACTTGTAAGATTTGTGACTTACCAAAAAAAAAGAAAGCTCTTAATGTTAAGTGGATATATAAAAAAAAAAACAAAACTAGTGGTACTATTGATGGATACAAAGAAAGGTTAGTGGTGAAAGGATATTCACAAAAGAAAGCAATTGACTATGATGAAACTTTTGCACCCTACATCTAGAATGACAATAGTTAGAGTTATTCTTTCTTTAGCCGCATTCTTTGATTGGAGTATTTTTCAATTAGAGATCAAGAGAACGTTTGTTAATGAAGATCTCCATGAGGACGATTACATTCAAAAACCTAAAGGCTTTCAATTCAAAGGTAAAGAGCATCTTTTCTACAAATTGATCAAAGCACTTTATGGTTTGAAGGAGGCACCAAGAGTATGGTATGAAAAGATACACATGTATCTTATTTCTCTTGGTTTTAAGAAATTAGAGGCTTCACCTACACTTTATGTTAGGTTAGAGAAAGATGTTTTGATTATAATCATAATTTATGTTGATAGCATGATCATGACAGGTCACAACGATTCAGATCTACAATTTTTTAAGACAAAACTTAAGAAAGTTTTTGATGCTTATGATCTTGCTTTACTACATTATTATCTTGGTATTGAATTCATTCATAGGGATAACTATATATTTATGAAAGAAAAGAAATGCATTGAGAAACTACTTCAAAGTTTTGGAATCCAAGATTTAAAATCTATGCAAATTCCTATGAATGCTAATTTTTCTTTACAAGCAGAAGCAGATTCAGAACCTTTTGATGCTACTATATATAGTCAAGCAGTAGGATGCTTGATATTCTTTATGAGACATACATTGTTTGTTTCTCAAGTATTAAAGTTCATGCATAAACCTCTCAAGGTTCATTGGAAAGTGGTTAACATAATTTTCAGATGTTTAAAAGTTACAAAGAATTTTATTATGGTATTTCCTAAGTCATCATATTTTATACTTAAAGGATTTTCAGATTTTGTTTAGGGTAGTGATAGGGACACAAGGAAATCGTGGATATTGTTTATTTTTGGGTGAATTTTTAATTTCTTGGCATATTAAGTAACAACCTATAGTAGCTATATCTTCAAGTGAAGTAGAATATAGTACAACTTTTATAGCTACACCAGAAGCTATTTGGCTACATATGATTTTGGATTATCTTGACATTTATGTTCACTTATCTATGTAGATATTTTTAGATAGTCAATATGCTATAACTATTGCAAAGAATCTTGTTCCTCATTCAAGGACAAAGCATACTGATGTCCACTATCATTATGTATGTGAATATGTAGCAAAAAATCACATTAAACTTATGTTCTTACAATTGAGAATGTGATAGATATTTTTACAAAGGACTTATCAAGAGAAAGATATCAAAAGTCATACCGATTATTAAATTTACTTCAATATGACATTGAGCAGGGGATTGTTGATCTAAACTCTACTTTTTAGCAAACCCTAAATTTGATCACCATTTTCTAGCATTGGTTCTCTTCAAAATTGGTCAAAATATATATTGCATGTTCTTACAGCAATCAATAAGAGCTATCCAAATAATATATAATACTTTGCCATCCGACATGTATAAGCTCCTGAAAATTATAACCCTAATTTCTCTTTTTTGAATTGCTTTCACATGCCACATGTGAAAGTCCTATTAAAAGTATGCGAAGCAAGTGTGGATGATTGAGATTAAAGGGAATTAAATAAAAAAGCTACTTTACTTGTCGTTTTTCATGGGTGCAAAAAAATCCATAAAGAGACATGACCACAAGCTCATAAATGAATTTTTACACACTCTCAAGTGCTACTTATATTGAGGTGTTGCTATTATGGTATAGGTTTTCTACTCCTAACTCTTCTACACACACACAAACACAATCTATGAGTGTTTTTAATGGCTGTAAGTTCCTATTTTTTGTTCTATTTTTCTTCTTGCTATTGTATTAGATTATTCTAGCCTTATACTTCAAGTTGAAGAGTTCAAGAAAATGCCTACATCATGTTATAAATTATGGAATATGTTGAACAAGGCATTGTTGGAGTGTTAATTTATTAATGTATTAATGTGTTTTGGTGTTTTTGATATAGCAGCTAAAGGTTCGTGAGGGCGTGAAAGACGTGAAAGGGTAGACATCAATAATCCGACTTTAGGGCAAACATCAATAATCCGACTTATAATTTAGTTTGTAAATAAATCCGCATAGAAGGTTCTATTGTTAGAAATAGTTAGGAAAATAGTGGTTACAATAAGGGTCATTGTAGACCACAATTTCTGATATTAAAAGCAAAGGATTTCTACGAAAGTCATCAACTTTTGCTTTCATGCATGCTTTTCAAAGCCGCTCTCATGTAACCACTCTTTTCGACATAATAAAAAATTCCTATAAATACATGCACTCTGTGGACTATCGAAATAGAGTGCATGGGGGGAGATTGCACCCAATACTGCGTTCTGTCTCATCTATTGGCGTGTCTATTTTTCTATGTGTTTTTTGCATCCGTAACCTCTCTGTGTGTGTGAGCAAGATCCTGATAATAGTGGCATCAGAGCCTTGCATGCGTCACTACGAAGGGGTTTGTTTCTGTTCATTTTGGCGATTGTTCTCTGTTCGCGATCCGATTCCAATCCCAGTTCTAGTTCTCATTTCTGTTTCCATTTTTTATTCTGATTCCGGTTCCCATTCAGATTCCGATTTTCACTTCCGCTTCCTATTTCTGTTTCTGTTCCAGTTCCAGGATCAGAACAGGGAAAAAATTAAGAACACCCCCCTCACTCAAAAGTATATAAATATGGGCAAATTTTTCTAAATATATCAAAGCAAATTGTAAACATTTTGGCGAATAATCATGATAAATTCAGTCTAAAATATAAAAATTTTGGTGAATTTTGATGATAACTTCCATTTGAACTATAAAAATGCTTTTAGGAGAATTTTTGTGATAAACTCTCTATCGATTTTTTATTTTAACTTGATTCCTTCTAACTTCTCATTTCCTATGAGGATCCCATGAAACCATTGAACTTCATCCGAAAAATTCTAAGGTAGTTATTTAACTATAGGGACACTTCAATTGTTCTTTGGCATCTATAATATATCATTTTGTAAGAATTGAATATGGTCCTATGGCATATAAGGACCAAATGTTTGGGTTTTTATTTTGCTCCAACAAAAAAACCACAAAGACACACATATGCACCTCATAAAGAGCTATTACCTTCTAGATATACTAATATCTCAGGTATTTCATATTCAACTACTCAAGAAAAAATATGTCTTCTAGAGGAATTAGTTCTATTAAAAATCTTAAAAGAAAGCATTTGATGTAAATTCCTTGATTTTTTTCAAATTATATACACTATATATATATAGACACAAACCACTAAAGATAAATCTTGGATTAATTTATGGAAAATTATTTTTGCCCAAAGATACAAATTCACATGCAATAGTATTAGCATTTTCATAAGCACATGTGTACTTGGATTGAAAAATTCATAAGAAACTATTGAGATTTCCTTATCAAAAAGACGAAAGTGCAACTCCAAAAAAAAGTTTTTTAAAAGAAGGAAGTTGAAGCATTGAAGTTGGAAAGGAGAGAGACCAAAAAGGCCAAGTGTAGAGAAAGCATTCCAAAATGAAGCAAAGCAACGACCTAAGATTTATCACATTTAAAGCAAGGAAAGTATCTTCTATACAAAAAAGAAACCAAATAGGCAATCATTTTCTTAGGAGGGCTAGATTTTCCAATTATGAGAATAAGCTCTTCTTTGTCACATATCGGAAATAAATGTGGAAAGAGATGACAACCAAGGTGTGGAAATAAGGGGTCGATGGGGATTAGTATCTAGTAGGGATCAGTGGGGCTCCATGTATGTTTTGCTCCATGTATGTTTGCCTCTGAACCATAAAGAAGCTATGAAGAAGTTGCACCTAGAGATTTCCCTCTATTGATACCTCTGTCAATAGTTTTCCCCATGCGGGTACCTTCTACATAAAGAATAATGACTGAGTCACTCTATATTCCTCCAACAACGAAGAGATTAAGTTCTTCAACTCTATCAAAATAATTCTTTCTTGTCCAATATGTCCTAGGAAACATTGGCTTTCATATTGTTTCCTTCTCTTTCTCTTGAAACTTGCTTTCTCTTTCTCTTGAAACTTTCCCTCTTTTTCTTGAAACAACAAAGCAATTCAATGTACGCTTATTATATTGTGATGATCATACCAAAAAGAGAACAAGATGCCTGCACTGAGATTGCTTTACATGAAAAAAATAGATTCCATGGGTTTCCAAAGCCACTTTTACATGGAATCTCTCATTCGAGATAACCCAAATAATAATCACATTAAAAAAGGGATTTGTCATTTGAACAAGATTGTGTTGCTTCAGCTATATTTTAGAAGAAGTGCAGTGAAACAGAAAATTTCCAATTCTAGGACATGGCAATGCATTCAAATTCAATTTATTTTATTGCCATGTCCTATCATCCGAACAGTAAGAGCAATGCATTAATCACATTAAATAACGTTGTGGCACATCCTCTCACATAATAGCCCAGTTCATTTCTCTAGTGCAAAGCTACGCTTTGACTATTGATCATGTTCGTGCAATTTAAAAACTCTATTGATCATTTTCCTGCAATTTAACAACTCTGCTGATCATTTTCCTGCAGTTTTACAACCCTCTGAACTTTTCAAAAAACTGAAGATCTTCATGCGATAATCCAAAAGTCCAAAAGATCCAAAAAGAAATCCCTACATCATAAATATGGGTTCTCATGCAAAGAACAAATCAAACACCTTCGTGTACATATTTCTAATGTGCAAATCATAGATCTTCCACTAAATATGCACAAAACAAAGCTTTTATGGCTTCAGAAAACTTTGAGCTTTATTTGACCATACACATATTCGATGATAACCATATCATTTTGAATATCTGAAATAAAAAGAATCATTTCCCTGTATAGCATTGTGTATCTTTTTATTCAATAAATTGAATTTTTCTATCATCTCATAAATAATATTTTACATTACAAAAGTTCCTCAGACAAAAAATCTATGAGACCTACAATACTCAAGATATGAATCAAATATTTCTCGAAAATGGAGCACGAATCACTTGCATTAAAATAGTTTCCTTGCCTTAAAGTTCAAAAATCGCATCACTGAATTAAGAAGATGCAATGTGACAGCTACATGTCCATGTTGCATTTCAAAACAAGAAGCCAAATTACTATACTAAATCTACTCATATGGAGTATCTAAAAAACTTAAATTAGCAACCTTATAAAAAATCAGAACTAAATCCATCGCCCCTGCCAAACAAATGCCACCACTTAAAATTCAATTGAATGATGATATCTCCACGTTCGAGCAACTTTTCTATTGCACTTCATTTTCCACAAACTGAGGCATTTGATTCCATCAAATTGATATTCACGATAGTGCCTTGTGATAAATCAAGATTTCTTTTCCACTATGAAGATTGAATAAAAATTCTCTTCTACATGTCTGACTCAAAAATCAAACTCTGGAACATGTAGATGATCTAGACATAGTTCTTCAACTCTTGCGCAACCAGACATCTGTTCATTTCACAAATCACTCCATGATGCATAAGAGCTCTGCTCCTAGTGATCTCTTGTACAACATCAAGAAACTTGTGACTTCTCCAAATCAGCAATCATGACCTCCATGAGAGCCTTTCTTCCTCAAAATACCTGATTCCAAAAAAAATTCTCAAAACCTGTCTCAAACCTCCCCATCACATGTCTTTTCTACATGTTACCACCAAAAACAAAGCTTTTAATTTGCATATCAAAACAAAGCTTTTATAGCATCAAACAAAGCTTTTATAACTTCAAACAACTTCAAGACATTATCCACGTTGTTATATAATTTCTTGTATAACTTTTATATAACTCCATTCAAGTGTTCGAACCAAAATCTTTTTATTTGATGATAACCGTATCCTTTTGCAGGCCCATGCCCAATAAAAAGAAACCTTTCCACATATAACATTACGCATTGTTTCATTCAATTCAATAAAGTGAAGTTTTTTATAATATTATAAATAATATTTTACGTTACCAAAATTCCTCAACCAAAACACATATCAAATGTCTAGCGTGCAAGATTTATCAAATCCATTGCGCGAAAGATTTGTCAAATGTACGTCTGTCGAATGTATAGTACGCAAGATTTGAATCAAATATCTCCCTAAAATGAAGCATGAATCACTACCATTAAACACTTTTGCTTGCCTTAAAGATCGAAAATCGAATCAGAGAATCATGAAGACACAACTTGAAAACAGTTCTTGTTGCATTTCGAAACAAGAAGCCAAATCACATTTCGAAACTTTAAATAGCAGTGCTAAAGAAACTTTAACTAGCAACGTTACAGAAAATCAAAATAGAATCCATCGTGCCTGCCAAAAACAGATGCCGCTTTGTTAAATTCAACTCAATGATCACATCTTTGGTGCTGTGGTTAATGATCATGAGAGCTTCGATTAAGATTTTCAAATGCAGACTTACATAAAAATGCATGAAAGAAACACAAAGACATTGTTGCGCACCTTTCTTTTCCAATAGAATCACCTGATAGCTTGAGTCCGATAGACCTGCTATGGGGCAAAGGTAAAGAACTACTTAGAGAGCAGAATTCGATAAAGGCGAAGACGCGTATCTCCCAAAAGTATTCACGTATGAATTAGGGCGAACCTTTTATTTACATTTGTTTATAAAAATAATATTTTGGGCTATTATTTTGTTTTTAAGATAATATAAAATTCGGTTTTTTTTGCCTTTTTTCCTCTAAATTCGCCATTGGGCTAAAATTTGCCCTTATACTTTTCCCTAGACGGGAACCTATGTTTACTCCTTCGGCTTACTCCAAGGCATCGACTAAGGCATAGAACTTAGGCATAACTAAGGCATTACTTTGGCATCTTTGGCATCCAAGGCTCCCTTGACAACCGTTGGCTACGTGCGAACCAATTTTAATTTATGAGTGGCAATAAGGAGTTTTATATTCACCAAGGTGGGAGGATTCAAACCCACAACCTCACCCACACAAGGGAAGTGTTTTACCACTACATAATCTCCTTGTGTTATCACTCTACTTCTCTTTTCTTATATTTAACACAACTTTCATCTCTTTCTTACTTTTTCGATTCCCAAGAACAACCATTCCTTTTACATTTTAACTCAAACAAACTTAGAAATTGTTTTTACATATCTAGCAAGAGGGTTTTGTTCTCTAAATCCTCATGGACCTTACAAAGAACATGGAGGATTTCGGCGAGTCACCTCTACCCAAGGTAACACTCGAGCAACAACTTGAGCTCCTACGGCATGAACTACGAGGCGCTCAGAACGAGATTCGACAATGCGACAAAATACTCGAAAAGATGCAAAGTGATGAAGACAACCTTACGAGGGTGGTTAATGCTATTGTCTTTGCCCAATTGGATGGCATGCATTCCAAGCTTTCCGTTAAGAATTACCAGTTTTTATGGTTTGATGGCCGTAAGGATGGCCTTTTAATCCTTTCATGGCTATCACAGTTTGATGATCTTTATACTGATGAAACATATGCTGAAAGTGAAAAAGTCAAATTTGCCACTAACTATATAGTAGGAAAAGCTCAACTCTGGTGGAATGTCTTGCGGCACAGTACTAAGCATCCAACAACATGGAAGGCTTTCCAAGATAAAGTGAAGGATTCTTTTCTTCCTCCTCAATACCATTTACATGTTCGACGTGCATGGATGAACCTTACATGGAAGGAGAATGATACAGTTACTACCTACACGGAGCGGTTCTGGCAAAATTTACTATTGGTTCGAATGCTTGAAGATGTACCGGAGGATAGCTTGCAACAAAAATACGAAGATGGTTTGGAGGTGGGAATCCAAGCTAAGCTTCACACTCTATGTCCTACAACCCTCAACGAGGCTATATCTTTCTCTAATGATGCAGAGAAAGAATTCCAGTCCATAACCAAGTCACTCCATCTACAACAACCACGTCAACGACCACTTTTTGTTAAACCAAATCTTCCCATGAAACGTAATTTTAATACCCTAGCTTACCCTAATTTTCCTCGTCCACTGCAATCCAATTACTCAACTGCACCTGTTGCTTCATCTCTCCAACCTACCAAACCACATACCCTAAAAACTTCAGCAATGGATGCCCAATAGAAGCGACCATGAATCACCTGCTGGAATTGTGGTAAACCTGGAAATACAAAAATGAAGTGTCAATTACGACCTCTTAAATGAAATGAGCTACAGCTCAGTTACATATCATGGAGGCCCATAATGAAGAAATTCCTCCTCTTTGAACAGAGTAATCATTGGAGAAGGACTTAAGTACCTTGGGTAACGATATCTCTCTTCATTCTCTCCCTGCAAATGGCTTCATTTCACATTTATTAGTACAAGAAAAATTAAAAACATTCCATCCTTGTATAAAGTAAAAGCTCCATTTCAAGGTAATCTTTATAATGTAACAAGAGAAGTGCAAGATGTTACGATTAGCATAGGCCCATATGTTGATTCACGAACATTTTTAATTGCACCTCTGCAATCTTACGATGTTATACTAGGTATGCCTTTTCATCATCATTATAACCCATGCATTGACTACCATACACATACCTTTAACTTTGAATTTAAAGGTCAAATCATTACTTTGTCTGCACGGCATGATTTTCGGCCATTTCCATTGATTAGTCATACTCAAGTAAAACGTGCATTTAGGAAAGGATTCAATCCATGCATTGTTTTTGTCAATGTCATCAATGATTATACTCATACACTTCTTGATGCACATAAACCTTTCATCACTACTTATAAGGATTGTTTTATGTCTGAGTATCCCTCTGAACTACCACCATCTCGAGGATCCTTTGACGATAGCATAGACTTAGTCCTTGGTAGTTCTCCTCCTCATAAAACACCTTATAGACATGGCCCACTATACCAAAAGGAAATAGAAAACCAAGTAAAAGACCTACTACAGAAAGGACTTAAAAGGCCTAGTTCTTCCCCATTTGGAGCACCAATTCTCTTAGTAGAGAAGAAGAATAAAACTTATCGAATGTGCATTGATTATAGAGCCCTTAACAAGATCACAATAAAGAATAGATACCCTATTCCTCTGATAGATGATCTTTTAGATAAATTATGAGGAGCTCGTGTCTTTAGTAAAATTGATCTAAAATTGGGATACCATTAGATTCGTATGATGCAAAGTGATATTTTTAAGACTGCATTTAGAACTCAAATAGGCCATTATGAATTTATGGTAATGCCCTTTGGACTTACTAATGCCCCTGCTACATTTGCACGAATGATGAATGACATTTTTCTTGATTACTAAGCTTTTGTTCTTGTATTTTTTGATGATATACTTGTTTACAATAAGAATAATAGTGAGCATGAGAAGCATCTTAAAACAATTTTTCATTTACTACGAGAGAACACACTTTACGCTTATCCTGAAAAAAGTTACTTCTTTCAACATAAGCTAGAATATCTAGGACATATTATTTCAAGTGAAGGTATGCATGTGGATCCAAAAAAGATTAAAGTTATAGTAGAATGTCCTACACCACAATCAGTCAATGATGTTCGTTCTCTTCTTGGGTTGCCTAGTTTCTATAAGAAATTTGTTCGAAATTTTTCTTATTTAGCATTGCCTCTTACCTTGTTATTGAAAATGAAAATAAAATTTGCATGGGACTTACCCAACAAAAATCCTTTGAAAAACTCAAACATGCACTTTCACATGCACCTGTTTTACATTTATCTGATTTTTCACAACCCTTTCATGTTGTTAGTGATGCTATTGGTTCAGGGACAGGTGTTGTTTTAATGCAAAATGATCATCCCATTGCATTTGAGAGTAGGAAGCTTAAGCCCTCAGAAAAGAATTATAGTACATATGATAAAGAATCGTTAGCGGTTTTGCATGCTTTGAAAATTTGGAAATACTATCTTATGGGCTCTGAGGTCTTAATCACAACCGATCAACATACTATTAAGCTTTTATTAAATCAACCCTTAATCTCTGATTGGCATCTTAAATGGGCATCATTCATTCAAAATTTCCAACCCATGATCCAATATCAGCTTGGTAAAGCTAATGTTGTAGTTGATGCTCTTAACCGATTTCCTTCACATTCTGTTGGTTTGCAAAATACTTCTGCCATCCAAATTCATTCTTTTCAAGAAATGGTTTCCACTTACGCATCTGATTTGTATTTCTCACATGCATGGCGTGACTTCAACAATGGTGCATCTTTATCTGATGAACATTATACATTTCATAATGGTTTTCTTTATTTTCAACATAGATTATGCATAACCCAAGCTTTTAAAGATTTTTTCATCAAAGAAATGCATGAGCCATCTTACATGAGTCATACAGGCATACAAAGCACCATTTGTGCCTGCAAAGGTTTCTTCTTTTGGCCACACATGGAAAAAGATATTGCACATTATGTTTCTCAATGCATTGTATGTCAGCGTGTAAAACGTCATCATGGTAAACCATTTGGATTATTAATGCCACTTCCCATTCTGAATGAACCATGGGAACAAATTTCTATGGATTTTATCACAGTTCTTCCCATCACTTCATCACATAATGATATGATTTGGACAATAGTTGATAGGTTTAGTAAATATGCATATTTCATTCCACGTTGAAAAACTTTGTCTACACCTCAGGCTGCAAAATTATTCATTAAATGCATTTTCCCACATCATGGATTTCCTAAAGTAATGTTATCTGATCCTGATGTTAGATTTTGTAATCATTTTTGGGTTGTCATTTCAACATTTTGGTTCTAAAATAGATTTTAGCTCTGCATTTCATCCCGAAAGTAATGGACAAAGTGAGGCTACAAATAGTACTATTCTTGATTTATTGCATTGTTATTCATTAGATAGTCCCATTAACTGAGATGAAAAGTTGCCATTGCTTCAATTTGCTTACAATAACACCACACACACCACTACTGGCCGTGCACCTTTCGAAATTGTTTATGGTAAAAAGCTTCCCACTCCCATGTCACTCACCCAAACCAACATTCCGATGGCTGATTCTATTGCTCAAGTTCACATTTCTATACTTCACCATGTTCACGAGCACATTAGGAAAAGTCAAGAACGATACACATGTAATATCAATACAACGATTAGCTAAGGAATTCAAGGAAAATGATATTATGTGGTTGCATATCATTAAAAGACGTCTCAAAAATATTTTGCAACATCCTAAAACTAAACTTGCACCGTGCTATTACGGACCGTTTCGCATTATACAAAAAATTAATGATAATTCATTTATATTAGATATACCATCTCATTGGAATATACATAACTCTTTTCATATTAGTTACTTAAACCATTTAAAGGAACTTTACCACTCACGCCACTTCTTGATGACCCTCCTTTAATTGAAGAACAATATGAAATCTTGGTTCCTGAGAAAATAATTGATCATGATGTAACTACTACACGCACAGGTACTCAATATCATCGATATTTAGTTAAGTACAAAAAATATCAATGGATACATAAAACATAATTAACACCTCATTATGACCACTTAATTTCTGCATATCATACACAAACACATTAATGTAATTCCTCCATGAACATTTCCATGCATGTTTTTTTTTCAACATGGAACATGCTTAATTTCATTCAGTGATGGAGCATGTGACTGGCCATCCATGTTTATGTTTATTTTTATCAACTGAGGTCAGTTGCTTTTTCAACTGAGGGGCATGTTATAAATTATGGAATATGTTGAACAAGGAATTGTTGGAGTGTTAATTTATTAATGTATTAATGTGTTTTGGTGTTTTTGATATAGCAGTTGAAGGTTCGTGAGGGCATGAAAGACGTGAAAGGGCGGATATCTATAATCCGACTTTAGTGCAGACATCAATAATCCGACTTATAATTTAGTTTGTAAATAAATCTGTGTAGAATGTTCTATTGTTAAAAATAGTTAGAAAAATAGTGGTTAGAATAAGGGTCATTATAGAATGCAATTTCTGATATTTAAAGCAAAAGCCTTCTACGAAAGTCACTGACTTTTACTTTCACACATGCTTTTTGAAGCTGCTCTCATGTAACCACTCTTTTCGACATAATAAAAAATTCCTATAAATACATGCACTCTGTGGATTGTCGAAACAGAGTGCATGGGGGGAGATTGCACACAATACTGCGTTCTGTCTCGTCTATTGGCGTGTCTATTTTTTGTGTGTTTTCTGCATCCGTAACCTCTGTGTGCATGTGAGCAAGATCCTGATAACACATTAGAGTATAAATTATTTGTAGGTTTTATTGTGAACACACTTAGGATTGTCGAGGAACTTTTTTCCCTTGTTAGGAGTTTTACCCCTGACTTGTATATGCAACTATAACCCTAATAGGCCGCTTTTTTTGTATACATTCACTTGGTAATGCATTCTATAGTGTTGTTCTCCAAGCTTCTTCTTCCTTGTGCTGTTTGTGTGCTTCTATAAGTCTTCACATGAGTAGTGTATGCCTATAGAAGACTATGATGTTTGGTACTTTGATAGTAGTGCAACCAAACAGTGAAGTTCATGATTCTCACACTATCTCAGATGCTTTGGCATGCACACTTTGGTCATCTGAATTTAGCTACTTGCTTCACTTGCAAAAATCTAATATGATGTTTTGAAAAAATTTCAATGTTCCTTGTTCCCAAAAGATGGTTCAATTAGAGCTGCTAAAAAATTGCAACTTGTTCATAGTGATGTTTATGATTCTATGTAGATATCTTCATTTGGGAACTACCTATATTTTGTGACTTTCATTGAAGAATTTTCTAGGCATGCATGGGTTTATCCATTGAAAGCAAAGTTGGAGGTGTTTATATGCTTTAGATAGTTCCTCGTTATGACTGAAAGTCTATCAACATGTAAAATGGGGACCCCCCATTCTAATTGAAATGGGAATACATATCTTTTGAGACTAATGCATTTCTCACCAAGTGTGGGATAAAACACTAGTGTAGAATGCCATATACACCTCAACAAAATGGAGTTGTTGAAAAAAAGGCATTTTTGGCTAAGCGTGGGATAAAGCACTAGTGTAGAGTGTCATATAAACCTCAATAAAATGGATTTGCTAAAAGAAGGAACATATGTCTCATGGAAATGGTGAGGCATATGGTCAAAAGTCACACTTTAACACATAATTTGTGGCTTGAGGCTGTTATGTGTGCAACATGTATACTTAACAAGTGTCCCACCAAAGCACTACAATCAGCCACTCCATATGAGGCTTGGCATGGTTGCAAGCCACTTTTTTTGTCTAAATAACAATGTAGAAAACTAGATAATAAAGCAGTGAAATGTATTTTTGTTGGGTACTGTTCTAAAAGGAAGGAGTATTGTTTGTATCATCCATAGGCTAAATGCATTCTGGTTAGCTGTGGTGTTGTTTTTGTGGAAGATGTGATTCAAACCTTATTTTCATGTACCAAGAAGACATCAATTATCTCAAAGGGAATGTATGACACTTTGCTATCTCTTTTTATAGGTGGGAAGCCAAATGCTCATCCAAATGAGGTATAGATCATTCCATTTATGGTGCAAATTTACATGATGCACTTTTTGATGAGAGGGTTGACGAATGCAAACACTATGCCTAAATGGTTGGTGTAGAATTTGAGAGATAGAAAATTAGATGCACTTTTGTCATATTGTACTTGTTTAGGTTCTCACAGTGCTTCTTTTCCATCAGATTGTTATGCAATGGATGTGTCTAGTCTTGATGATGAGAATGACCCTGTTTATTTTGATTAACTATAGAATTTTGAAAATTGGATGGCTACTATGAAATCAGAATATGATGTTATTATGAACAATGCTACTTGGTCTTTATGTGATTTTCCTCTAGGTGAAACGAACATTGTCAATAAATGGGTATACAAGTTGAAAATATAATCTTGATGGAACAGTTGATAGGTATAACTCTAGGCTTGTTGCCAAAGGCTATGATCAAGAAAGAGGCATTTTCGTTCACTAGAAACTCATGCTAAATGACCATCATAGCTAGCATTTTTATTTCCACATGCTAAATGACTACCGTATCTAGCATTTTTGTCTACTTGCAACTCATCATGGTTGGAATCTACATCAGTTGGACATTAAAACTGCATTTTTGAATGGATATTTACATGAAGAAGTGTATATATTTCAGCCCCATGGTTTTGTGTAGAAAGGGCATGAAAACAAGGTGTAAAGGCTAAAAAAGGCATTATATGGTTTGAAGCAAGAACCATGTGCTTGGTTTGAGAAGATACATGCCTACTTGCTCCCACATGGTTTTGAGAACAATCCAATTGAGAGCACTTTATATGTTAACTGTGCGAATGATGTACTTGTGGACATTGTTGTATATGTTGATGATATGCTGTTGAGTTGCCTAATAAGAAGCATATTGCTGAATCTTAGGTTGATTTGCATGCTTCTTGAGAGATGTCATCAACAGTTTTGGGGCATTTGCATCATTATTTGTGCATTCAATTTATGCAAGTTGATGGGTGAATAACTTTGTATCAAACAAAATACATTGACACATTATTGCAATATTTTCCCTTGAAGATTGCGAGCCTACTACCACTCCCATGGAAGTAGGTTTACAATTGAGTCTTCATGATGCGGGAGATGCATTTGATGTTGTTCTCTATTAGCATGCTCTTGGATGCTTGTTTTAATTATGCATAAATTGACATGATATTTAGTTTTCTATCTCTCAATTGAGCACGTTTATGCATTTCCCAAGTATCAAGTATTGAAAGGCACTTAAGCACATGTTTCTCTTCTTGAGTGGTACTCGACTACTTGGATTGTTTTATCCCAAGTGGGGATGATTAGCACCAAATTACATTCCTTTTCTAATTGAAAATGGCTTAATTGATATGACACTCATGCATCCACCAATGGTTATTGCTTCATGCTTGGTAGATCATGCATATCTTGGTTGAGCAAGAAGCATCCTATTGTGGCCACTTCTAGTTGTGAGGCTTAGTACAGGGAAACTTTCACAACAACTTTTGAGTGTGTGTGGCTCATATGATTTTTGAATGATTTGGGTGTTGGCTAATCTTTTGCCATCACCGTCTTTACTAACAATTAAAGAACATTGGAAGTTGCAAGGAAGTGTGTGTTCCATACTCGCACAAGGCACATTGAGGTGCACTATGATTATGTCAGGGAGAGGTTCTTTGTTGGAGTGATTGGTTTGGCTTATGTGTGATGATATATTTTGGTAGTGATGTGTGTGAACACACTTAGGACAAATGGGGCACTTTTTCCCTCTTTACGAGGTTTTCCCCCCTATGTCTATATATGTCTACAACCCTAATGGGTTACTTATCTTTGTACATTCACTTGGTAATTCATTCAGTGTTGTGCTGCACTCCAATCTTCTTCTTCTTCCTTGTCCTATTTGCATGCTTTTGTAAACCCCAAACTCCAGCATTTGGTATCAGAGCAAGTCGTTGCTTCATCTAGGTCATCATCAACACCCCTCTTGTCATAGTTTGAGAATCACATGAAAATTAGTGAGCATACTTAGGGCCACTAGGAGTTCAAAATTGCTTTGCTTTGCGGTGTCAAAATTTTGATATGAGCTCGTTTCCGCCTCCAAACGCATTATCATAGTGCTTTTGCACAAAATTTTGTCCTTTTGTGCCAAACATATATACAGGATTTTCTAGTACAAGAACCTTGAAGTCTACTATAGGTTTAGCAAAGCTTGATAGGGTGATTCTATTTAACTTTTCGAGATACAATCATTTCTCTTGATTAGGGTATTTAGTCAATGGCCATAGCTGAAAGCAATTATGTATTCTATATGTTGGCTATCGAGGATGAGTTAGATGGTACTAATTACTGATTGTGGGAATATATGGTGTGTCATGTACTGGTAGTAAAATGACTGTGAAATATTGTGTAGGATGTTGAAAAACTTCTATTACACTTGAAAATATAGTTATTGAAGGTGATACACATGGCATTGAAGATGATGATCTTCAAATTCTTGTTCATGCTGTGGTTCCTACTACACCTACTATAGAGCAACTTTGTTGGGATCGCAAAGATGCTTAGACACATGCATTCATAGCTTTGTTTGTCAAAGGTGCCATTATCCCTCACATTCACTCTTGCAAAACAACAAAGGATGCTTGAGATACACTTACCACTTTATACCAGGCAAGAAATGAGGCTCTTGTTGCTTACCTCCCAAAATAGTTGGGCAGTGAGCATGTGAATGAAGGAGATTCTATGGACAATCTTTTGAAAAAGATCAAAGTCTCAAAGGAGAAATTAATTTTTTCTAATGAAGTCTTGCCATATAATTCACTTGTGCAGACTGTTCTTAACGGTCTTCTAGATTCATACAAGAGTTTTGCTTCTACTCTTTGATTGATGATGAAAGGCAATCCAAATTCCTTTACCTTTGAGGAGTTTGTCTCTATTTTGTTGCAACAAGATCAGTCCAAACAAAATAGGTCCATTATGCATGTTGCAGATCAAGATTTCCTAGCTAACTAAAAGGGAAAAGGTAAATGGAGCTCATCCGCTAGTAAATAGAAATCCGCTAATGCTAGAAAGTTGAAGAAGGAAGAAAAAAATGAAAAGAAAATAGAAAAGCAGAAATAGTTTGCAAATACTAAGGGAAATGATCATGTCATAACAGTTGTCCAAAAATGGCTGCAAAAGAGGCAAAGAAAAACAAGGTTGGAATGGTTGTTATAGAGGCCTCTACACCTAAAACAAAGTCTCCTAATCTTGTTCAGAATGAAGAATGGGCATTTACTACTGTATGCACTTATGAACAATCTTCTCATGAGTAGTGTATTTCTATAGTGGATTCATATGTTTGGTAGTTTGATAATGGGGCAACCAAATATATCCTCACAACACAGTTTCTTCAGCTCACTTGAGTCTACCCCTATAGGAAATACTATCATATGCCCTAACAATTCCTCTTATCCTAGAATGGGAGTTCATAAGATCATTCGGACTACCTAGCTACTTAGATTTTTTAATTATTTTTTATTTTAATAAGTAAGTTCGATAATACCCTACTCTCCCAAACTTTAATCAATAGCTGTACAAGTGAATTGGCCTAGTAAGCATGGGAACCCCCCTGAATCCCACAAAGCAGGGGTTGCTTAAAACTTGCCAAAAAACATTACAAAGAAGGTTGATAACTCTTTCATCCCATCATGGTGGCCCACTTGCTTTAAAAGGAAAAGAGATTTTTCGATCAACCATTCTTTAGGAGGGCTACCAAAGTTGGTAGCACACACCTCTTTCCATATCTTCCAAAGGTCTCACTTCTTATAGCACTCCATAATGCTAAGAAATAGTTGACCACTTCACCCAATAACGCTTGTTTCCAGTCGATTTGTCCGTGTAGCAACATGATTCTCTCGAGGTCTTGGCAAATTGACATTGACTTGGGGCATGAAAAGAAGAGGTGTCCTAAGTCCTCAATGTCATGAAGGCATCATTTACACCATGGAGGGGCTCCGTAATTTTTTGAAATGTCCACTTCTAGGCCGAGGTAATCTCTTGCTGGACCAAGGGGAATGAGAAGGTTGTTGGATTGCTATGAAACCACAGGGCTTGACATTGATGACTGACTTGAAGTTAGTGATTAGAGACAAAAAGGTCCACACATTGGGAGAGGGAAGGGGGGCCCATCTTATCAATGATATTCTATGCAATATGGCTCCTATCAAGTCTAGCTTTCCTCAATTCAACTCGAGACTATAGGTTCGATCAAGAAAAACCTGTCTCATCTTTGATCTCCACTAAATCTAGGTGTATCTTGACTTGGTCCTAGACATGCTTCTCATGACCATCAATCACCCACCCCTATTCCCCCATCTGTAAGAAAGAGCCTCCACCATATTAAAGTCCCCACAGAGAACGATGTTGAGGGGTAGAAAGTCCAATGATTGCCAGGTGGCAATCCTTTTTGAATAGATATTGGGAGCATATATAGAGACTATGGTGAACTAAAGAGAACCCCCAAAGGAAGCACCAATCCATCAATGGTTCTAATCCGCTTCGATATCCACAAGTCTAGCAAATCAACTGGTATTAATGCTGATAGTCATTCCACCATTTCCCTTGGGATGCATTCTGGAGATCCAGACATGGGACAAAGAAATACATTTTTAGTCTCTTTTGAAGGTCCTCCATATCAGTTTTGATCTCTTGAAAACATATGAATTCAGACTTTAGGCTTTTATCACGGATCCGTTGGCTAATAATGGCCACTTTTGAGGGGTAAGATGACCCACTAACATTGAAAGAAATGACTATCATTATCGAAGGTCAAGTTCTTTATGAGGAGGGGCCTTGTCCCTCTTTTTCTAGTTTTTCTCATCATATTTTTTTTCTTTGAGATGGAGGGGTTTTGACATAGGAGTTTACCATTAAGGGGGCTTTTCCATGGTATCTAAGCCGGTTGTTTTCCTTTGTGAGAAGTCTTCTTTGGAAACGAGTCCAATATCATTTCGGGAATTGTGGATCCAATGATTGAGCACACTATCTTGGTTATCTTCATTGTTGGTGGTGAGTTCATACTCTTTCCTAGTGGTCTATCCCTCTTGGTTTTCTTCCTTGCAAGTGGGATCCTCTAGAGTTTTCCCATCATTGCGATAGTCATGGTGATCCATTCTCCCTAGGTAATCCAAGTCATTGACCTCCTTCTCCAAGTTGCAAAAAATCTTTGTTTCCGGAGCCATATGAGAGGGGTGCCTCTCAATAATCCCTTTAGGGCTTCTTCTCCTTCTTCATCTCACTTTTGTGAAGCCTTTTGGGTTCATCTCCATGACTTGTGTTTCCTTCTCTTTCTTAGTATCAAGAGGATGACTTCTTTGTTGGTGCATTTCAAGCCTTCACACATTGGCTTGGAACCATTGAAATATATCTTCATTTGAAGCAAGGACCATAAGAACTTATGCTTATAAGTTCTTACCTTTTTACTCATTGTAAAAGTCTATATGACTTGGCATTTACATATGATCACTTTAATCACCTACCTACTTGATTGTATTCGTGGAAAAGTAGATGGCTTAATGGAGAGAATATCTCCCTACTTTTAGTAGAGATATTCTAGGGAGCCTACATTTGAATTTCAAATTCAAATGATCACTCAACTCATATAAAAGTGGAGAGAAAAAACTCGAGGGTGTGTCACTCATTTTTAGCTCACTCCCCGAGGCATTCTACTGTTGTAACTGTGTGTGTGTTAGTGCTACTCCATAGCCTACACCACCACACCTCAATTAGCTATGCTTGTCATTCTAATGAGCTTGTATAATCATATCAATCAATAGATATATACACATTCATCATATCTGGTTCTCTGTGTTTTCTACTTCAAGTCTGTCAACTTCCAAGGAGCATTTCTCAGTGCTCACTGAACCAAATTAAGAGTTTAATAGCTCGTTGGAACCAGCTCAAGGTCTTCTACAAGCATACAAAATTTCAGAAGATTTCATTCAGCCATTGTCGAGAAATCGGCTTCGAAGTCACCTCTGGTCTATCTCTGCAACTCTCCTAAAAAGTCGGGGGTAATCATAATTTTGCTAAATCAATTTCTCTGGATGTGGTTTATCATTTCTTCTCATTCCACTTGCAAATGGTAGCTTATTAAGGTACTTTAATACTCCCAAAAGGAATTGTTTCAATTGCAAGTGTGCTGGTCACACTGAGCATAACACTGAGCAGATATCATTACAGAAATAGCAAGTTTTCTAGAATTTGTGAAGTGCAAAGTTGTCTGTTTTGATTTGGTCATTACACAAATCATTTGCAAAGCACATATATGCTTTATTGGTATCATTAGAAAGCTCAAGGTGTGTACTAAGCATTTCTGGAATCAAGGAGGGCTGGTGTGAAGCAGGTATAGCAGCACCAACTCATTTCTTGAGTGCATCCAACCATCACTCCCAACAGTGGCATCAGAGCAAAACAAGGTAAACATGGGAGATGGATTTCCTTCATTCATTGACAAATTGGACAGGAACAACTACCAAGCTTGGTCATTGAGAATGAAGACCTATCTACAAGGCAGAAGCTTATTCGGATACATATCAGGAGATGAGGAATTGCCCTCATTCAAAACTAGAGGACTACCCACAAAGGATGAACATGAGAGGCTCAACCAATGGTGTGCAAAGGATGCTTTGGCAAGTTCTTACCTTCTAAACTCTATATCTGACTTTCTTTTACCTCATGTAAGGAATTGTAAGACTTCCCAAGAGACTTGGGAAACCTTGTCAAACTATTTTTCTTCCAACACAAGGGCCAGGAAGAATCAACTGTGGATTGAATTCACAACCCTTAGGAAGCAGCCCAAGCAATCAGTCTCAGAGTATGTGACAAAGATTAAAGATGTGGCAAACCAATTAGCAAGCATTGGAGAGGAGATTGAAGAGGAGCAAATAGTCAGGCAAGTAACAAATGGACTCAAGGCAGATGATAAGTGGGAAAGTTTCACCACTGCAATGGACCTCTATATGGACATGCATACCCTAGATCTCACAACACTCATGGGCCAACTTTTCACACATGAAGCAAAGTTTACAAAGGCAGGAGATCAATCAAAAGGTAATAACCCCTCTGCTCTCTATACTGATAAGAAAGTTAAAGATAAAGGTAAAGGGAAGAAACAGGATGAAGAAGGCTCTACCTCTCAAGCTAATTATGCAGGAAGAGGTAGATCATCTAGAGGAAGAGGCAGAGGAGGTAAGTCAGGTAGGGGGAGACCCTACAACTCATCACCATGCAACATTTGTGGATTGTCCAATCATACCACAGATGAATGCTACAAGAACTACAAGAATCAGAGAGGAAGAGGCTACTCAAGAGGTGGATACTCTCAAGGGAGAGGCAGATTCAACCAACATCAAAGCTACAATGGATACAACAATCAATACAACAACAATTACAACCACAACCACAATGGTAACTACCAAGGTGGATTCAGAAATAGAAGGGATTACAACAATTACACAGAGGAGCAAGATGACTCCCTATTGATCATGAATATGACCTCCAAGGCAGGTACAAATGATGATCATTTATTTTATATTGACTCAGGATGCTCTAACCATGTAGCTGGAAATGTGGCATTACTTTCTGATTTGGAAGAACCCAAGGGAAAACATCAGGTACAAACAGGTGATGACACTAAACATTCTGTTGTTAAGATTGGAAATGTGAAGACATGTGATGGTAACCAGAACCTATTGAGCAGGGTACTCTATGTACCAACCATCACCAAGAATCTAATGAGTGTTGGTCAGATTGTGGAGAAAGGTTTGCAGGTCAGATTCACACAACATGGAGCATATGTGGAGGACCCAAGACATGGATTCAAAAAGATAGCCAAAGGGGAGAAATCAGGTAGATTGTTTACTTTTGAGCTAGAAGACACCAAGAACATTGCTTTGTATAATTACAAGGATCAAACACTTTCAGAATTAGAGATATGGCACAAAAGGTTAGGTCACATAGGTGAAAGAACCCTAAAGCAAATGTGAAGGGATCAATGTGTACTTGGGATACCTAATGTGTCCAAGCAACACATGATTTACAAATGTGGAGCATGTCAGTTTGGTAAGTCTCACAGGTTACCCTATTCAAGGAAAGGTTTCATACATGAAGACTACCTAGACTTGGTACACACAGATGTTTGGGGACCTAGCAAGGACCCTTCCATTTCAGGTTCAAGGTATTATGTGTCCTTCATTGATGATTATAGAAGATGGACCATTTTATACTTTATGAAGCATAAAGATGAAGTGTTTAATTGTTTCAAGAGGTATCTTGCACTTGTTGAAAACCAAACAGGTAGAAGTTTGAAGAGGCTAAGGTCAGATGGTGGAGGAGAATACTTCTCCAATGAGTTTGAAGATTTCTTGCAGGAAAGAGGCATCAAAAGGGAGATTACTACAAGGTACTCACCTGAACAAAATGGGGTAGCTGAAAGAAGGAATAGACTCATAGTAGAAACAGCTAGGTCTATGCTTAATGAAAAGAAGTTGCCAAATTATCTTTGGGCAGAGAGTGTATCCACTGCCACCTATCTCATAAACAGGTTGCCATTCAAATCACTTGATGGCATGACACCATATGAAGCTTGGCATGGTAAGAGACCTTCTTTGGATCATTGTAAAATCTTTGGTTGTGTAGCATATGTGCATATTCCCTCACAAGTAAGGGGAAAGCTAGATCCTAAAGCTGAGAAGTGTATCTTCATTGGTTATGATTTGAACCAAAAGGGATACAGATTCTACAACCCAACAAACAAAGGATTCAAGGTAAGCAGAGATGTCATCTTTGATGAGAATGACTCATGGTATGAGAATGAATGCAGGAAGGTTAGTCTACCCTATGATATGGAAGAAGATTTCCCAAAGCTCACCAAGGAGGAATCAATTCAGAAAGAAGATTCAAGCTCAGATGATGATGATACAATTAACCTTGAGGAATTCAAGGCTTGGAAGTCCAAAGGGAAGATGAAGATGAAAAAGCTAGAGGATATACCAGAATCCTCAACTCAAGCAATTAGAAGATCTCAGAGAGAAAGCAAAAGACCAATCAGATTTGGGTATGACACATCACTTGTAACTAAACATTCTGTATATCTTGCAAAGGACTTGTTGAATGAAGAACCAGGTACCTATGAAGAAGCAATCACCAAACCAGAATGGAAAGAAGCTATGGATGAAGAAATGGAAGCTCTCAAGGAGAGTGATACTTGGGACTTGGTACCCAAGAAGGAATCTATGAAGGTGATAGGATCCAGATGGATCTACAAACTAAAGAAGAATTCAGATGGAACAATAAACAGGTACAAAGCTAGGTTGGTAGCCAAGGGTTTTGCACAAACCCAAGGCATTGATTATGAGGAGACATTTTCTCCTGTGGCTAAGATGCCAACTATCAGAATATTGGTGAGTGTAGCTGCATCCAAAAATTGGAACATGTACCAATTAGATGTCAAGAATGCTTTCTTGAATGGATGGATATCTGAAGAAGTCTACATGTCACAACCACCTGGCTATGAAGACCCCAAGAAGGTAAATTATGTTTGTAAATTGAAGAAGGCTCTGTATGGTTTAAAGCAGGCACCTAGAGCATGGAATTACAGGTTGACAACCTACCTCCAAGACCAAGGATTTGTGATGAGTAAAGCAGACACTTCTCTGTTCATAAAGAGAAGTAGTACAGAGGTAATCTACTTGTGTGTTTATGTTGATGACATCATCATTATAGGCAATGATGTCAATGGGATTAGACACATCAAAGGACAGATGATGAAGGAATTCAAGATTAATGATCTTGGATTATTGAAGTATTTCTTAGGTCTTGAGTTAGTCTACACCAACTCAGGTATATATATCACTCAAAAGAAGTATGTGCAGGATATGGTCAAGAAGTTTGGCTTGCAGGATGCTAAAGTATCTACTACTCCAATGGAGGTCAACCTAAAGCTAAGTGCTCATGACGGAGAAGAAGTCCAAGACATCACAGGATACCAAAGTATGGTAGGTAGTTTGAACTATGCTACCTTGACAAGAATTGACATAGCATATGGAGTTAGTGTGCTTAGTCAATTCATGCACAAACCAAGGGTACCTCACTTGGAGGCAGGAAAGAAGATCTTGAAGTATCTGAAGGGAACTCAGAGCCATGGTTTGTACTTTCCTTATACATCAGATATTGATATTAAAGTTTATTCAGATGCAGATTGGGCAGGATGCAAGGATGATAGGAGGAGCACATCAGGTTACATTTGTTTTGCAGGAGATAAGCCTATTTCTTGGTCAGCCAAGAAGCAACCTACAGTGGCATTGTCATCCACTGAAGCAGAGTATAGAGGGCTTGCCAATGCCACTCAAGAAGCTATCTGGTTGAAGCTTCTATATACAGAGTTAGGCCTATATACAAGGCCACCAATCATATTTGGAGATAACACTAGCTCTCTTCACCTTGCAGCTAATCCAATATATCATGCTAGAACCAAACACATAGAGGTTCATTACCACTATGTGAGGGAGAAGTTACTAAGCAAAGATATACAATTGACTTATGTGTCCACTAATATGCAATGTGCAGATTTACTCACTAAAGCATTGGATGGAAACAAGCTATGCAGATTCAAATCTATGATTGGATTGCAAGATGTGATTGAAGACTGAAGATGAAGGAGATGAAGACTTAAGCCAAAGTGTTTGGCTTGAGGGGGAGCTGTTGGTGCATTTCAAGCCTTCACACATTGGCTTGGAACCATTGAAATATATCTTCATTTGAAGCAAGGACCATAAGAACTTATGCTTATAAGTTCTTACCTTTTTACTCATTGTAAAAGTCTATATGACTTGGCATTTACATATGATCACTTTAATCACCTACCTACTTGATTGTATTCGTGGAAAAGTAGATGGCTTAATGGAGAGAATATCTCCCTACTTTTAGTAGAGATATTCTAGGGAGCCTACATTTGAATTTCAAATTCAAATGATCACTCAACTCATATAAAAGTGGAGAGAAAAAACTCGCGGGTGTGTCACTCATTTTTAGCTCACTCCCCGAGGCATTCTACTGTTGTAACTGTGTGTGTGTTAGTGCTACTCCATAGCCTACACCACCACACCTCAATTAGCTATGCTTGTCATGCTAATGAGCTTGTATAATCATATCAATCAATAGATATATACACATTCATCATATCTGGTTCTCTGTGTTTTCTACTTCAAGTCTGTCAACTTCCAAGGAGCATTTCTCAGTGCTCACTGAACCAAATTAAGAGTTTAATAGCTCGTTGGAACCAGATCAAGGTCTTCTACAAGCATACAAAATTTCAGAAGATTTCATTCAGCCAGTTTCGAGAAATCGGCTTCGAAGTCACCTCTGGTCTATCTCTACAACTCTCCTAAAAAGTCGGGGGTAATCATAATTTTGCTAAATCAATTTCTCTGGATGTGGTTTATCATTTCTTCTCATTCCACTTGCAAATGTTAGCTTATTAAGGTACTTTAATACTCCCAAAAGGAATTGTTTCAATTGCAAGTGTGCTGGTCACACTGAGCATAACACTAAGCAGGTATCATTAGAGAAATAGCAAGTTTTCTAGAATTTGTGAAGTGCAAAGTTGTCTGTTTTGATTTGGTCATTACACAAATCATTTGCAAAGCACATATATGCTTTCTTGGTATCATTAGAAAGCTCAAGGTGTGTACTAAGCATTTCTGGAATCAAGGAGGACTGGTGTGAAGCAGGTATAGCAGCACCAACTCATTTCTTGAGTGCATCCAACCATCACTCCCAACATTCTTGACATGCTTTGGGCCACTAAAGCTTGTTTGTTCTCTGCTACATTACTTTTTTCTTGATTTTGCTTGTTTTTAATGGCTTTCTGTCTCAAAGGAAAATCTTTTATTCCATGGCCCTAGAGTCCACATTGAAAGCAAGCAGTTGGAAAGTTGTTGTGTATAATCTCCTAGATAGCTTTGGATCGTAGCATTCACTTGGACTTGGTCACAAGTTATTCATGATAGGATGGATCATTTTTCAAAATACATTCTTGAGTGGGAGGGATATCACCATTGTATTCATGTGTATTGCCATCAATTTTTGGCATGTGTATTTTCCATTTTCTTTGGTTGGATCAATGATATGTGGCAACAAGTTACTCATTGTTCTTTTTCTACTAGTTATCTTGTTTTAACTGCTCAATTTAATAGGGATACTCTATCAAAAATCTCTCAATATTCTTTCACATCTACTTGGTTAGTTTGGAGACTTGGTGAGCAGGCTTATGCTCATGGTTTTATGTGCATGCTAGATGCATGATTGTGATATGCATGTGTGATCCTATTGATGACATAGTATTGTTTCTAGTCTGTCATCATATGCTTTGGGTACACATTTTATGTCTCACTATATAAATTAGGCTTTTAAGATCATGGCAAAATCTATTTTTGTACAAAAAGTTGTTCTTGTACATAAGTCATAATCATATTTAAGAGTTTAAATGTTTCTTTGATGGGATAAGCAAGGGAAGAGAATTGAAAAAAAAAAACTAATTCGAGATGGATTTCACTCATTGGACTTGTAGAATGTCTTTTTAAAGAATATAAATTAGTCATCAGTGTGCTCAATATTATGCCTTCAAGTGAAGCGAAGCAAAAAGGAAAAGTTGATCATTTCTTGCAAATGTTAAATGATGTGGAAACTCTTCTTTATCTTGAAGGTATGTTACCCTTGTTGAGAGAAATGAATAATTTGATTAAAGGTTCTAAATCAAGGGATTTTTATGTAACAAAATGCAACAGTAAATAAAAATGATTTTTTTTACAATTAGAAACTTTGTATTCTAAGATCTTAGGTTTGATTCGCAATAATTTATTGAGTGGAAGTCTTTGTAGAAAATAGTTATTAGCAACACAATAAAAAAGGTTGGTCATTTTTGTGAAATGGAGGCATATTACCCTTTATGTATCAAAAAAATACAAGGATTATGCATTAGAAAAAAGTTAATGAAGGAATGTTTCTATCCTAGTGTCTAGTATAAAACAAGAATTAAGATGCATATGTGATAAATTGACTTCAAGTTCAAAGAGAGATTTCCTCAAGATAAGGTTGTGAAAGCAATGGCCATAGTTCATCCTTTGTATTGGAATGATGTAAAACACAAGAGCTCAATCCCAAATAACTTTAAAAGAAAAGTTGAGATATTATCCAATCATTTTGGAAATATTTGGGAAATAATATTGTAGAAGGAATCATAAATCCAAATCTTTTTTGAAAATATATATATAATATATTTGGACAAACTATGTGCGAGAAATCTAACTTCATCAAAGATCCTCCATAGCCAAGCATAATAACAAAGCTATGGACAAAGCTCAATATATTTACATTCTCCGAGGACTCTATGTGGAGTATTTTAAAGTAGCTAATTTTTATCAAATAATGATTCTTGGGTATCTTCAAGATGAATATCCATGGATTATCTTGAATTACATAAGAAATGCAGTGAGGAATAGATTGAATAAAAATTTTGGTACATGTCTTAAATTGTTTGTTTCTAAGAGATCTTGAAATTTTCCCTTTCGAAGAAGCTTATGCCTTATGGAAACTTCAATGCCAGCAAAGAAGTGAATGTGTAGAATCATATGAGAGAAAACACAAGGAGCATATTGAACCTTCTAATATTTTTCAAATCGATTGATCACAAAAAGGTATGCCTTTTCATTCTTTACATTTTCAATATTAACTGCGATTTATACTAATGTTTCTTATTATTTTGATAGCTTCCAAATATATCAACGATTTCAAAATTTTCCTATTTTTCTTTTTGTCTTAGAATCTAAGTTAATGTTTTTTTTTCAAGTGTTTGTTTGGGACATAATTACCAAATGTATGAAATGATGAAATTCAAGGGCCCCTAGTGTTCAATGTTCATGCTCATGTTGATACGATTGGCATTTTTTTCATAAAGTATGTAATATGTATATAGTCTTGAATGTATGTGTATGTATATATGTATGTATGTATTGTAAGAAATAATAGCACAACGGAATAGACAAGTAGATTGAGAAAAATGCAGACAAAGAGAAACATAGACTAAGAGATAGAGAACTCAAATTCTTAAATTACCAAGAGCAATGCACTACAAAGATGGTGTTGTCCACCTATGCACTCCTGATATGGAGCTTAGCTAGAGATTTAGATAGACTCTAGATGAAGGGCTTAGTAGTGTGCAATGCTATTTAAAGCTACACATGGTCCATGTTTTTATAGCTTTTACAATGGGAGTTGGTATAGATAAGTGTAGTCGAGATAGCCAAAATAGTTGGCAAAATATGCAATCTACCAATATATCCACAACTAGAAGTCCTATCGTCTTAGTCCTACAGCTTGAGGGGATAGGCCCCCCAGAATTTGTAAAAGGGGGCAAGCCCCCATCTGCACCGCCCATTAAGGTTTTATGGGGAAACTACATGGCACCACAAGGCCTTTATTCTCACCTTGAATGGCAATCCAATGGCAGAGAATTTTATGTCCTCCTAACCTAATGGCTAGTCTCATAAAAATCATCTATTACCATCAACGGTCACACATAGACCTCATCTAAGTTGGAAGTTAGGGTTCCATAAATGTCTAGGCTCTCACAATGGCTTCTCTTGATAATGGGGTCCTTACAACTTAGAGCACCATGGATCATTTGTGGCTACTTGAGGGTGGCATATTGAGTATATCTAACACCCTCCCTCAATGTCCACCCTACAATGAACTAGCTCCTTGGTCAAATGCCAAGCTTTGGAAAGTTTCAATGAAGTTGCTCTCTACCAAGAGCCTTGGTAAAGATGTTTGCTCCATTTTTTTCAATTGGACAATAGCTTACCTCCATGACCCCATCCTCGATCAACTCATGCACATAGTGATATTAAATTTCTATTATGTTTGGTATGTGCATGGAAAATAGGATTCTTGGCAATGTCCATGTAACTTTGGTTGTCATACTTCAATCCTATAGCCTCATATCCCTATATTCCTATGTGTCATAGGATCCTCCTCAACCATATTATTTCACATGATGTAACACATGTTTCTTTGTACTCATCTTTAGTACAATATAGTGCTACATTCCATTGCTTCTTACTAATCCAAGAGAAAATCCCAAATCCTAAAGAAAAAGAAATTTCTAGGAATTGATTTTTTGGTATCAATATCCATTGCCCAATTTGATTCACAGTATCCAACTAGAGAATATCCCTTCTTCACAGATAATACCATAATCAATGGTTCCTTTCACAATCCCATTCGATCCTCTTTCTTTCCATATCTAAAAGGCCTACCATGAATCAATGAGCAAGAATCCAACATCGCAATCCTCAAACTTTTTAGGCGTCATTCTACCATTATTCTACCTTCACAAAGGATTCCATTGAAATGATCAATAAGAAAACAACATCAAGCCTTTCTAAGTCTTTCCTAAAGTCCATGAAAAAGTTTTAGCCTTTTGATATTATCAAGAAAGAAGAAACACTTTATTGAAAGGAAATGAAATATTGATGATTTCATCTCCCTCTTTGAAGGCATGGACCAAATCTTAAAAGAACAAGCAAAAGCTTGCCTTATTTAAAAATGACTTTAACAAAACACCTAAAAGGCTTGATTTTTTTAAAGTGAGGCAAGCCCAATACAGAGGTACACACGATCTTCCACATAGTAGAAACCTTTGCACATATACAAAAGTTTGAACCAAATAAGATATATCAGAGAAGATAGAGAATAGAAAAAGAGACAAGAGATCTAAACGAGTAGCAAGTTGTACTCTAATATAACTTGATTAATGATGGAAGGAATATACAATGTGTGTATGTACAACAATATTACAGAGGCTAAAAATAAATGGTTGTAGATACAAAATATCAAAGAAATATGTGTGTGTGCTAGAAAATGATGAGAAATAACTGATCATGGAATAACCAGCATATTTGTCTGTGTAAAATATTGGATCTAGAGGTCTATGGAAGCACACAAATAGCATAAGAAAGAAGAAGAAGCTTGGAGAACAACGCAATAGAGAATGTGTTACCAAGTGAATATAAAAGGTAAGTGGCATGTTAAGGTTATAGAAGTATATACAAACAGAGGGAAAAAACCTCCTAAAGAGGGTAAAAAGTGCCCCCGTGGTACTAAATGTGTTCAATCACATGAATATCAAAATATATCAACAAATCTCCCCTTGGAGTGATGCAATGAACAAGCAGTTGGCACTCATATAGAAGGAAGTGTCAAGCTATGTGGAAAGAAATCAATCCACAAAAAGAAGTAAGCCCAAAGCTTTGTGGAAACCTTCAAACTTCTCCCTAGGCAGAGCCTTTGTCAAAAGTTCTGTAACATTATCTTGTGTGAGGTGAGCACATTGTTGAAGTTTGAGGTCTGTGGAAGCACGCAAATAGCACAAGGAAGAAGAAGAAGCTTGGAGCAGAACACAACACTAAATGAATTATAAACTGAATGCACAAAGATAAGTAAGTCGTTAGGGTTATGGACATATACACAAGCTAGGGAAAAAACCTCCTAAAGAGGGAAAAAACCACCCAAGCAGTCCTAAGTGTGTTCACACACCAAAATATATTAACAAATTTCCCCTAGGAGTGACGCATTAAACAAGGAGCTAGTGGTCATGGATAAAGAAGTGCCAAGCATTCTTTAAGACAGACACAGGAAGCAACGGGGTGGAGAGCCAAAGAGATTCTTGCCAAGCAGAGTAGCGACACCTCGTCTGGAAGGCCGGTGATGAGGCATTGGGTAGCCATTGCAGCTGCTTCTACCATCGCGGAAATCTACGCCACGACCTTGAGACCTCAACTGTTGAATGCTGAAAAATCTGCGTGGGGCTGAGTTGGATGCTATATTCTCCGTTTACACATTTCCATTCAACAAATCGAAGAAGGCGTCGAACAGAGCGGGTGTGTCAATCGCGACGGAGTGGGTGTGTCAATCGCGACGGAGCTGTGAGTCAATCGCGACAGAGTGGGTGTGTCAATCGCGACCGAGACTCGCGTGTCAATTGCGACGAAGCTGTGAGTCGATCGCGACAGAGTGGGTGTGTCAATCACGACGGAGACTCGCGTGTCAATCGCGACGGAGACTCGCGTGTCAATTGGCAGAGCGAATTCTTGTGATTTAAAATGATGAGCTCTTTGAATTCCATCCACTTCTAGTGAAGTTCCCAATACTGTAACTGCAATCTTTAATGCAATCAGGACATACGAGCTATGGAAATAAGACGAGTTTGCTTCAAAGTCTAGCAGGGACAATACAACGCAAAGGCAATCTACATTTTTCTCTCAGAACGTGTACTTGCGGGAGGTTCTGTCGATCGGGTCCTATTTCCACGACTGACTGAAGGGCCATCCATCGCGATGGATGGATGGCGTGCAAGCGTTAGACTGCTAAAGAGATAAAAAAAAATTTAAAAAAAAAAGAGGAAAAAAAAGAGAAAAGAAAAAGAGAAAAGAAAAAAAATGCAGTAGAAGAGAGAAAAGAAGCGAAGAAAAAGAAGAGAAAAAAGTAAAAAAGAAAAAAGAGCTTTGTAGTAATGTCGGTAGCTTTTTAGTGGGCTTCCAATAGGCTCTTCAAATGGAAAGGGGCCTTCGCTTTTTGTTTTAATTCCAAAGCAAGTAATTCGTGAGCCTTTTTTGCTTTGTCGGGCCTTTGTCATGGATTTGGCGATCCCCTCTTTAGTGAGAAGCAACCTGGCCCCTCCTTCGGGGGAGACCAGTAACCTGGCCTCTTTGCTGGAGGGGGGTTCTTGTGCCGCCCTAGGGGCCTTCGAGAGTGCTGAAACCCCCTTGGTCTCCCTCAATAGATCCGCAATTTTGTCAGCTCAGGAGGAGCTCAAGAAAGTTTGCCTCGTCGGCCAAATGTTCGGCCCTAAGCCCCCACTCGAAACTGTGCGACAGTGGCTTCGCAACGAGTGGTTCCCCCGCGGACTAGTTGTTTGTAAGTGTCAGTTCTTACCGGCAGCCACTTGCTGCTAGTCTTTGAAAATGAAGATATGGCGTTTCGAGCCCTTAGTGTCGGAACTTGGCAACTCGGCCGGGCAACCCTGTGCCATATCAGATGGTCCCCTGATTTTACTCCCGACAAATCAAAATCGCTTCGGTACCCCCTCTGGGTCGAGCTCCCTAACCTGCCTTACTTCTTGTACAACTTCGTGTGGGACATCGTTTCTCCTATCGGCAAGCCGTTGGCCTCACGCGAGGACATTGGTGGTCTCATTTATGAAGGTGCAAGACACTCGTTCAACGCTAGGTGGCACCCTCAAATCTGTGTCGAGGCTGATCTCAGTATGCCACTTCCTTCGAAGATCAAACTGGACTTGGGCGAAGGGGATGTATGGGAGCAAGACATCAGTTACAAAAACCTTCCCAACGCGTGCTTTCGGTGTGGCCAACAAGGTCACAGGATCAAAGATTGCCCTTTGAGACGAAAAAGCAAGCGAAATCAAGAAGCCCCCAAAAATGCTCCAGATAGCAATGGAGCTTTGAATCACTCGACGAAAGTAGAGGAATTCAAGGGTCCCCTTAATCCAGAAGCTGATGCAGATGGGTTCATCGAAGTCAGAAGAAGAAGGAAAAGAAGCCCTAGGGCAACCTCTGAGCGAAACAACATGTCAGTTACCCCCTCCAGCAACTTGTATTGCAATCTGGAAAAAGAAATCAATGAGTTTGACTACCCAGGTGGGAACCAACTTGAGGTTGACACCAACGTCAAAGGCCTAGAGATCCCTGACAGTAAAGAAACCTTGCAGGAGGGTTACACTACAAGCAAAGAAGACGGCTTTACTACTAGCAACGAAGAAGCTCCATCATCGAATCGACTATTCCGGAAATGGAGCTGAAAATGGTGCCCAGCTCTTCCTAGCAGGAGGCATCCCGCAAAGGAAAACAACCTATGGAGTTACCGTGGAAAAGCCCCCACAAGAACCTAATGCTAACTCGGGATCCGATCCGAGCGAAAAAGAAAGATGAATCCAAGAAAAGAAAGGACAAAGCTCCCTCCCGCAAAGAGGGATTACTACGACAATGATCATCATCTCGTTAAATGCTAGAGGGCTAACCGACCCCTCAAGAGCGACCATCATTGGTCAATGGCTTCGCGACATTAGCCTAAACCCAGATTTTATATGTATTCAAGAGATTAAAATTGACGGAGAAGACCTCCAGAAACGGCTTAGACATGTCTCCTCGACCCATGTTTGGATTTCAACGGCGCATCAGCGGGGGTCCGGTGGAACGGCAATAGGTATTAATCAACTCTGGTTTGGAAAGCTTGAGCGCTCCATTGAAGATGAAGGGTGTAGCTCAGTGATGAGTAGCACCTCCTTTAATGTCAATCCGGGAAGACATGAGGATGGTATGAAGACCACGAGCAAGTGGAAGCACAAGTGCATGAGTGAGAAGCACACAAGCATGCACACACATACACACACACGCGCACACACAGTAAGAACAAAGAGAGTAAGACAATGGAATCACTTCTATTGCAAGAAAGTTCTCATACAAGCTCAAACTACAAGAAGCTAACCCCAAAAATGAGCTCTCTAGCTCTATTTATAGTTTTTGACTAGCTTTGGCCCTGTCCAGACCTAGTGTCCGGCCTAGTTAAAAATTAGGTCCCGGGGCTTGTTTGAGGGCCCAAACGAGATCTAAAAATTATGAAAATTGACAGGCGACTACATCTAAGGCTCCCCAAGCTCGAGGACTCCTTGGCTTGTACAAAATGGAGCTACAAAAAGGTGAAATGATATTTACAAGGGTTTGTCGTGATGAGAATCACTTTAAAATGATGTGAGGGTTTTTGAAAAAAATGAAGGGTTGCCTCAGTGCTAGATCTGCATGTGTGTCCATACTTGCTTCTTCCCGCATCCTGTCAACACTCTCCCCCCCCTAGGGTCTGTCGCCTCTGATAGACCTCTTTTCCACCGTTTGATCAATGTATTTTTGCAGGAGGTCGGTTGCCAATTCTTGTTCTTTGATTCTTAAACCTCTGATTAGGTCTCGTTGCAAAGCCTCCCAATCAACTGTACCAGGCATGTCAGGTCGTGGCATCGTGTAAAGCTCGGAATGCATTGTTTGCTCGCATGCAAAGAGATGGAGTAAATGCGTAGGCCGTGGCGCGAATACCTCTGAATGTGCTTCCCAAAACCCCGTGGTGAACATATCGTCGAATGTTTGCTTGTAGCAGGCAGGGAGATATCTTATGCGTGCATGCCATGCGTAAGCCACTCGTATGCTCGGGGTTGTGCTCATATCATATAGCAGGTCGTAGTTACCATTAATAAACCCGGGAATAGGAGGTTGAATACGGCATACATTGCGAAAAGTTTTGAGTACGACCTGCATCATATCGAAGATCTTGAGCATCATCTGGGCAGCCACATCTGGCATAGGGTGGAGGCGTGGTATCCAATGTCTGATGGTTGCGATCATGTATGACACTATGGGAGTACCGGTTGGGGGGGCGATGGCGGGGTAATTGAGCCATTCTTTACAGTTTGCGTTATTCTGAACCTTGATGGCAAAAGCTTTCCATGATCTGCGTCTTTGCACTGGCCCAAAACACGGATTGTACTTCAAATGCATGGGGGCGTGATCCCATGTTCGAAGCATTTCTGGGTAAGTTTCGAGTAACTTCTGCCTCCAAGTTGGTTGGAATATGGCCCCTTTTCGTGCCGCTTCTGGTATATCTTCTGGTTCGAACTGTGTGGCAAATGTTGGGCACTTGTTGGTGACCCTTTTGATTTCTGCATTGTAGTCGGCCAACAATACAAAATAGGGCTTGTATTGTAATTCTGAGCTAGTGATAAGGCGTCTAGGGGCAATGTGCCTGAAGTACTCTTAGTGAAGGATGGTGTCCTCAATGGCCTTCATTGCCAGCATCTGAGTGGATATCCGTTCCTGATGAGTTTGCCCCATTTCCTCTACCTGTTTCATCCATGCCGATGGGGGTTCCTCATAGGTATCTTGACCTTCTTCTGTTACGCGTCCTCCTGGGAATGGTTGAGGCTCGTAGGTGTCGTCGAATGCTTCCTCCATTGGAATAGTAACTGCTTCTTCTTCTAACGGTTGCTCTGGTGGGGAAGGAGGTCGTTCGTACTGCATCAACTTCAATTTTAATTCTGCGATCTGTTGCCGTAACTCTAGTACGTCGTTGGTCGTTGACTGTTCAGGTTCGGTTGAAGTAGCAGCGTTGGTCATTTCTTTAGGTTCCTGTCGGTGTGGTGTAGACTCTTGGGGTCTCTGTAGGTCCTTCAGCTGGTCGGCAAGCTGATCATGTGCTTCTAAAAGATTGGCATAAGTTTCCAAGATTTGTTGTATGCTTTCTGAGGGAACAGCTTGAAATTTAACCGGGTCTATGGGTGCTCCCGGGGTGTTCTCCATGGCCGCCTCGAGGTTCTCTTGGTTTTGTTGTTGAAGCCGTCTGTTCTCTTCTTGCGCTGCTGCCAGATGTCGTCGTAGCAAAGCCATGTTTCGTTGAAGCCTTGCATTGCGGCCCATTTGATCTTGCAGCTGTTCCTCCATGGCTTTGCTCTCTTCCATATGCCTCGCTTCGAGTTGCGCAATTGCCTGTTCGAGGTCGGATATCTTGCTTTGTGACTCCGTATGACTGAACTCCAAAGCATTGACACGCTCTTGGAGAGTTGCTGAGAGGGTGCAAAGCTCTTTGTTATTTTCTTCCAATAATGTATATTCCTGCTTAAGCTGAGTGGCAGCTTCGAGCATCGTGTCGAGTGCAAGACTAAATGAGGTGGATGCGGGGGTAAGGATGGAAGATGCAGGGGGTTGGGAAGTGGGAATGGGAAAAGTGGATGTTGTGCCTATCGTGTGTGGAAGTGGTGATGTGAGTGTAATAACCTGTGATGGTGTTGTGAGAACAGTGGTAGTGGGTGACCCAGCGGATGGTGAGATGTCCATGGGATCGGACATGAGAGAGTGTGATTCGTGAAATGTGAACACCGGGATGGTGGGTGGTGTGATAGTGGTGGTTGTGAATGTGGGGAAGTGAATTTGGGGAAGGGACTTTTTCTTATGTTCATCAACCTGTTGAAGAATGTTTACAAGTTGGGTCCAGAAGGAGGGTTGGGTGATTAGTGTGGTGCCCGAGGCAGTTACAAGGGATGGGGTAGGTAGAGTTTGGGAGGGAGGAAATGGAGGGGTGGAGGGTAAAGATATGGAAAGAGTCTGACTAGTGACAGATGGTTGTCCAAGGGCATGGGGGAAGGAAGGGTGACCTAATTGGGGTTCAAAAATCTGAGTGACAGAGATGGATGAGGGTGAAGGAAGGAAAGTGGACACGGGGGTGTGTACAATGGTCTCACTATAGGAGGAGAATGGTTGTGTAGAAAGACACGTGGAGAGAGGCTCTGAGGGTGGGATAGGAGAAGATGGGGGGGATGGTGCATGCGTAATGTCCTCCGGTTCATCATTGGGCCTAGGGCTAATTATGTGAACATCTTCTGATGTGGACGTAGCTAACGCGGTAGATACTTCCATCTGAATCATCTTTCCTTGTCGCGGCCGTGTATCAATTCTTCTTTGATCATAAGCAGGGTTCTCTTGATAGACCAAGGTTCTCATTGCTTCACTGATGCCACAGGTGTCTGCCAAAAGATTTAGCGATTCTACAAATTGGGGGTCGATATGCTCTGAGTGTAATATCTGGTTTACTAGGGCCCTATTTGCTTCTTCTGACATTTTATGGCGTCTTCGTCTTCACTCTCTTCCGGGTTATCTCTTGGTGCCTTCTCCTGAGCTTGTGTGCTTAGTCTTTGAGGAAGTTGTGCCACTCCTATCTCCTGTACACTGCTTGTCTCGCCTCGTGCATGTTCTCTTTGGGTTGATGCCCCCGGATCGACATTGTCAGGGCAACCTTCACTGTCTGATAGATGAGCCGTCTGTAGAAATGTTTCAAAATCAAAATTTGGGTCCTCGGTGACGGTGGCCATCGCTGCAAATTCTGCATCGGTAGGTAGCGGAGGGGCAGAAGGAGTGGGCTGTACCACCTCTCTTGGTTGAGACTCCTGGAGATGGATTGTGATAGGTGCCACCTGGGCTTCCTCTCTAGTGGAGACTTCGGCGGTGGTTACTGGAGGGATCAGGACCTGTGAAAGGGATCCACGCATTCTTTTTGCAGGCTGACTCCCTGACTTTCGCCCTTTGAACAGCTCCAGGTGTGCATATTTTAGGGCTCGAGCAACTGGCACATCATATGCCAGACATCTGTAGACGATTCTCGTCAACGCACAACACCCATGTAAAGTGGGCTTCCTCACCCCCCGCTTGCCTGCCTCATACACCTGATCTAAGATCCATACCGGCATCTTGATGGGCAAGCTTCCGGTCTCTGCTAAATACAACCCGTACCATATCTTCTTGTGAGGCTGAGTGAAACGGTCCTGAGCGGGAAATGCGAAGTGCTGGAGGCACATCCGCAGAGGTATGGCGATGTTGGGGGTGAGGGCGCACATTTCTTTGAGCTTCTTGACTCTATTGCTTTTCATTGATTCTGGTATCAAAGGGTCGCGATCTGAAGGCACATGAGTTCCATACATTTGAAGGGCTTCCCTGATTAACGTTACATTTAATTCAAACTTCCTCATCTCCTCCAGATTGGATAAGGAGGGCACCCAGAATGTGCCTGAATGATCTTTATCCCCGGTAGGTTTCAACGTAGCAATCAAGTAGTAGCACCTGAGGAAGTCAGGTTTAGGTAGAGCTGCACTGAAGTAAGCTTGTAGTCCTGCCTTTTGCCAGATATCTTGAAGTGGAGCTGCATTCTGTAAGGTCTCAAATTCTCTTGAAAAGAATTGGAAGGTCCACCAAACCCCTCCACACTCCATCTTGGACTCCCATATGTGATCTGCGTCTCCCAAATCCCCTGGCATTTCATTGAACCAATGGGAGTGCCCTTTTACTCTTTCGGTTAGTCCACTGGGTGGATCTGGAATAGGAATCCTTCGCACATTCAAGAATTCTTCAGGCCTAGCTATTGGTGGAGCTTCCACTGGCATGGCATCCCAATTGATAGGAGCACCAGATCCTGCCTGAGAGCTTGTGCCTGCCGCTGTTGCCATGAGAGTAGGTTGCTTATCTGCTGGAAGACGAAAGGCACATTAGTGTTGCATAGGAAACAAGATGTAATGGTGTTCCCTTCACAATACTAACATGACAAATCCGGAGGTCAGTGGTTAGTGGTGAGGTGTTTATGATATGTGTGAGTGGTGATTAGAGGTCATTGTCGTCCTAGATGCATACTTTGGTGATGCAATGGGCTCGGAGTGCTTTGTGTTAGTGTGGACGGATTTACAGATTAGGGTCAGGGGGTTTAGTACACAGTTTAATTCTCCACACTTTGATAGGTAAGTAGTAGCTCTTAGAGCTAAGGACACGTGAAGATTTCGGTTTGAGAGTGTGATGTATTTGGGACCTTGTGGGCACCCATTTCCAGACATTCCTAGGGTTGATGGGAGTGGGGACAGTGAGAGGTGTAGGTATCTTGTCACATTCTGAGTTGTTGGCCAAGAGTGCTTGTGAAAGCTGCTTCATCCTAGTGCCTGAAGGTGAAGTAATTTGGGCTTGTAAGCTAGCCTTGGGCACCCATATCTGTCTAGCATTAGGGGTGGCCTTCATTGACCGCTTAGGAACCCAAATAGAAATGGTGTGCCTAGGGGTTATCCTAGGGGGCTTCTTAGCTTTGTTCCTTGATGGTGAGGCTCGTTTCTTGTCTCCTTGAGAATCTGCTATTGGAGCTGTGGGTCTCCCATCCTTGCGTATCCAGATCTGCTTCACGCCACGAGATGCTCCATGTTGCGCGGGTTGGCGCTCCTCCCTCTTGATCAGTGGTCTCCTTCGTATAGAGTGATGTTCGGTCCGTTCGTTTAGAATCTTCTTTGGATCAATTAGGAACTCCTTCTTGGCTCCTGAACCTTCAGTAAGATTGACATTCCTCTGCACCATAGAAGTTTGGACAAGCACAACGTGGTTATCTTCGTGTGGATTCCTGGAGGGACCAGGAGTTGGTGCCTGTTCTATTGGTTTGAGTGCTTGATTTTCTAATTCAATCGTGAGACGACTTTGGCCTACCCAAGCCTGAAGAAGTCCACTTCTTAGGTTCAGGTTGACTGCGTGATCATAGATCCAGTCTTGGCCCAAGATAAGCGGTTCGGTCAGATCCTCGTCTTCACACACTAGCACTTTTACTGGCATGAGGACCTCTTGTATGTAGAGGGGAAGATCCACCTCTCCCATGCAGGGGGTTTCAACACCTCCTAATCCTATCAGATAGGCTTCTATGGGTTTTACCTCCAATTGCAGCTGCTGGCAATAAGAAAGCCGAACTGCACTTGTGGCTGCTCCTGAATCAATTAAAGCCCTCACACTTGTTGTGCTGTCTCTTTGTCCTATTTCTAGGGTCACAAAAGGTCGTCGGTCCACTATCTTATGGATACGTTCACCTGAAGCCTGACACATGGCCATGTGATAGCCTGGAGACTCTTCAGTGTTAGTCATAGGCTGGTCCCTTCCTTGTCTTCTCAACTTCATTCGTTTGATACGCTCTAAGGCCTCTGCCTGTGCCTCTTCTCGAATTCGTTTTTCCTCCTCTTTACGTTGCTTAGCAATATTGAGTCGGCTTAGCATCTCCTCCGTGAGGGGTTCCTGATACAGCTTGACTCTGCATCCGCTAATATAGTTTGGGAGGACCTGCCCCTCTAAAGTGGCTAGTTGTACTGCTCCACTCGTGGAGATCCTATTAATGATCATAGGTCCGTAGCCTCTCTTTTCTAGCTTTCTTGCGTGTTGTTTCAATGTGTAGACTAACACTAGATCTCCTGCCTTCAAGCCCTTATCCTTCACATGGGCATCAAAGTATGCCTTTTGCCGTTTCTTTGCAGCATAGATACCTGCTGCTGCTCGTAGCCTCGTCTCACCTAAACGCTCTAGATCTAAGATCCTAGAGGACAACTCATGTCCATTCCACTCATGCTCTTGTGCTACTCTTAAAGCTGGGATTAGGAAATCTAGTGGTAACACTGCATTCTGTCCGAAGACCATCTGAAATGGGGTGGCATTGAGTACCGTTTTGTAGGCAACTCGGTATGCCCAAACAGCATGGTGAAGTTGTTTGTCCCAATCAGAGCGTTTATTATTGACCAGTTTTGTCAATACGTTACACAGGATCTTATGCGTGCTCTCGGCTTGTCCGTTAGCTTGTGGGTGATAGGGTGCAGACTTTTTATGTACCACCATGAATTCTTGAAGGAGATTTTCAATGACCTCATTCAAGAAGTGTGTACCTCTATCACTAACTAACTCTATTGGTAACCCATATCTAGTGAACACATTTTCGAATAAGAACTTAGCCGTTGTTTGAGCATCATTCTTTGTCGTGGCCTTTACTTCCACCCACTTCGTAAGGTAATCTGTGGCTACAATAATGTATTCTGCATGGGAGTTCCTAGCTGGGGGGTTGATGGGACCGACAAAGTCTATACCCCACTTTGAAAACGCACGTCCTCCCATCATTGGTCTTAATGGCATTTCATCTTTTCTTATCGGATATTGGGTACGTTGGCATGTGTCGCAACTCTTCACATAAGTATGTGCATCCATATGAAGAGTGGGCCACCACAGTCCTGAGAATAGAATAGTCTTAATCACTCTGTCAGGCCCAAAGTGTCCACCTGCAGCACCGCTGTGTGCCATTTCTAAGACTTTCAAGTAGTCTGATTCATGTACGCACAGTCTTAGGTAACCATCCTTGCCTCTTCGATACAGGTTGTCTCCTACTAAAGCATAGTCTTGAGCCTCTTGCTCCATGCTCCGTTTTCTTGCAACACTAGCCTGATTGGGTAATGTTCCTGTTCTCATGAACTCGACCAGTGGAGCACTCCAATCTGGGATTAATGACATGTGATAAAGAGTGGCATGCTCCACTGGGGGTCTCTCCTGGCACCCTGGACAGCTCTGGATCCACTCTTGTATTTCTTTGTCCATGCTAGGCCAATACACTCCTAAGCGTTTTAGATTCTGCAAGGTTCGTTGTTTAGAGTAGTGATTCCCTAGCAGTCCCTCATGGGCTTGTTGCAGCCAACTAGCATGTTCATCATCCTCGACACAACAAGCTAATACGCCCTCGTTATCTTGCTTGTACATACTTCCGGCTAATATTTGATACTTTAGCGATTTTACAATTTCCTCTTTGCTTGTCTTAACATTTTTATTTGCAGGCCCGAAGGTTAGGACTGGTACCAACTTATTTGCCCATTTAGGAACAACTTCTAAATTGAACAGATAAGCATCGGGCAATTCATCAGACACTCCTTGCGGTGGCTCTCCTGAAGTGATGCGAGAAAGATGGTCTGCCCTAAGATGGGTTCTACCTTTCCTGACAACAACTTCAAAGTCGTATTCCATTAGTAAGAGGAACCATCTTACTAAGCGGCCTGTATTGCAAGGTTTATTGACCAAATATAGTAAAGCTTGATGATCAGTGAAAAACTTGAACTTATTGGCCAATAGATAGTGTCTAAACTTCTTCACAGCATATACCATACCTAGGCCTTCTCTTTCCGTTGTGGTATAATTTCGTTCAGTTGCATTTAGTTGCCTACTAGCATATGCTATCGGTAAATCTAGGTTTCCTTCACCTGTGGGTTGTGCTAGCACACATCCTATTGCATGATTGGAGGCATCTACATGGACGTGAGAGGGTTTGCTCCAATCCGGAGTAGTCAATATTGGTGCTGTGCACAAACGTCTTTTCAGCTCGTTGAAAGAATTCTCGCATTCCTCGTTCCACTCAAAGTTTGTTAACAACCCATAAAGAGGTTTAGCTATGATGGCATACATGTGGATAAACCTACGGTAATATCCACAATGGCCCATAAAGGCTTGTACCTCTTTAACATTCCTTGGTCTGGGCAACTCTGCTATTGCTCTCACTTTGTCTTCATCTGTTGAAATTCCATTCTTAGAAACGATGTGACCTAAGATCTTACCTTGTCGTACCATGAACACACACTTCTCTGGATTCAGACACACTCGATAATCTCTACACTTGTTGAAGATTTGCCTGAGCTCAGGGATGTGGTAACTTCTTTCTTGGGAATGGGCGCATAAATCATCCACATATACTTCTAAGCTCTTCCGCAAGAACTCTTTGAAGACATGACACATGAGTCTTTGGAATGTTGCAGGTGCATTGGTGAGCCCAAATGGCATCACACGAAATGCAAAGATTCCCCATTCTGTGGCAAAGGCCGTTTTGTGTTGATCTTCGGGGGCAATGGCTACTTGGTTGTAACCTGAAAATCCATCAAGGAAGCTGTAAACTTCCTTGCCTGCAACACGCTCCAAAAGATGTTCAGTGATTGGAAGTGGATAGCTATCTCTGATCGTAGCGGCATTGACTTTTTTAAGGTTAATGCACACTCGCAATTTCCCATTCTTCTTGGGCACCACTACAATGGGGGACACCCATTCAGTGTGCTCAATCTCATAGATGAATCCGGCTTCAATCAGCCTGTCAATTTCCTCTTTTATTTTGGCCGCATAATTGTCATTATATGTGTAGGGTTTTTGTTTGGTGGGCTTAGCATCAGCGGTCATCGGAATCGTATGAGAGCAAATCTCTGGATCTACTCCTTTCAAGTCTCTATAATGCCATGCGAACACATCCCTATATTCCCTTAATAGAGCTACAAGCTCTGCTTCTTCTTCTGCACTTAGGTCGTCTCCTATGTACGTACATCGCTCTTCGTTCCCTTCAATGGTCACTACAATTTTTTTGGTCTTTTCTTTATTTTCATATGCTTCTCCTATAATGGCCTCTCTCTTAGGCATTCGTACCAAAATTTTCCGGTCTTCCACTTCATATTTCTTGAAATTTTCTGGTACTTCAAACAATGATTCTTCCTCTTCTTGTCTCACTGCTTTCCTTTTCTTTTTCTTTTGACCTCCTTCACTTCCTTTCTTTGAACTTATCGTTTTAATACTCGCAAGGGGTTCTTCTTCCTTTTGGGTTAACACCCCTAGGTCTTCTAAGTAGTGTTCCTCTGAGTCAAAGTATGTATCCATCACAATGGATTCTAGATCATCGTCATTCTCTTCTTCTTCTATGAACTCACTAGGATCACACTCTTCCAACAAGGGCTGACACATGAACACTGAAATATCATAACCCTCCTCATCACAATGGGGTGTCCATTGTTCCTCATTGACTGCAATGTCCATGGTAGCTAAGATTTCTGCCCAACCATGAGGCTCAAATTCCTCATCTGGAAATATCATTGGTGTATAGGCTGGGTCTTTTATTGGTCCATCTCCTGGGGAAGTTCCTTCTTCTCTCGCTTTTAGGCGCTTTTCCTCTTCCTCTGCGACCTTGCACATCCACAAGTGAGTATCTTCATGCAACTAGGATGGTTCAGGTGAACTTCCAGAATGCACGGAGATAGAGTCTTCTTTCGCTTTGTGGATAGGATTCCACTGTAGGGGTGGTACATCTCTGAAGGTGTGATCCTTCAGATTGACCTTGGTGGTGACCCCTAAGTGCTGTAAGTACAAGGAGTTGGTTCCCCAATCTTGTACTATTTGTAATTGTCGTAGGAAGGGTCTTCCTAGGATCATCTCGTAAACATTATTCTTCTCAAAGTCACATATGGCAAACGTATGTTCAAACTCTACACCACAAGTGGTTAGAGTTATCCCTTCAAGCAATCCGAGAGGTCTTTCAAAATGACCATCTGCCATTTGAAGTTTCATTCTCGTTGGTCTTAAGGTGGGTTTGCCCCATCGCTTCCACAAGGAGGTAGTCGCAATCGCAACACCCGCACCCGAATCCACAATTGCTTTGGTTGTGTAACCTTGATAGGTGATCGGAAGATAAGTGTTACCTTCTTCACCTTCGCTCATGTCTCCTATCTTGTCGAGAGGTACCTCGGGTATTTTTTGTTTAGAGCCTACTTTTGGTGCATCGGATTCAAGTTCTGGAACCTGATCCTTCACATGATTCCAGAGCTCCGGTTTTGCCTTGAGGACTTCCTCTACAGTGAGGTGACATTGAACCTTAGTGTTCTTCACAACATCAGTGTTCCTGGGAATCACTGAGTCTTCATTTCTTACCAATATCGTGGGAGCTCTGATCTGGAGAGATTCAGATTCCCATGGGCCTGTGAAATGAGGCAACTCTTGTAAAGAATTAGATTCAAAATCTAATCTCTCATCCTCTTGTTGCTCTGCTTGATCCCCATAGATAGAGGGAATGTCTTGGGGAAATTGATCACGAAGATCATCAATCTCCGGAATGGGAGGGGAATCACCCTTCTCCTTGGCCCATTTCTCTTCTTGTATTTCCCGCAAGAACTCTGGAGAGTACTGTTGTATTGAAGGAGGTATTCCAGTATCCGTAGAATTAGGGACATAAGCTCCCATTTGTGGTGAGCTTCCTCTTTCAACAACTGGTTGAGCCTGTGGAGGTAAAGAAACTTGTGATTTGTTTACCAACTGCTCTAATCTTTCTAGTAAGCCTTGGAAATGCAAATCCTGCTTGACAGAGTTCGTCTGATTGAACTTTTGACTAGTCTCAAGTATAGCTTGAGCTTGTTCTACCATTTTCATGCACATTTTCATCCGTTCAATCTCTAAATCTGCTCTAGGGTAACACTTGTCTAGGTTTGCAGCTGTTGGCCCTTCTTGAAGTCGAGCCTGGTAGGCCTTGAACATCATGTCCAAGCCTTCAGGAGTGGGGTCAGCTAATACTGATCCTACTCGGGGTGGTGGGTGGGTTACGAGGGGTGTGTTAGAGGGTGGAGAATTGGAGGGTGATGGGGATGGTAGTGGTGGAAGTGTGTGGGAGTGCGGTTGAGATGTGATTTCTGTGATTTTTGCCTTGGTTTCTCTCACGCTTTCTTCAAGTTCGTTTATCTTTTTTGCCCATTGCCTCTTCATTCTTTCACGACTGTCCTTCCAGGCGCTAGTTCTCTTTTTGGGTATGCTCTCTGTTTCACTCACCTCGGGGCTCTTTTCGGGACCCACACCTTGGTGTTGTTGAAGTGCCTGGGCCCTGGTGATCACCTGCACAGGTGCTGTGGAAGTCACACTCCCTGTGGAGTCTACAACTAACCCAACAACATTGATAGGAGTGATTTTAGGCATGTTATTAGGGTTCTTCGGGCAATCTCGTAGGAGATGCTCTTTCCCGCAGTCTTGACAGAAGCCCTGAACGGTTACTGGTTGAGGCTGTGTAGGGGCAGGCAGTGGACAATCACGTATAAGATGATCTCCCTGACACCTGAAGCATGGTCCTCTAGGAAATGGAGGTAGTACCTGCCTAGGTTGAGGTCTAGAGTTGGGGTTTGTGTACATAACATTAGAATACTCAGGTTCCCCACTATTTTCACTTGGGTCCTCATAATAGTATGACTCGTTATGCTCGGGTGACTGCATGTAGTAAGCATGTGGGCTATCAATATGTGTGGAGTCAAAACTATGGTCACTTGGATCACTGTCTGATAGCAATGGGGTGACTGGAACTATGGCTCTATTCGGATTTTCTTCAGTAGATGCATATTTCACTGGGATCACATTGGTTGGAGCAGGGGGTTGCTGCACTAGGACTGGTTGAGGTCTCTGCTGCCCTTGATAAGGTGGCTGATAAGTTTGTTGTGGTCTATTGTATTGTGGTGATGGGTACTGATTCTGGTACCTACCATGTTGTGGATATGGCTGAGGATAATTTTGCCTAACAGTTTGTTTGTTATATGGGCAGTCTTGTGCCGCGTGATTGGTGTACCTGTGCTCTATGGTGCAGTACTGGCTACTAGGATTCGCCTGGGGTTGGGCCATAATGGGGCATACACTTGCCATATGTTCACCGCCACAATTGTAACACCGCTTAACTGGGGCAAATCTCGGAATTTGCTTGCTAGAGACACCTAGTTTTTGGGCTACCTTCTCTGCAAGTTCCTCGATGGATGTGGATTGACCAGATGTCTGTTTACTAGAGCTATCCGAATCCTTATAGATTTTTGATAGTTCTAATTCCTCACCTAGATTGTCCTCAATGTCTATGCACATGCGCACGCACTCTTCTATCGTTCTGGGATCCTTCAGGTACACATACAACCTGAGCTTAGTGCTCAACAATCCATCTAGGAACAAGGCCACTTGTTTGGCTGGTGTGGGTAACTCCGGCATCGGGCATCTCTCCAGGTATTGTCTAAATCTTCTTCTCGCTAGTCTGACCGTCTCTTGAGGTGTTTGTTTGAAGCTGTGAATTAGTGAGGAGGTGTTATGCCTGATTCCACTCTTAGAAAACTCAACAATAAATGCCTCTAAGAGTTGGTCTATGTTTCTGAAATGCCTCTCATTCAGTGGTTGGAACCACGTAAGGGCAGTGTTCCTAAGGGTTAGACCGAAAGCATTATATTGTGTGAATAGGTCCTCCACCTGTTCAGCTTTCAACACCTGTCGAAATTCTGCCACATGGTCATAAGGGTCTCCCGTGCCATCGAAATAGTTCTTCATGGACTTCACCAGTTGAGTTGGTCGCAGGGTCCTGGTGTGTTCTCTCGGTCTTGGCAAAGGAAAATCATCAATATTCCTTTGATTCCATGGGGTTCTATGTCTCTCAGGTTCCACTCTATTCCTTTCTGTTCCCGTTCTTTCTCGTCCCAGGGAGTTGGCAAAACTTACCTCAGGTTTGTCTCTGCTTCTATCTCTTTGAGCTCCGTGAGCTTGGGAGGTCCCAGCTCCTTGGTGACTGTAAGACACATTAGTCCGAGGAGGTTGGGGAAAAACAAATTCACCCTTCCATGTGTAGGCATGTCTGCCATGCTCAGTGACCACGAAGATTCTCTCTGATGCATTGTCTAGGTAGGTTACTTGGCCTGGGCTATCAGGATCTTTAAACTCATAGATTGTGAGGGCACTCACTTCCTGAGGTTGAGAAGATTTATATCTCCAAAAAGCCTCATCGGTTTCTCGGTTTAAAAGCAGGTCTATGCTTTTATTATCCTGTGGAATCCACTCTGGGGTCATGATTCTGGTCAAGACAGATTTACCACGGGGAGTTCTTGGCTCTCTCTCTAAGTTCCCTTGCTCTATATCCCCCATGTCGGTCTCCGCAATCACATTTCCAAACTCATCAGTTCTATCAGGAAGAGTGGTGACTACGTAAATAGTCCCCTCTTTATCTAGGTATGCTCCATTCTCAAACTTGACTACTGGGGGGTCTAATCCATGGGGTTGATCGGGGTTCTTAATCTGGACCACCGATCTTCTCAGTCCGTCTTCGTAGATGCGAGCACCTAGACGATTCGTCCTGATATATTCCAATTGAGTCTTATAAGGCCCTTCTGGCTTTTCCAGATAAGCCAACCCTGAACTACCTACTGATCTCTCCATGTGATAGGACATCTCGGAATCGCTTGTTTCTGATCTGGGAGTGTATGGGTAATGACTCAACTGCTGGGCCCAAGACCTGGCAGTGTGATTGACACTAGCTTCAGAAGATCTGAGGCTTTGTCTGTCTCGGCCTAAGTGTCTGCCTGATCTAAGGTTCATATGCCTTATTTATTTACCCCCTGGAACCCAAGCACACTCTCGTCGCAGGTTGATTTTGCACCAATCACTTTGTTCTTTTTAGTTGAATATTATGTTTATGGTCTTGTCTGAAATTGCGTCGTCAGGAGTACTTAAGTGAATTTCCGCACTTGATAAGTGATCGATTCCCGTTTATCTTTTGTCCCTTAGGGTTTTCGCACTTAAGACCTATTTATTTTCTTGCACTTGGTTGATTAATTCTCTTGGACTTGATTCGTGCCTAAGGTTGCCCTAGTTAATTACCACACCTAAGTCGTACTTAGCCTAGGCTAGGAATTGACAAAGGAGGGTTGAGAGATCTTCCAACCTCAATTAGCTGGTTGACCAAACTGCTACACAAGCCCAGGAAGCCTTCTCCCAAGCTTGGTACTCACCCTTGCTAGCTTGCTTTGGATTGCCTTGAGCGCGCACAAAGTTCCTGCAAAAGCACACCTGTTAGTATAGCTCTACTGCCACAAGTAATTGAAAGACACACTTCAATAATTTCAGCCCCCTTGGAGTAGTTCACTGTACCCCCTGAATCTGAGAACCACTTAGTTCCACCTAAAGGTCAACTTAAAAATGCATGTTCTAAAACCCCGCGTATGATTCTTACAAAAACCAGTCGAGGTCCACGTAGGATTCTCAACGAGCTTTCCAACGAGACCAAAATCTCATCAATCGGAGTTCGTATGGTCAAGTTATGACCATTCAGGCACTAAAGGGTCAAAACAGGCACTCAGGGTTCAGGAGATCCCTCTTTGGTTTCTAGGCCTTTTGCCCACTTCCAAGGTTCTAAAGTTATACCAAGGTGCCTAAAATTAAGCTCAACTACCCTTCCAATCACTAAAAAAATTAACCCTCAATTTTTATGCATTAAAGGCCGTGTATCGCGATAGGTCGGGTCGAAGTGTCGCGATAGCTCGAGGTGTCGCGATAGGTGGGAAGTGTCACGATACCTCGGAGTGTCGCGATACCTCGGAGTGTCGCGATACCTCGAAGTGTCGCGATAGGTGGGAAGTGTCGCGATAGCTCGGAGTGTCACGATAGGTGGGAAGTGTCGCGATACCTCGGAGTGTCGCGATACCTCGGAGTGTCGCGATACCTTGGAGTGTCGCGATACCTTGGAGTGTCGCGATAGGTGGGAAGTGTCGCGATAGGTGGGAAGTGTCGCGATAGGTCGTGGAGTGTCGCGATACCTCGAAGTGTCGCGATAGGTCGGAAGTGTCGCGATACCTCAGAGTGTCGCGATACCTCGGAGTGTCGCGATACCTCGGAGTGTCGCGATAGGTTGTGGAGTGTCGCGATACCTCGAAGTGTCGCGATAGGTCGTGGGGTGTCGCGATACCTCGAAGTGTCGCGATAGCTCGGGATATGGTGAATTTTCCTGTTCTATCTAGTGTTCCTGTGAGCTCTAGGCCTACGCAGTGTCGTGGTGCACTCAGAATCGTGATTGGGTGAAATTTTCGGAGTGTCGCGATAGCTCGAGCTCAATGCCTCGGGGACTGTGCAGACAATTTCTGTACCTGCTGAGCTTGCTGGAGATGATGATGGAGCTGCCACCTGCAAGAAACATGCAAAAAACACACAAATACAAGCACGCACAATCGCTCTCTCTCAAACTCGCACACAACAAATGAGGGAATGATAAGGAAGAGGGAATATGTAGTGGAGAAGGAGGTGGAGATGAAGATGGAGATGGAGATGAAGATGGAGATGGAGAAAAATCAGAAATTTACCTACTACTTACCATTCCAACGTGTCCTCTCTACGTCTTACCATCACACGCTCGTCCTCAAAGCTCGATCCCCGGCAACGGCGCCAAAATTTGGTGTAGCTCAGTGATGAGTAGCACCTCCTTTAATGTCAATCCGAGAAGACATGAGGATGGTATGAAGACCACGAGCAAGTGGAAACACAAGTGCGTGAGTGAGAAGCACACAAGCATGCACACACATACACACACACGCACACACACAGTAAGAACAAAGAGAGTAAGACAATGGAATCACTTCTATTGCAAGAAAGTTCTCATACAAGCTCAAACTACAAGAAGCTAACCCCAAAAATGAGCTCTCTAGCTCTATTTATAGTTTTTGACTAGCTTTGGCCCTGTCCAGACCTAGTGTCCGGCCTAGTTAAAAATTAGGTCCCGGGGCTTGTTTGAGGGCCCAAACGAGATCTAAAAATTATGAAAATTGACAGGCAACTACATCTAAGGCTCCCCAAGCTCGAGGACTCCTCGGCTTGTACAAAATGGAGCTACAAAAAGGTGAAATGATATTTACAAGGGTTTGTTGTGATGAGAATCACTTTAAAATGATGTGAGGGTTTTTGAAAAAAATGAAGGGTTGCCTCAGTGCTAGATCTGCATGTGTGTCCATACTTGCTTCTTCCCGCATCCTGTCAACAAAGGGCATCGATGGATTGCTGTTTCTTTCGGTGCTCCCCTTTGTTTTACTTTAGTTTCCTTGTATGCCCCTAATGGGGAGTTAGAGAGACTTAACACTTGGGCCTCCTTGGACTCGCTCCCCCACAACGTGCTTATTTGTGGTGACTTCAACATGGTTGAGGACCCTATGGACAGATGGATGGGCAAGGGTAGGGTCATCGATAGTCGGGAGAAAGAAACGTGGGACAAAACTAAAGTACACTTGGATTTGGTCGAATTCAAAGACTCGAAGGGCTTTTCTTGGTCAAATCTCCAAGCAGGCGAGGACCTGAGGAAAGCTAGACTTGATAGATGCTACATTTCTCAGAGTTTTACTCATCAGTGGGGCCACCCTTCCCTCTCGCAATGCACCGACCTCACCATCTCTGATCACTACCCGATCGTCATCACTTTTCAACCCCCCACCAAGATCCGTAAGGCTCCGTGGTTCCATGCCAGTGTGCCCTCCTTCTCTCTCCCCTCCGTCCATCAAGAAATTTCTGATGTGTGGAAGGAGGCATTCGCCTCTGGCTTGTCCCCAGCCAAGTGTTGGAGAAGTGCAGTCGATAAGTCACGACAGATCATGATTAGATCTAGGAAGATGCTTGAGACTGTGCGGCGGGCTCGTAGAGCAGCTCTATATCACAGACTCTGGCGGCTCGAGGAGGAAGTGAACAAAGGAAAATCTCAAGCCCAGAAAGGACTTCGAAAAATCAGAGCGCTGCTGAGATACGAGGAAGAGATACAAAGGAAAAATTTGCAAATTTTCTTCAAGGAGTGGTGGGCTGGCAAAGCCGACAAACCCACCAAAGAGATGTGCCGTATCCTCAAAAGGAAACACAACAGAGAATCGATCCCCTTATTGCTAGATGCAAATGGCAATGTATGCAATACGAAAGAAGATAATTTTGGGATCATTGAAGGGCACTTCACGAGACTCTTGGGGACCTCAAACCCCCTCTCCCACCATAGAAGGGACTGTATGGCAGCCATATCTAGGGTCTCCCCCCATAGGATACCACCCAACCTTCTCTCTCTGCTCCATGCCTCTATCTCTGAAGCCGAAATCATTGAGGTCATTGATGCCCTCCCCTCAGGTAAAAGCCCGGGACCCGACGGGCTCACTAACGAGTTCTTTAAATCCTTCAAGTTGGTGGTTGCCACCCCTCTTCGTTTGGTTTGGCAAGAGGCACTCAAGTTCGGAGCGCTTCCTTCTTGTCTCAACAATGGCATTATCAAGTTAGTTCACAAAAAAGGGGAAAAGAACAGAATAGAGAACTGGCGTCCCATTACAATGCTCCAAACAGGATACAAGATCATCGCCAAAGTCATTGCCAACAGAATCTCTTGCCACTTCAGAGCGTGGCTAAGCGAGGACCAAAAAGGTTTCATCAAAGGCAGGTCAATTTTGGAAACCATCATAGATATCTGGGAAGGTCTTGAATTTGCAAATGAGTCTAAACAAGACGTAGTTTTCCTCAAGATCGACTTTGACAAAGCCTACGACAGGCTAGAATGGGACTATATTCTACAGTCGCTACAAGATCTTGGTTGTAGTAAGAAATTCACCAAGATGATCGCGACCCTTCTCGTAAACGCATCGACCCAAATTAACATTAATGGAAATCTTTCAAAGGTGATCAAACTTAGAAGATCTATCAGACAAGGGTGCCCATTGGCTCCCCTTCTCTTTGCCATTGCCACGGAAGGGCTTAGCAGGCTGGTGGAGCATCAGGTGGAAGCTGGTAACATTAAAGGCCTTCGTTTGCCGCATGACCACAGTCAGATCACCATGAGACTTTTTGCCGATGATATGAACGCTTTTGTGCACAATGATAGTACCAGCCTTGAGACATTCTGGAAGTGTCTTGCTACTTTTTGTGAAGCCTCTGGATCCATAATCAACCACTCTAAGACCGCCTTTAGAGCTATTGGTGGGCCTCAGCCCGGCCTTCTCATTGATCATGGCTGTCAAATCATTCCGCAGGGCCAAATTTTTCGGCTTCTTGGTATTCCCTTGGGGTTCGGCGTCTCTATGGAACAGCGGTGGAACTGGGTGCTTGCCAAACTCGAAAACAAGCTTAACTATTGGAGAGGTATGCAAATCAATCTTGCTGGTCGCGCTATGGTTATCAACACGTTCCTCTTATCATCTACCATTTATTTCCTTTCTTGTTGGAGACCGAAAGAGCATGATCTGTCCAAACTGGATAGTATTTGTAGAAACTTCCTTTGGACGGGCGACCACAATAGGAGGGGGGTGCCTAAAATCAAATGGTCCATCTGCACCAGCCATAGAGATAGTGGGGGACTTGGTATCTTGGACATTGGGTGCATGGCTAACAAACTGTCGGCCAAATGGATGATTAAGGCTTGGTGCAACGGGGAGGCCTCGTGGGCCAAGCTGATCTTCAGAAACAAGCATGAGTTGGCGCTCATGGGTTTCCCAAATTGGAAGAAACTTGACATCTTGACCTTGCTGTTTTCCTCGATCCCCGTCTTCCCGAAAGGCTCTAATCTGGTGTGCTCCCTTTGGAAGAGTTGGAATAAAGTCAAAAGCTTCACAAGAATAAGTGAAGACTGGAAGTGGGTTGTTGGTATCAGACAAAACGACTCTATCTGGTTTCCGATCCATGGCATCCGGAGTGTGGAATCTTGGAACATTCAAAATGCTAAGAAGCTATGGAACAAAGGCTTCAAAAAATGGAAACATCTCTGGAAACAAGACACCAACCGCTGGATCAACTTTGAGGATATTGATCCTAGCATCAACATTTCGCATGAAGAATGGAACACTTTGCAAAGCAGATGTCTCGCCTGGGACCGACATAAAGTTCGCCTTCTCATGGGACACCACATGTCGAGCTTGCTTGGTCTCAAATGGCACAATGGGAATAGCCTATCAAAAATCCCGAACATCAAAGAAACGATCGACTATCAGGCTAACCTCAACAAAAAGTGGTGCCTGTCATGGACGCGGCTTCGGTGGGACATGAAGTTCATGGCTATCTGGCACCCCCTCATAGAAATCAAAAAGTCTGTCCTCTTATGGCAAATTCTTCATCATGGAATCTGGACCAACCTTAAGGCTAGCAAAATTTGTGGGATCCCTCCCTGGTGCAAACGCTGCCACCGGTCTATCGAAGATGTTTCACACATCTTCTTTACCTGCCCCAACTCCAACAGACTCTGGCAGGTGGTTGGAAAGAGAATTAGTCTTCAAAAACGTCTCAATTGGCAGCAAGCCCTGCTGGGAGAAGCGATCGGCTGCTCCGCGACTCTCTGGAACGCCATCAGAGGGGAGGTACTATGGAAAATCTGGCAGGAAAGATGTGCTTTCAACTTCGGTGACTCCCCCAAGGAGTGGTCAATTGAGAAATCGCTGTTCCTCCTTGGCAAAAGGATTGTCAACTGTAAAAAATCCCCCCCCTTTAGGCATCATCAAGTACTCCTTTTGATCGATAACAAGCTTAAACCCAAGTGGGCCCCACATGAGGGTGATGAGAGGGTAATTAACCTTCTTTGTAATGCCATCTAAGCTCTGTAAACGCTTCCCCTGCTTTGTGGGATTTGGGGGGTCCCGTGGGCACTAGTCCCCTTCTCTTGTACTTTTCTTTATTTAATTCAAGTCCGGGAGAGTAGGCTATTGCCGAACTTCCTTTATATTAAAAAAAAAAGAAGTGCCAAGCTATGTGGAAAGAGATCAATCCACAAAAGCAAGTAAGCCCAAAGCTTTCGGAATGCTTCAAGATTCTACCTAGGTAGAAACATAATCATAGTGCACCTCATGTGCTTTGTGCGAGCATCGAAAATAGGGTTCCTTGCAACTGCCAATGTGCTTTGACTCTCATTGAAGATGGTGGTGGCAAAAGATTGATCAACACTCAAATCAGCTAACAAGCATCCGAGCCACACACACTTATCAATCATTATGAAAGTTGTTCTATACTTATCCTCACAACTAGAAGTGGACAGATAGGGTTCTTCTTGCTCAACAAAGATATGCATGACCTACCAAGCATGAAGCAAAGTCCACAGGTGGACACACAAGTGCCATAGCAACCAACAAAATCCGAGTCAAAAAAAGCATGCAAATCTAGCGGTAATGATCCCCCCTAGTATAAAACAAGTGTCATTATGAAGGGTAGAAGGATGGTTGGCCATTGATGGAAAAATGCTTAGGCAAAAGGACTATTGAACAGTGTCATTATGAAGAGCTCCTATTGGGTGCTATCAGAGTGCTTCACAGTTCTTCCTTGCATCATGAGCTCTGAAACATAAGGAAAGGATGCTAGGTGATTCTTCATGCGAGAGGAGGCTTTGTGAAGCAATTGCGACATGTAGAGGATATCCTAATGGTCCACAAGGACATTTGCAACATGTTATCCTGACACAATGATGATGGCCATGTGGCAAAGATTTCATCACAGTAGATGAGGCCATGAAATCTACAAGATTCATTTTTCAAGATTTGATTCAGAATTAGACGGAATCTATGGTTTGGTGCTGTGATACTTGATTTTGAGAGAGAACGAGATATTATGACTCGATCAAATAGAAAATTGGTTCTCGTTTTTGTTTTGAGGATATCACAAAAGAGAAGGTTGTATATTTTTTAGTTATAGTTTAAGAAAAAGAAAAAGAAAAAAAAAGAATAAAAGAAAAAGAAAGGAGGAAAAAAAGAGAGAGAAAAGAAAAAAAGGAAAAAAGTGGCAATCGTAGACACACTTGATAGCTTGCTTTTGAGCGACGGCATCAATGGTGTTAGATTTTTTGGGCTTGGAATCTCTTTTTATGGAAGGATCGCCCACTCATTGGTGGTGATTAATGTGGGTCCATCATTGGAGGATAAAACCTCTGATGCTTCTCTAGAGCTTTTTGGTGTGAAGCCCCCTCCATCATCTCACTTCAAAGGGAGGAAATTTTGGCAAAACAAGAAGAGATAAAGAGAACATGTCTCATCGGATAGTTGTTTGGTCCTAAGCCCCCTCTTGAGTCCTAGCAACAATGGTTCCGTAAGGAGTGGCTCCCTCACGACTTGATTGTCAACAAGTCCCAATTCTTGCCAGCTAATCACGTGCTCTTGGTGCTCAAAAATGACAATATGGCCTTCCAAGATTTGCAAATTGGCACTTCGCAAGTATGGAGAACTACCTTGTGCCTTTTTAAATGGTTTCTTGAAATCATTACAAATAGGTTAAAGCTATTGTGCTATCCACTCTGGATTGAGCTCCCAAACCTAACCTTTTTCCTATATGGATTTATAAGGGATATTTTTTTGCCCATCATTCGAACTCTAGCCTTGAGAGAAGAAATCAAGGGTTTCATCTATGAGGGTACTAAACACTCTTTCAACATGAGATGGCACCCGTAGATTTGTGTCGAAGAAAATCTCAACAAGGATCTCCCCTCCAAAATTTCCATAGACATTGAAGAAGAGAAAACCATAGATTGACAATCCAAGTTGCAATCATTGTGAGTATGTTATACAGCTTAGGTTCCCAACAATCGAAATTACCAATAGTAATACTCTGCACATATATAAAGATCTACCAAGACAAAATAGGGAACAAGTAGAAAGGCTAAGATAAAAGTAGATGGTGATGAAGAATTCCTCCTCTATAGTAACAAAAAGTACACTAGAGGAAGCCAAAGAGGAATAGTTAAAAAGATTAGATGTACCATCCTAAATTGTAGAGTCACAATTGAGAATCACAAAAGACGTGGAATTAGAAAGCATGGAATGTCATTTTGCTAAGACAAATTAATTCATATCATTCGATCAATGTCTTTCAAATTGAGTCTCCCATCATTTCTTTAACCAAAGAAAGAGTACATATTTCTAAACAACCAATGGATATAACACCAATTTTTACTCCAAATGTGTTTGATAATGAACCTAGACACATACATCCTACTAAACCTAACTCTTAAACTAGTGAAACCAAAAGAAGCTCATCAATTATAGTTTCCTCTTGAAAAATCTACATAATGATGTGCCCATTTTACATTTTGAAATGAACTTTTTTTCTCCTTAGGAGAATCTTTTCTAAGTCCAAGAACAACTTTTGTGTAGAAACCATTGTAATGCCTTGTTTTAGCAATTCCATTTGACTACCACTTTTTAATTTTCTAATAGTTTTTCTACAAGTATACTCACATCATTAAGGACAAGATAAACACCACCATTAAGGAGCAATATTGATAGGACCATCATCATAATCACAAAACCCAAATATTTATATGGTTTTACTAGTGATAATGTCAACCATGTTGGAAACAATGTCCTAATAGTCCAACAAGGAAGCCATAAGAACTGTTCTTGTAGTGTTCCTACAAAGAAACCATGTGGGTAAAGTGGATAAGACAAAAGCCTCCCAAACTACATAGGAGGAATCAATTCCCATTGGCAGTAGCGCTAAACAAAACCTTGGTGCATACTTTTTATTCTAAAAGAAAAAATGGCGGTGTCAATTTTGATAGCTAAACTTAACTAGAGTTTTTTGTTTATTTTTTATTTCGAAAGTCAATTTTTTGTGAACATGACCTTGCATTTTAGATTTTCAAAGTTTCTTTTCAAGAAGCACACAAGACTATATAAAGAGAGCCAAGATCATAGTTTCATTATCTTCTCATGAAGTTCTACACTTGGTGATCAAGGAGGAGGTCATCTTGGAGGAAGTGTTCTTATACTCTTAGAGGATGTGTGCTTTACATCATGAGATTCTAGGAGGAGTTCATGTCAGATTACCATCATCATTAGGTGTTGATTTACTGTGAGTAACAAGTCTATTTCTATTCCTACTTGTTAGTCCACTAGTTTTTGATTTAGGGTTTCCTAAACCCTAATTTCAGAATTAGAATTTGTTGTAAAATAGTTTTAAATTGTTCATATTCTCCATATTCTCACACAGACATTCTTCATACCTCTTAGGCACACAATCTCTTGTATCTAGTTTGTATTTTTGTGTATATTCAGATATTGTCAGTTTGTATCATATTCACACATTATGATTCGACATTTGAATATAAGATAGTGTAGGTGAGCATCCTAGCTTACCATACACTTTGAAGACTTGCCTATCTCTCTCTATCTCTCACTCATCTCCTTTTGAGTATTAAGGTGTGTATGCTGAGGTTCATGTGTTGGAAGATCCTATAAACCTGTGATTAATTGTTATTGAGGCCCACCCCACTTCCAAGATTTGGTATCAAAGCATAGTTGGCATACACCCTTAACAAGATGAGTGATTATAGACTTGAGAATGAAGAAAATCTTGAAGGAATGTGTAACTATCCAATGTGGATTTTTATGATGATGAATATGTTAGTATCTAAGGACTTATGGAATATTGTCAATGGCACTTATCTAAGGCCAAGAAAAGTTGCAGAAGAGGCTACTTCATCTTTTAGAAGAACCCCTACTCCTATTTCTACTCAATAGGAGTTTAGTGAATAAAAAGAACCACTTCATCATCAGGAGTTAGTGGTACTACTATCGGATACTTCCTATAGAACAACAATCCACATAGGATTCAAGGGATGCACTAGCACTTTCATATATTGCTCTAGGAGTCAAGAGGCATATTATACCTCAAATCAAGTCTTGTAGAACCTCTTGTCAGGATTCGTTGGAGTTGGAGAAGCTCCATCAGAGTAGAAACCCTACTAGGAAAGCTCATCTAAGGAGACAACTAGCCAACGCAAGGATGAAAGTTCATGAATCAGTTCATACACATATTAAGAAGCTCAAATACTTAGGAGATCAATTACTCAATGTTCAAGTCAACATTAACGAAGAGATGGTAAACAAACTTCTAAACTCACTTCCATCTACATATCATGGTTTTGTTACTTCTTTATCTCTCTCTATAAGAGATAGAGAAATTTCATTTGAAGAGCTATTGTTAATTTCAAGATGAAGATCAATAAAAAGGTATGGAAGAGAATGATGAAGCCATGTTATCATCATCAAAGGGAAAGAAGAAGAAGGAAAGAAAGTCTACCAGTCTTTCTCCTAATGCTTCTTCTACACCCAAAGAAAATTCTTCGACTACATCTCATTCAAAGAAAAGAGTATGCCATTACTATAAGAAACCAGGTCATTTCATAGCATAATGTAGAGCAAGGATTTTTAATGAGAAAAAGAAAGCATTAGGTAAGAGTGTTGAAGATGATCCAAAACCTAAATCCTCGAAGTTGGATTCATATGCATGTGTTACTATTGAAGAGATAGCTTTTGATCCGACAACATTAAATGCAATCTCAGATATTGATTTTATATTCTAGGGCTATTAAGCATATGATATGTTGTAGAAAGGTATTTTCTTCTCTTTCTAACTTTTCAGGTAGAAGAGTAACCATTGCAGATGTTCATGATTTCGATGATGTTGGTGTTGGGGAAGTGAACCCAAATTCAAGAGCAAGTGGAAATTTCACAATTTTCAATGTTATTTATGTTTCAAACATGAAGAAGAATTTTCTCCCTATCTCTACTTTCTTGTTAGATGGTTATAAAGTTGTTTTTGAGAAAGATTCATGTCAGATCCTCTCATCTAATGATGAGCATTGTCTACTTCAAGGTGAAAACAAAAGTGGCATGCTTGTGTTATCCAAAATTATTCATGCTATTGTTGCTAGGTCTACTACACCTAAGGAGAACATGAAGTTATGGCATGCTAGATTTGGTCATATATGTTACACAGCTCTCAAGCATATCAAAGATCAAGGTATGGTGGATATTTTGAAGTCAAGTGAAGGATGTCTTGAAGGAAAGCTTCATAAACTACCTTTCAAGAAGCATGGATATATCATGGCCACAAGGAAGTTGCAGATCATACATTCATCTATGAATGGTCCGATGAGAACAAATTCTATTTAAGGTTTGAGTTACTTTATTACTTTTATTGATGATTTCTCAAGCTATTTGTGGATTTACGTTCTTAAAGTGAAGTAGTGGTTTCTCCTACTTTCAAGAAGTTTTTAGCTATGGTTGAAAATGAAAGTCAGTCAAAGATCCAAATTTCGAGAAGTGATATAGGAGGAGAGTATGTGTCTAAAGACTTTAAGTCTTTCCTTGAAGACAAAGGTATCTCTCATCAACTCACTATTGCTTACATGCCAAAATAGAATGGTCTCATCAAATCACTATTGCTTACACACCAAAATAAAATGGTGTTGTAGAGAGAAAAAATAGGATACTTGTTGAGATGATGTGTAGTATGATGTCATCCAAAAAGCTTTCTCCCAAGTCTTGGTTTGATGCAGTACATACAACTAATCACATTCTAAATAAGTCTTCCACAAAAGGTTTAAAGTTTATCACACCTTATGAAGCTTATTATGGGAAGAAACCCAATGTGAGTTACTTTAACGTTTTTGGTTGTTGATATATTTAGTCGTGATGTGTGTGAACACACTAGGACTGTCAGGGCACTTTTTTCCCTCTTTAGGAGGTTTTTTCCCCTCGGCTTGTATATACGCCTATTGCCCTAATGGGCTACTTATCTTTGTACATTCTCTAGTAATACATTCAGTATTGTGTGTTGTGCTCCAAGCTTCTTCTTCTTCCTTATGTTGTTCGCGTGCTTTCACAGACGTCTAACTCTACCTCTCCGCTTGCAGTCTCAGAATCGCATGAATTTTGGTAAGCATACTCCGCATGTTGTCGAGATCAAAACAGCTTCACTATGTGGTGTAGAAAGCATGATCTGAGCTCGTTTCAGCCTCCGAACGCACTATCATAGCGCTTGTGTGGAGCTATTTTGTCTTTTTGTGCCAAAGGTATATACCAGTTTCGATTCGCTAGTACAAGCATCTCCAAGTCTGCTATAGGTCTAGCATAATTCGTCTGGGTAGTTCTATTCAACTTTTTGAGATATAGTTAAATTTCTGCATCAAGGTATTTTAGTCACCGGCCATGGCTGAAAGCAGTGATGTATTCCGTATGTTAGATGTTAAGGATAAGTTGGATGGTACCAACTACCCGTTATGGGCTTATATGATGCGACATGTATTGGTTGCAAAAGGATTGTGGAACATTGTCCAGGGTGTTGAAAAACGTCCTATCACACCTGCAACTATTACAACTGCAGGTACTGAAGCTGATGCAGAAGGTGTCGAAGATAATGATATTCTACATATTCCTATTCGTGCTATGGTTTTTGCTGCACCTACTACATAGCAAATTCGTTGGGATGGCAGAGATGCCTAGGCACATGCATTGATAGCTTTGTTTGTCAAACGTGCCATTATTCCTCACATTTTCTTTTGCAGAACAGCTAAGGATGCTTGGGATACACTTACCACATTGTACCAAGCTAGGAATGAGGTTCGTGTTGCTTACCTCCGATAACAATTGGAGAGCAAGCACATGAATGAAGGTGATTTTATGGACAATTTTCTAACAAAGATCAAAGACTTGAAGGAACACTTGATTTCTGTTGATGAGGTTATACTAGATAGCTCACTTGTGAAGACCGTTTTGAATGGTCTTACTGATTCATATCAGAGTTTTGCTTCTACTCTTCGGTTGATGATGAAAGGAAATCCAAATGCCTTGTCATTTGAGGAGTTAGTCTCTATTCTGTTGCGGGAGGATCAGTCCAGGCAGAATAGGTCCATTATGTGTGTTGTAGATCAAGCTTTCTTGGCTAGTCAAAAGGGCAAAGGACAATGGAGCTCTTCAAGTAGCAAGCAGAAATCTGCTAATTTTGCACAATCGAAGAGGGAAGACAAAGATGAAAAGAAATCAGAAAAGCAGAAATTGTTTTGCAAGTACTGTAAAGGAAATGATCATATCATAAAGAATTGTCCAAAACTTGCTGCTAAAGAGGCAAAGAAGAAAGAGGCTAGAATGGTTGTTGTAGAGGCATCTACACCAAAAATAGAGTCTGCTAATCTTGTACAGGAAGAAAAATGGGTGTTTACTACTGTTTGCAGTTTTGACCCATCTTCTCATGAGCAGTGCATGCTGCAGTAGACTCAGATGTTTGGTACTTTGACAGTGGGGCGGCCAAACATATTACCACACAGTGCACTTTCTTCTCTTCACTCGAGCCTGCCCCTATAGGGAATACTGTTACATACGCCAACAACTCCTCTTATCCTGTTATGGGAGTCCTGATATTGAGCAGGCAAAAACTATGCCAAAATTGCTGGTGCAAACTTTGCGTGACAGCAAATTAGATGCACCTCTGTAATTTCATACTCGTTCAAGCTCTCATAGTGCCTCTTTTGCATCAGATTGCTATGCTATGGCTGCATCTAGTCTCTGAGATGAGAATGAGCCTGTTTCATATGATGAAGCACAAAATTCAAAAAATTGGATGGCTGCTATGCAATCTGAATATGATGCTATAATGAAAAATGGTACTTGGTCTTTGTGTGACTTGCCTCTTGGCAAGAAGGCCATTGGGACTAAGTGGGTATACAAGCTGAAGTGTAAGCCTGATGATACCATTGAAAGGTATAAGGCTAGGCTTGTTGCAAAGGGTTATGCGCAGGAAAGAGGCATTGATTTTGATGAGACCTTTGCACCTACTTGTCGAATGACTACTGTTCATACCATCTGTGCACTTGCAGCTCATCATGGTTGGAATGTACATTGATTGGATATCAAAACAACATTTCTGAATGGCGACTTGCATGAAGAAGTGTATGTTTTTCAGCCCCATGGCTTTGTGCAGAAAGGGCATGAGAACCAGGTGTGCAGGTTAAAGAAGGCATTATATGGCTTAAAGCAAGCACCACATGCTTGGTATGAAAAGATACATGCCTATCTGATTGCACATGGTTTTGAGAACAGTCCAACTGAAAGCACCTTATATGTTAAGCGTGCCAATGATGTACTTCTGATCATTGTGGTTTATGGTGATGACATGCTGCTCACTGGCCCTCATGAGAAACATATTTCTGATTTTAAGGCTGATTTACATGCCTCATTTGAGATGTCTGATTTGGGGCATTTGCATCACTATTTGGGCATTCAGTTTATGCATGTTGATGGTGGAATGCCTTTGTGTCAAACAAAATATATTGACACATTATTGTAGCATTTTGGCCTTGAAGACTCTAAGCCTATTGCCACTCCTATGGAGACAAGTTTACAATTTCACGATGCTGGAGATGCATTTAATGATGTTCTCTATCAGCAGGTTGTTGGATGCTTGATTTACTTATGTATTACTCGGCCAGATATTCAGTTTGCTGTCTCACAGATGAGCAGGTTTATGCATTGCCCAGGTGTCAAGCATTCGCATGTAGTTAAGCGCATCTTTCCCTACTTGAGTGGTACTCAGCTACTTGGGTTGTTTTATCCCAAGGGGGGATCACTACCGCCAGATTTGCATGCTTTTTCTGACTCTAACTAGGCTCGTTGCTAGGACACTCGTGTGTCTACTAGTGGCTTTTGCTTCATGCTTGGTAGCTCATGTATATCTTGGTTGAGCAAGAAGCAGCCTACTGAGGCCACTTCCAATTGTGAGGCTGAGTATAGGGCAACTTTCATAGCTATTGTTGAGTGTGTGTGGCTCAGATGCCTTATGGCTGATTTGGGTGTTGGTCAGTCTTCTGCCACCACCATCTTCACTGAGAGTCAGAGCACATTGGTAGTTGCAAGGAACCCTGTGTTCCATGCTTGCACTAAGCACATTGAGGTGCATTATCATTATGTCAGGGAGACGTTCTCTATTGGGGAGATGAGCTTGGCATATGTGCCCACATAGGAGAAGATTGCAGACCTTTTCACGAAGGCTCTGCCTAGGGAGAAGTTTGAAGCTTTCCGCAAAGCTTTAGGCTTACTTCCTTTTGTGGATTGATTCCACATAGCTTGGAACTTCCTTATACATGAGTGCGAGCTCCTTGTTCACCGCATCACTCCCAGGGGGGATTTGTTGATATATTTAGGTAGTGATGTGTGTGAACACACTAGGACCATTGGGGCACTTTTTTCCCTCTTTAGGAGGTTTTTTCCCTCGGCTTGTATATATGCCTTTGGCCTAATGAGATACTTATCTTTGTACATTCTTTAGTAATACATTCAGTATTGTGTGTTGTGCTCCAAGCTTCTTCTTCTTCCTTGTGTTGTTTGTGTGCTTCCGCAGACGTCTAACTCCAACATTGGTTCCCTAGCTTATGTTCACATTGAGAAGAAAGATCATGGTAAGCTTGATGTAAAAGCCATTAAAACCTTCTTTATTGGTTGTGCAATTGAAAGCAAAGGATATAGATTCTATGTTCTAGATACAGGTGATATCCTGCTCTTATGCAACTCATATATTGTAGAAAGTTAGATTTATGATAAGAAGGAAGAGATTCCAAAATTCATAAAAGCAAATGAATATGCATTTTTTAGAAGGAATTTGAATTCTTATATTCAGCCATACAAAGGGGGTGATGAACCTTCTCAAGCCCTACAAGATGCAGTGATGTGTGCGAACACACAAGGACCCTCGGGGCACTTTTTTCCCTCTTTAGGAGGTTTTTTCCCTCGGCTTGTATATACATGTATGACCCTAACGAGTCACTTAGTACATTCTAGTGGTAATACATTCAGTATTGTGTGGTGTGCTCCAAGCTTCTTCTTCTTCTTCCTTGTGTTGTTCGTGTGCTTCCACAAACCTCAAACTCCAACAATTGGTATCAGAGCAAGTTGTCGCTTCATCTAGGGTGTCATCAACACCCTTCCAATCATAGCCTCATAATCGCTTGAAATTTGGTGAGCATACGAAGGGTGATTAGGAATTCAAAGCAGCTTTGCTGTGTGGTGCCAAAATCGTGATATGAGCTCATTTCAACCTCCAAGTGCACTATCGTGGTGCTTGTGTAGGCAATTTCCTCTTTTTGTGCCAAAGATATATACAAGCTTCGGTTTGCTAGTATAAGCATCTTGAAGTTTGTTATAGCAAAAGCTATAGAACTTGATAGGGTAGTTTTGTTCAACTTTTTGAGACACAATCATTTTTTTGCATTAGGGTATTATAATCAGTGGCCATGGCTGAAAGAAATTATGTATTTCATATGTTGGTTGTTGAGGATAAGCTGGATAGTACCAATTACCCATCATGGCCTGATATGGTGTGTCATGTATTGGTGGCAAAAGGACTATGGAATATTGTGTAGGGTGTTGAAAAATGTCCTATTACACCTGCAAACTTTATTAAAGGTGATGCAAACAACATTGAAGATGATGATATTCTTCATGTTCTTGTTTGTGTTGCACTTCTTGCTGCAGGTACTGTAGAGCAAATTCGTTGGGATGGCAGAGATGCTCAGGCACAAGCATTGATAGCCTTGTCTATCCTCACATTTGCTCTTGCAGAATAGCTAAGGATGCTTGGGATAAACTTACCACTTTATACTAGGCAAGGAATGAGGCTCTTGATGCTTACCTCCAAAAACAGTTGGAGAGTGAGCACATGAATGAAGGAGATTCTATGGAGATTTTTCTGACAAAGATCAAAGATTTGAAGGAGCAGTTGATTTCTGATGATGAAGTCCTACCTGACAATTCACTTGTGTAGACTGTTCTAAATGGTCTTCCCAATTCATATTAGATTTTTGCTTCTACTCTTCGTTTCATGATGAAAGGCAATCCAAATGTCTTAACATTTGAGAAGTTAGTCTCTATTCTATTGCAGGAAGATCAATCTAGGCAAAATAGGTCCACTATGTGTGTTGCAAATCAAGCTTTCATGGCTAGTCAGAAGGGCAAATGAAAATGGAGCTCTTTTACAATATCAAATGCTTTATTTGTGCCAGGGATCAAGAAGAATCTGTTATCAGTTTCAGCTTTAGCCAAGATTGGCTTGGTTGTGAAATTTGTTAATGACAGATGTACAATTCATGATCTATCAAATGGTGATGTCATTATTGCTTCTTGTATTTTATGTCTTGGGTTGTATAAGCTCATAGACTATGAAAAATATATGAATGATTCAACATGTGCAGTACATGATTCTTAGGCTATGTCAGATGCAAAGCTTCGGCGTGCAAACTTTGGCCATCTGAATTTTGCTAGTTTTCTATGCTTACAGAAATATGAAATGGTGTCCTCTCTACCCAAACTTGAGGCACCTTGTAAACATGTTTGTGAAGGTTGTATTTTGGGCAAAATGTAGCGTTCCTTGTTCCCAAAAGATGGTTCAGTCCAAGCTACTTAGAAATTGCAACTTGTTCATAGTGATGTCTATGCTCCTATGTAGACACCCTCTTTTGGAAACTGTCTTTATTTCATGACTTTCATCGATGAGTTTTCTAGGCATGCATGGGTACATCCATTGAAAGCAAAGTCGGAAGTGTTTATGTGCTTCAAACAGTTTCTAATTTTGGTTGAAAATCTATCAGCATGTAAAATAGTCACCCTCCATTCTGATCGATATGTCTTTTGATTTTAATGCATTTCTCATTGACTGTGGGATAAAACATCAGCATATAGTGTTGTATACACCTCAACAAAGTGGAGTTGCTAAATGGAAGAAGAGGTCACTAGATGGCAAGATGTATGGTCAAGACTCAGGCTTTACCACATAGTTTCTAGCTTGAGGCTGTTATGCGTGCAACAACATGTTTTTGGTTGTGTGGCATATGCATTAGTGCCTGAACAGCAATGCAGGAAATTGGATGATAAAGCACTGAAATGTATTTTTGTTGGGTACAGTTCTGAAAGCAAAGGCTATTGTCTATACCATCCACAAACTAAACACATTTTTGTTAGCCATGATGTTGTTTTTGTGGAAGATGCTATTCAGTCATTACTTTCATTCACTAAGGAGACACCAGTTAGCCCCAATAACATGTATGACACTTTTTTGCCTCTTTTTACCGGTGGACAGTCTAATGATGGTCCTAATGAGGAAACTTCTCAGCCTTTATGGGTTTCATGTGATGATGTAGATCATTCCATTTCTGATGCAGATTTACATGATGCACGTGTTGATGAGAGAGCTGAAATTGAGGAGGCAAAAACTATGCCAAAATGACTCGTGTAGACTTTCTATGATAGCAAATTGGATGCAGCTCTCTCATATCATACTCATTCTAGCTCTCATAGTGCTTCTTTTGCATTAGATTGGTATTTTATGGCTTCCTCTAGTCTTTGTGATGAGAATGAGCCTGCTTCATTTGATGAAGCACAAAATTCAAAAAATTGGATGGTTGCTATGCAATCTAAATATGATGCTATAATGAAGAATGGTACCCCATCTTTATGTGACTTGCCTCCCAGCAAGAAGGCCATCGGCACTAAGTGGGTATATAAGCTGAAGCATAAGCCTGATGGAAGAGTTGACATGTATAAGGCTAGGCTTGTTGCAAAGGGTTATGCTAAGGAAAGAGGTATTGATTTTGATGAGACCTTTGCTCCTACTTGTTGAATGAATAGTGTTCGTAGCACCTCTGCGCTTACAACTCATCATGGTTGGAATGTACATCAGTTGGACATTAAAACTACATTTTTGAATGGTGACTTGCATGAAGAAGTGTATGTCTTTCAGCCCCGTGGCTTTGTGTTGAAAGGGCATGAGAACAAAGTGTGCAAGTTGAAAAGGCATTATATGGTTTGAAATAAGCACCACGTGCTTTGTATGAAAAGATACATGCCTATCTGATTGCACATGGTTTTGAGAACACTCCAACTGAGAGCACCTTATATGTTAAGTGTGAAAATGATGTGCTTCTGATCATTGTTGTTTATGTTGATGACATGTTCACCGGTCTTATTGAGAAGCATATTGTTGATTTTAAGGCCGATCTGCATGCCTCATTTGAGATGTCATATTTGGGGAATTTGCATCATTATTTGGGCATTTAATTTATACAAGTTGATGGTAGAATAGCTTTGTGTCAAATGAAATATATTGACACATTATTGCAGCATTTTGGACTTGAAGATTGTAAACCTGTTGCCACTCCTATGGAGATAGGTTTACAGTTGCGCTCTCATGATGCTAGAGATGCATTTGATGTTATTCTCTATCAGCACGTTGTTGGAGCTTGATTTACTTATGCATTACTCGGCAAGATATTCAGCTTGCTCTCTCACAGATGAGCATGTTTATGCATTGCCGAGGTTTCAAGCATTGGTAGGTAGTTAAGCATATCTTTCACTACTTGAGTGGTACCCATCTACTTGGATTATTTTATCCCAAGGGGGATCACTAGCGCCAAATTTACTTACTTTTTTTTATTCTAATTGGGTTGGTTGCTATGACACTCGTGTGTCCACTAGTGGTTTTTGCTTCATGCTTGGTAGCTCATGCATATCTTGGTTGAGCAAGAAGCAGCCTACTATGGCCACTTCCAGTTGTGAGGCTGAGTATAGGGTAGATTTCACAATGAATGTTGAGTGTGTGTGGCTCAGATGCCTTATGGCTGATTTAGGTGTTTGTTAGTCTTCTGCCACCACCATCTTCACTGACACTCAGAGCACATTGGTAGTTGTGAGGAACCCTGTACTCCATGCTCGCACTGAGCACATTGAGGTGCATTATCATTATGTCAAGGAGAGGTTCTCTGCTGGAAAAATCAGTTTGGCATATATGCCCACATAGGAGAACATTGCATATCTTTTCACAAAGGCTGCCTAGGGAGAAGTTTGAAGCTTTTCGCAAAGCTTTGGGCTTACTTCCTTTTGTGGATTGATTCCACATAGCTTGGTACTTCCTTATACATGAGTGCCACCTTTGTGTTAACCACATCACTTCGAGGCGGATTTGTTGATATATTTAGGTAGTCATGTGTGTGAACAAAATAGGACCACCGCGGCACTTTTCTCCCTCTTTAGGAGGTTTTTTTCTCCTGGATTGTATATATGCCTATAACCCTAATGGATCACTTATGTTTGTATATTCTAGTGCTAATACATTCAGTATTGTGTGTTGTGCTCCAAGCTTTGTCTTCTTCCTTGTGCTGTTTGCATGCTTTCGTAGACCTTAAACTCCAATATATTTTACATTATTGACTTGGAATTCAATGGCAGCACTAAGAAAAACCTTGGCAAAGAATTTTTATTGAAAAAGGAAAAAACAATTGTGCTGATTTTGATAGTCAAATTTAGCGAGAATTTTTTTTTTAATTTCGAAAGTCAAATCTTTTGCAAATGTGATCTTGCATTTTTTAGCTTTTCAAAGTTGACTCTCAAGAAGCACACAAGACTATATAAAGAGATCCAAGATCATAGTTTCATAATCTTCTCAAGATCTTCTCAGGAAGTTCTACACTTGGTGATCAAGGAGCAGGTGATCTTGGAGGAAGTGTTCTTACACATTTAGAGGAGGTGTGCTCTACATCAACAGATTCTAGGAGGAGTTCATTGTTGGAGTTAGACGTCTGCGGAAGCACGCAAACAGCACAAGGAAGAAGAAGAAGCTTGGAGCACAACACACAATACTGAATGTATTACTAGAGAATGTACAAAGATAAGTAGCCCATTAGGGCAATAGGCATATATACAAGCCGGGGGAAAAAAACCTCCTAAAGAGGGAAAAAAGTGCCCCGACGGTCCTAGTCTGTTCACACACATCACTATCTGATGCAGTGAACAAGGAGCTGGCACTCATGTATAAGGAAGTGCCAAGCTATGTGGAAATCACTCCACAAAAGGAAGTAAGCCCAAAGCTTTGCGAAAAGCTTCAAACTTCTCCCTAGGCAGAGCCTTTGTGAAAAGGTCTGCTATGTTCTCCTGCATGGGCACATATGCCAAAATCCAATAGCGTGCTGATAGAAAACAACATCAAATGCATCTCCAGCATCATGAAGACTCAATCGTAAACCTGTCTCCATAGGACTGGCAATAGGCTTATAGTCTTCAAGCCGAAACGCTGCAATAATGTGTCAATATATTTTCGTTTGACACAAAGCCATTCCACCATCAACTTACATAAACTGAATGCCCAAATAGTGATGCAAATGCCCCAAATCAGACATCTCAAATGACGCATGCAAATCAGCCTTGAAATCAGCAATATGCTTCTCAATAGGACCAGTGAGCAGCATGTCGTCAACATAGACAACAATGATCAGAAGCACATCATTAGCACGTTTAACATATAAGATGCTTTCAGTTGGACTGTTCTCAAAACCATGTGCAACCAGATAGGCATGTATCTTCTCATACCAAGCACGTGGTGCTTGCTTTAAACCATATAATGCCTTCTTAACCTGCACACCTGGTTTTCATGCCCTTTCTGCACAAAGCCACGGGGCTGAAAAACATACACTTCTTCATGCAAGTCACCATTCAGAAATGTTGTTTTAATGTCCAACTGATGTACATTCCAACCATGATCAGCTGCAAGTGCACAAATGCTCCGAACAGTAGTCATACGGCATGTAGGTGCAAAGGTCTCATCAAAATCAATGCCTCTTTCCTGCGCATAACCCTTTGCAACAAGCCTAGCCTTATACCTGTCAACTGTACCATCAGGTTTATGCTTCAGCTTGTATACCCACTTAGTGCCAATGGCCTTCTTGCCAAGAGGCAAGTCACATAAAGACCGTGTACCATTCTTCATTATAACATCATATTCAAATTGCATAGCAGCCATCCAATTTTTTGAATTTTGTGCTTCATCAAAAGAAACAGGCTCATTCTCATCATAGAGACTAGACGCAGCCATAACATAGCAATGTGATGCACAGGAGGCACTATGAGAGCCTGAACGAGTACGATATGACAAAGGTGCATCTAATTTGTTGTCATGCAAAGTCTGCACCAGCCATTTTGGCATAGTTTTTGCCTGCTCAATATCAGCTCTCTCATCAACAAGTGCATCATGTAAATCTGCATAAAAAATGGAATGATCTACATCATCATATGAAACTTGCAAAGGCTGACAAGTTGCCTCATTAGGACCAGCAGTAGACTGTCCACCTGTAGAAAGAGGCATCAAAGTATCATACATGCCTTTGGAGCTAACAGATGTCTCCTTAGTACATGAAAGCAATGGCTGAATGGCATCTTCCACAAAGACAACATCACGGCTAACCAAAATGTGTTTAGCTCTATGGATGATACAGACGATAGCCTTTACTTTCATAACTGTACCCAACAAAAATACATTTTAGTGCCTTATCATCCAATTTGCTGCGATGTTGTTCAGGCACTAGTGCATATGCTAAACAACCAAAAACATGCAGATGAGCAACAGATGGCTTGCGGTCATGCCAAGCCTCATATGGAGTGATAGACTTCAGTGCTTTAGTGGGACACCTGTTCAGTACATATGCTACATACATGAAAGCTTCAAGCCAAAAACTATGTGGTAAAGCCTGACTTTTGACCATGCACCTCGCCATCTCCATGAGTGACCTTTTGTCTCGTTCAGCAACTCCATTCTGCTGAGGTGTATACGGCGTTGTACAGTGGTGTTTTATCCCACGTTCAATGAGAAATGCATTAAAATCAGAAGACATATATTCCCCCCCTCAATCAGAACAGAGGGTGCCCATTGTACATGCTGACAGATTTTCAGCCAAAACCAAAAACTATTTAAAGCACATGAACACTTCGGACTTTGCTTTGAGTGGATATACCCATGCATGCCTACCCGAACTGAACCATGTTTTGGAAAGGAGGAACGCTGCATTTTGCCCAAAATACAGCCTTCACAAACATGTTTCCAGGTGCCTCAAGTTTGGGCAAAGAGGACACCATTTCAAATTTCTGCAGGCATAGCAAACTAGCAAAATTCAGTTGACCAAAGCGTGCATGCCAAAGCTTTGCATCTGACATAGCCTGAGAATCATTTACTGCACATGCCAAATCATTTTCAGATCTTTCATAGTCTATGAGCTTATACAGCCCACGACATAAAATGCCAGAAGCAATAATAACATCACCATTTGACAAATCATGAACTATACATCTGTCATCAACAAATTTCACAACCAAGCCAATCTTGGCTAATGCGGAAACTGATAACAGATTCTTCTTGATCCCTGACACAAATAAAGAATCTGACAAAGTGAAAGAACTACCATCAACAGTAGTCAAAATGATCTTACCAACTCCCATAACAGGATAAGAGGAGTTGTTGGCGCATGTAACAGTATTCCCTGTAGGGGCAGGCTTGAGTGAAGAGAAGAAACTGCGTAACGTAATATGTTTGGTCGCCCCACTGTCAAAGTACCAAACATCTGAGTCTACTGTAGACATGCACTGCTCATGAGAAGATGGGTCAAAACTGCAAACAATAGTGAACGCCCATTCTTCTTCCTGCACAAGATTAGCAGACTCCGTTTTTGGTGTAGAGGCTTCTGCAACAACCATTCCAGCCTCTTTCATCTTTACCTTTTTTGCAGCTAGTTTTGGACAGTGCTTTATGATATGATCATTCCCTTATAGTACTTACAAAACAATTTCTGCTTTTCTGATTGTTTTCTCATCTTTGTCTTGGTTCTTTGAATGTGCAGCATTTGCAAATGTCTACTTACTAGTAGAAGAACTCCATTTTCCTTTGCCCTTCTGACTAGCCAAGAAAGCTTGATCTGAAACACGCATAATGGACCTCTTCTGTCTGGACTGATCTTCTTGCAACAGAGCAGAGACTAACTCCTCAAATGACAAGGCATTTGGATTGCCTTTCATCATCAACCGAAGAGTAGAAGCAAAACTCTGATATGAATCAGGAAGACCATTCAGAACGGTCTACACAATTGAGCTATCTGGTATAACCTCATGAGCAGAAATCAACTGTTCCTTCAAGTCTTTGATCTTTGTTAGGAAACTGTCCATAGAATCACCTTCATTCATGTGCTCACTCTCCAACTGTTTTTGGAGGTAAGCAACACAAGCCTCATTCCTAGCTTGGTACAATGTGGTAAGTGTATCCCAAGCATCCTTAGCTGTTCTGCAAGAACGAATACGAGCAATAATGGCACGTTTGACAGAGAAAGCTATCAATGCATGTGCCTGGGCATCTCTGCCATGCCAACGAATCTGCTCTGTAGTAGGTGCAACAGAAATAGTAGCACGAACAGGAATCTCCACAATATCATCTTCCACACCATCTTCATCAGCTCCAGCACCTGTATTCGCAGTACCTGTTGTTACAGGTGTAACAGGACGTCTTTCAACACGCTGCACAATTTTCCATAATCCTTTTGCAACCAATACATGTCGCATCATATAAGCTCATAATGGGTAGTTGGTACCATCCAACTTATCCTCAACAGCCAACATACGGAATACATCACTGCTTTCAGCCATGGCCGGTGGCTAAAATACCTTGATGTAGAAAATTGATTGTATCTCAAAAAGTTGAACGGAACTACCCAGACGAGTTCTGCTAAACCTATAGCAGACTTCGAGACGCTTATACTGGCGAACAAAAACAAGTATATATCTTTGGCATAAAAAGAAGAAATAGCCTGCACAAGCACTATGATAATGCGTTCGGAGGCCGAAACGAGCTCAGATCGCGATTTTGGCACCTGAGTATGCTCACCAAAATTTATACGATTCTGAGACTGCACACGAAGGAGTGTCAACAGCGCCCTAGATGAAGCGATGACTTGCTCTGATACCAACTGTTGGAGTTAGACGTCTGCGGAAGCACGCGAACAACACAAGGAAGAAGAAGAAGCTTGGAGCACAACACACAATACTGAATGTGTTACTAGAGAATGTACAAAGATAAGTAGCCCATTAGGGCAATAGGCGTATATACAAGCCGGGGGAAAAAAACCTCCTAAAGAGGGAAAAAAGTGCCCCAACGGTCCTAGTGTGTTGACACACATCACTACCTAAATATATCAACATTCATGTCAGGTTACCATCAGCATCAGTTGTTGAGTTACTATGAGTAACAAGTCTATTTCTGTTCCTACTTGTTAGTTCACTAGTTTCTAATTCAAGGTTTTGATATTCTCCATATTATCCAAATTCTCATACACACACACACTCTTCATACCTCTTAGTCACACAATCTCTTGTATCTAGTTCCTATTTTTTCCTAGATTTAGATATTATCAGTTTGTATCATATTCACACATTGTAATTTGACATTTGAATATAATATAGTGTAGGTGAGCATCCTATCTTACGATACACTTTGAAGACTTGTCTATCTCTCTCTATCTCTCACTCATCTCCTTTTGAGTATTAAGGTGTGTAGGTTAAGGTTCATGTGTTGGAAGATCCTATAAACTTGTGATTAATTGTTATTGAGGCCCACCCCACTTCCAACAAACCAAAACTTGATGAAGGACATAGTTGCAAAAAGTTAAAAGATATTGGAATAAAAAAATTTACGGTCTAGAGTGAAGACGATTTTGTTGAAGAAGCATCAGATGCAAAGAAATAAGAAGAGTTGAAAGATCCATTATTGAAAGGAAGTCTCCAAAATCTATTTATTAGATGAAGTAAATTGTAATGAGAAAGAAATGATGAGATTATCAAAGAGCCATTAGAAAATAGATTTTGTTATGCACCAGCGCAAAGCCAAAGAGAGTGCCTACTTGGAAGAATTAAAGTTAGAATTGAATCAATTGTACGATCAGCTTGATGAACAAGAAATCACTATGCAAAATATAGTAGGAAGTGTGGAGACTAAGTATGAAAAGGGTAGACATCAAGTAGAAGTGTTTCAGTAGTCCTTTTTGAAAAATCTATTATTGAAAATCTAGCTTATAAAAATAAGTTATATGTGCAATGAATCATTTGGCTAGCACAAAAACTACATAAATAAAGAATCAATTGGTTGAAGGTTAATATACATGAATATCTTCTATGGAGAGATCTTTGAGTTAAGAAAAGAAAACAAGGAATCAAAATCTATCTTACCAATATCTCGTTTCAATCAATGCAAAGCTTTAGAATTTATAAAGACAAGAGACGAAGAAGTATGGGAACCAACTGCCAATGATGACCTTTAAAATGATTATGAGGGGACAAATCATAGAAGCCACCATTTTCACCATGTACAAATCTCTCTTGATAGAATTGTGCCAAATTCTACTAAATGGTCCATAGAAACATGTATCATCAGGAGATATTTGTGGTCCTCAAGGGATACTTTATTTGCCACAAAAGTACAAGCCTACTTAACATTTTCTAAAATAGGCTTTCAACACATCATCAACAATGTTGGGTTGGTAATCTAGTGTAGAAATCTGGTGAAATGGTAAAAATAGAGGGGATCTTGTACATTAAAAGTATGACAAGTCCCCTTTAAGTTTATTTTCATGTCATTTTTTAGATGTTGATACTTTTGAAATTTACATGCATTAAAAGCTTTTGGGTACTTTTTAAAAGTAATTTTCCATGTCCCTTTTACTAAATCCTCTAGAGAATCTTAAGATCTCTACGTTCTTGATAAGTCCTTTTGGATCACTTTTGGTGTAAGAAGCGTATCTACAAATTTTTCTTACTCTTCTCTTTGGAAAACCTGGATTTTTTGTTTATCACCTAAATCTTTCACAATTGTTTTAGAACTATAGTTCTATGAAATGTAGATCAATAGATCTACCCAACATTCTTGTATCTCAAACATTTTGTTATTTGCATCTGGTGGAGGCCTATTTTTTAAGAAGCATTATACTTTTCAATGAAGATCTACAATGATAATGAGGTATAGATCTAGATATCTACTTTCTAATTAAGATTTAAATAATTATAGACCTTTTTTTTAAGAGTTTCCTAATTTTTAATGCGATTCTAGAAACCTAAAGATGAAATATAAATTTCAGAATCTAGAAGAAAGCTCCATATCAAAAAACTAGTCTTATGGAGCTAAATATATATAGATGTACTTTAGATTTCTTTCTTTTAATTATTTTCTCTTTTCAATTCGGTAAAGATTATTTCTACTCAAAGTAATTCTTTGTAATGAATATCTAAAGAGTTGATAAATATAATACAAACATCATTTCACATCAAATAATATCCCTATAATAAACTAAATCTATGATCTAAGGGTGTGATCGGTTCATACATATCTGAAATTAAAAATTGTTTTGGTCACTCACATGTATGACCAAAGATCTCAAGACTAGACTTATGTAGAAGATCATATGCTCTTGGAAACAAGTGATCCACTTAGCATAGCCTTTAAGTCTCAAGGGTGTGAAGTAGGAGGTCTTGGGTTGAACCTCCATGGGGAGTATGGGGAGATATTTTTTCCCAAAGAAATCTAGAGCCTTCTAGGAGCATCCACTTGAGTTAACTCTAGTTAATTAGGACACTTTGTGCATATGTAGTTACATGGACGACACTTGAATGGTTAGTATCCACCTACCAGCTAGTAGGAAGTACCTCGGAGAGAGCTATATATAGAGGCATATGGTTGGGAGGAGATTCATCTCTCTAGCATGTGGTGGTCATAATGAATCTCTTGCATTGGTATCAAAGCAAGCTTTCATGGTGACCTTGGTGGCACACTACCATCCTTAAGCTCTCATGGATTCCTTGTAGGATTCATCATCTTCTTTCCAAGGTGGAGCTTCTATGGAGAGCTTGGTATTTCATCATGTTCTTTGTGACATGATGTCTTGATCATTTTGTATGTAGCTATCATCACTCACACTGCCATCAATGAGCTCGAAGGCAAAAGGAGCACTATCAGAGGTTCTTCACTCGATCGTAACGAGCTTCATTAGCTACTTTTACTCCTTGTAGGAGATGTAGCAAGCTCATAGAGATGATTTTAATTATAAGGGAAGAGTCGACATCCATGAACAAGGGGATGTAGGATTCTGCAAAAAATATTTTGTGTAACAGGATTAGAGAGTGCACAATTTTACCTAGCCAAAATAAAAAAATGTGTTTATGGACTACATGACTATGTTTGGCAAGATCCAAACCAGAGACCACCTAACTAACTGATCAACACATATAGAAGTTTATTCCAAAATGCAATTTCCCTCTATTTTTCTTCTGCATGCACTTTGGCCTTTAATTCTTTTGGAGCTAGGGTGGATTAAAAAAGAAACTCGCCTAGAAGAGCAAAGAACATGAAGGATGGTTCATGTTGTTTTAGCAACATACTCAAGCGAGATCTACTTTCAAGAGATGGGAGAGCTATAGCCAGGCAAGTGGATACCTTAAGGGTGGAAAACATGGATCTTCTCTGGGCAAATGGAAGGATGTAGCTTGATTTGGAGATAAGTATTTTCCAAGTTGACATTTTCATTTCAATACTTGCTTTGCTCTTTGCTTTCACGTGGCTTGCTTTTGATTATCATGGAAGCATAGTATAAATCTTCATTTTTTATCATGTTTATGCGGCTTTTGACTGATCAATGAAAGCAAAATGGACGAGCATAGACGTATTGGAAAATTTATCAAGCACTTGCTTGCATCTATGAATCGTCATTTCCACTTCATGCATGGAAACAAAATAATTGTTTGTGCATTTATCCTTCCAGAAGAATGTTTTGATGCACAATACAAGCTTCCTTCTTGTTTGAAAAGGAATTTTATGCACTCAAGCTTGTGCACTTGGCTATTTATATCCTTTAAAGGAAGCCAAGTTATTATGTTTATGCATGGATGCATGAAATGCATGTATTGCAAGCTCAAGAATTTCTCGATTTAGTTAAAGGCACGAAAAGAAAAACATGCGAACACATACATGCAGGCACATGCATTTGCATATGATAGAGCGTGATTGTTTGCTAAGTAGATGAATGAATGTACTTTCCTAGTAGTTAGCTTAGTTTAAAATGCTCAAGTTAGACATTAGGAAACAAGGAAAACTAGTTAGTTGCAATATTATGCTAGCTACCTTGCAACTCAAGTAACTAGTCCATTCTTCCCATGTTGATACTTTTGTATCACATAATGACGAGTTACATTAAGTATGTTAGATGTCTTGCTAAGTAAAATTAGGCATAAGCCAAAAGTCAAGCATTCAATTTTCTTGCCATCTTTATTATCAACAAAACATGAATACTTGCAAACTTCTAAACTTTATGAGGACTCTAAGTCTAGGAGATACTTAGAGAATCATAATTTCAAGTTCAAAAAGACATTTTACACTTGCTCGTGTGATTTCTCATGCATCCAAGTAGGATGATAACTTAAGAAAAGTTTCCCTAGTTCCATGAGTACTTTGAAGTGAATGTTCTCACTTGATTCTATCTAGAGATGTGATGGAAATCAAATATGAGTAATAGAACTTAACATAAATTGAACTTTCAAAGTTCAATAGATAGCTTCAATTGAAGTTTGATGTTCAATAGATGGGTGTTAGGTTACATGATTGCATCTTTGGAAACAATGCAAGATGGAAACTTTGACTAAACTCTTCCTTTTAGAAGGATTAAAGAGTTACTATAGTGGTTTCATTTCAGCTACTTGTGGCTTAAGAGGAAACCCTATACAAGTGATCTTTAGGATTTTGGATACTTCCTAGAGATAAGCCATTAAATGAAATATTGTAGCCTTCTATTTCATGAGTTGTGCACTATTCCTATCATATTCAAAGTGAACTTTTCTTTTAGGAGTACAAGAAGTTCCAAGAAAGGAATGTCCATTGATCCATGAACTTTTCCTAAACAAGCTTTAAAAGTAAAAAAAAATTTACGACAAGTACGTGAAGATGTCTCTTTAAAAAATATTCTAAAGATAGAAGCTATCACATGCTTGAAGTTTCAATTTCTTTTCAAGTATATTTTCTAGAGAAAAGGACAGAATCATTAAGCCCAGTTGATGATTAGGAAAAGGCAAAAATGAAGTTTTCATAGGAACATTATTGTCCATTGGTTCGATCATTATAAGATGTTTGTACCTTAAATTATGCAATCATGGTGTATTGTTGTAATATGTTAATAAGTCTGTATTCTTGTCACCAGGTCAAAAAAAATTGATCAAGCTTAGTAAGGACTACCCAAGAACTTTCTATTGGAACTACTCCAAAGTTTGCCCAAGTATTGGCTATCAAACTCTTTTTGGGAATTTTTCACCCAAGTTACACTTATCCACAGGAAAAGTGTGAAAAGAGTAAGTTGTTCCAAGCTTCCACAAAGTAAAATGTTCGAAGTATGTAGTTTGTAACCATGATGAATGTAATTAAGTATGTGGAAGGTACAATGCAATGTTTTCCCATTCTTAAAGGGATTTTGGTGAAATCCAAAAGCATGACGAGATGCTTTGACTTAAGCATTAGAGAGATTCCTATAAGCCCTGACTTGGTTATCTACTTAAAGATTTAGTAAGAAAGGAATCTAAAGACAAGAAGTGAAAATCTCTTGTCACTACAAATTGGTTGAGTATAACCGATCAAACTTGAATTTGAGAAATTCAAGAACTTGGAATTATAATTGGTTTTCTTTTCAACTAATTGTTTTCTAAAATCAACACCTCATGGTATCCAAAGGGAGAAGACTCCTTACAATCACATATCCTTATACATAAACAATGAAGGAATTTCTTAATTGATCACTCTTTAGGTTGTTTGTTGAAGTTGATGGCACACCTTTCATTCTAAATCTTCCAAAACACTTTCTTCTAATGGCATTCGCCAAAGCATATGAACATGCGATCACTTCCTTAGGAAGAGCTCCTTTATAATTAACTTGATTAGGTAGAAAAGGAACTTTCCAAGACATTGCCAAATCGAAAGGCTCCTAAAAGAGAAGAAAAGATGCCCCAAGTCTTCCTTCCATTCAAGCAATGTTTACACCAAAGGGAAGCACCACACATTTTACCAGGTTTGACATTGGCCCATATCTGCCTATGTAGAATCTGCCACATTAACATCACTTTCTTTTTTCAATAAGTAGGTGCCATAAGTCCTTGAACTTAAAATCCCATCTGATCCACATCTAGTTCACTTGGGATATCTTCCATCTTGTTAAGAGAGTGACTAAAGTCCAGGTTTCTTTTGATTCTTGGGATATCCTCCATCTTGTTGCCACATGTCCATCTCAGAATCTCTAAATAAGGGGCCCGGGGGATGGTCCTACCTAGCATGAGGTGGGACAAAGAGACATCTCAAGTGTTGATTATGAGTATTAGTAAGCACCACTCTTCAAAGTAAAGTCTAGAACTTGGGTCAATGTCATGGTCCTATTCCCTTTTTCTTGGTGCCATAGCTTCCACTTATAGAAACCTTTATTTGGGAGCCTCTTAACTTATTGGAGGTTCTCATGTTCTACCCACAAGATACCTGTGATAGGAAATCAAATAGAGTTGTTTTTCTTGATCCTAGCAGCCCATTTCCAATCATTATTGATTGTGAAGAAAGGTGTCATTTAGTTCCAACCTTTCTACAGGGAGCACACAAGATGAGAGCCCCTGGGAATAACTAGAAGTCGGGAGAACAAGAGAGTAATAAGATCAAGCCCTTTCCACCTAGGGATCCAACAAAGGAAAGGCTTGCACAATTTTTGAAAAAAATAGCTTGGTCCGAGAAGAATTGCAATTACTCCAAGCCTTAATAATCCATTTGGCCACCATCTTATCAGCCATGGCTTCCACATCAAGAATGCCTAGACCACCTATCTCCTTTGGGCCTAAGCCAATTTTCCATTTAATCTTTGGAGCTCCCCTCTTGTTGGAATCTCCCCTTCAAACAAATTTTCTACATATTCTTTTGAACTTGAGCTACCAAATTTAATTTAGCTACCCTTTTATTCTTTAGTTTTTTAAACTTAGCTCTCGTGTCAAGTAGAGATGGAAACCTTCCTTTCTGTCACTATTGCTTCCTAGTCTTTCCACAGATTTAAGAGGAGCACGACTAAAGTTTTGATGGTTGTGTAGTAAATGAATGTTCTTTCCCATATTCATAAAAAAACCCTCAATTTTCTACGTTAATGTTTTATAAGGCTTATGAAAATTTGTCAAAAAATGATTCCCTTTGCATTCATACCATGGATCTCTTAGAATGAGTGCATTTTTAGTGCATTATCATTGTGATATGGGGCCTTGTGCAATGTAATACATGTCCACCATAGGCCTATAAGGCTCCAAAGAGTCACGTACCAACATCAAGTGGGTGGTTGACAAGCACCAAATTATCAATTAATCATCTACCCCATTGGGGGGCATAGAAACCAATAAGAAGATTCTGTTGAAATTGAGAGACATGCAAGAGAAAGAGAGTTAAATTTAGTATTAGTAGTTCGGAGACATTTTGAAAGAAATAGCCCCAAATGTGTCAAAGATACCCTCCCCTTGTCACATATCAAAACATGCAGAATGAAAAATTTCTACACACTTTTGTAGAAGTGATATCAAGGACCATGGTTTCAAGTACTCCTACTCAAGGGGGATTCTTCCTTAGGGAAGTATACCCTGTAAGATGCTATTTGCAGGAATACAATTTACAAGTGAATTCACAGTGATGAGAAAATAACAAGAACAATGTGATGAGAAAAGTACAAATCCTTAAGACTCAAAATGATTCTAAAAAAGAAAAATAGATTAATGAGCATTACAAGCAGCTAGTAGCCAATCCAAAGACAAGACTTTATCACTCAAAATCAATAGCAAGAAGTGTTTGAAACAACAAGATACTCTCTGCAAGTAAACATGCTTCATATTGAGACACACTAACCAAAGACTACCCAATGACACTCACATGCTATCTACCACACAACCGAGTAGGCAAGACTTTGTATAAGCACCACAGAGTCATCTCAACACACAGTGGATAGAGTCACCACAATGTATAGTGAGTAGCCAAGAGATAGCTTAGAATGGGAGTACAACCATATGAAATAGACAACAAAGAATATGCAAGCTGAATAAATCAGATGGATTAGAGATATTAGAGATCAGGCCAATGAGTTCCTAGCTTCTTCTTTTATATACTCTAGAGGCCAAGTGGAGTGGCCTTGCCGATTCCACTCATTTACTATTGTGTGCTTCAAACTAATGAGACTGGTGGCAGAGGTCAACTATTTTTGGTACTAGCCACCAACCACTTTTAGTCCTTCCATTGCAAGCTTTTGACATCCACAAGGCCTTGTGGTGGATTTTCCTATAATTACTTACCCTTTTTACTTGTTAGCAAAAATTCCTAAAAGAATTCACTTTTCATCCACATTGTGTCAAATTGATTGGTCTCATTGTCACCTAACAATGGTCATGCCAATATAAGGTAGAGAGGACACCCTATTTTGGATGTGCCAAAAATGGGTGGAGATGCACACTGTTTTGGAAGTTCCACAATAGGTATAGGTGGCACCCTATTTTGGAAGTGTGGCAATTTTGGGCAACCCAAAACCTAAATTGATCTTAAATCCCCATGACCATGAGTATACCAAGTAATTACCATTATACAATGTGAGTGTATTATTCTAGTCATTCCCATATAGTCACCCTATATTGAGAAAGGTTTCGGCTCTAGATATATGGAAGCTCTAGTATTGAAGAATTTGTTGCATTTATTTTGCTTCCCAAGAGAGTGGATGGAGGTGGGGTGGCCTTGATTGAGGGATAAGTGGCAACTTGGACATAGAGTCGCCTAGGTAGAGGAGGCACCCACGTAGAGCAAATGTCCTAGTAGAGGAGGTGTGGAGGTAGAGGAGACACCCATCCATCAGACCATAGGGTAGTTCCTTCTTGAACTTCTATTATGAAGAATTCCATAGGCTCCAAATGAATATTGTCATTTATAGAAATCATATTCGATTCCTCCATGATGCTCAACATAGTGGAAAATGACGTGTACAACTCACTAAGAAGCCCTCCATCTCCAATTCATCTTGAAGGAATCAACATGTTTCATTTATGATCAATGCTCATGCATCTATATCTCACATTGTCAAAGGAAACTCGGATGCTTTATGTCTATGCCCTTTTATGAGAATAGATTATTACCTTGATTGCATCACATATGCCTAAATTCAACCTTGATTGCATTACTATGGCCAAAAGTTTCCTTGGGTTGCATTACTATGGCCAAGAGTCGCATTTCGTCTTCCATGGCATCAAGTAGAATTCTTGTAAAAGCCTTTTTTTTTTGTGGCTTGCTTCCTTCCAATATCCTTCGTTCTAGCATTTCATCTTTTATTAGAACAACTATGTGGTCTTTCACTTGGGAAGATGCTTGCTTTCTTGTTTGGATGGAGAGGTTTGGTCTACTATGGGTTTGGGTGAATTGGGTAGATCTTTAATTCTTATCAAATATCTTTTTTGGAAATTCTTGTCACACTTTCTTAGGTCTCATAAGACAAGTACGTGTAATCCTTTTTAGCATGCAAGTGCTTCTAATAAAATTGTGTCTCGCATACAATCTAGCCCCTTGCTTCAATTTCCAAATAGTACATAATGTGAAATCCACTTGATGACTTTGATCCATTAAAAAAAAAAAGGGATACTTTGAGGATACATAGAGGCATGTTTTCAATTGCCTCTATGAAAAGGAATTGTATGCTGTAGCTCATGCTTTGAATAAGTTGCACCATTATTTGTATGTTACCAATGTAACCATGGTGTTGATTAGGATAGCATAAAGTGGTTCTTTGATCAAATAGAACTGAACATCATAATGCTCCATGGCGCAAAGATCCTTCAAGAGTTTGATTATGAGTCTAGGAGTAGGAAGAGAAAATTCAATATAGTGGTAGATTCACTTAGCTACATGTCTATGGTCCACGGAATTAATTTATTACAACATAAATGATGAAAAAGTCCAAGAAGATATTCTCTTTGGCAACGTTAATGAATGAGGAGCTAACTAGGAAGAGTACTTACCTATAGTTCTAAGCACTCTTCCATTTATTCTTATGTATGGACTTTGGCCATGAGCTCCTTATGAAATAGGATTGATAATTTATAGATTCCAAGCTTTAAAGGACTTCAAAGGGGAGAAATCAATTTGAGTTAGAGCAAGTCTATCTTAGAGTTACATCTAGATCTAAAACCATGAAATGAGAACTTTTCCAAATTCATCTCCTACGCATTGTGGTCCATACACAATACTTAAGAGAATAGGAAAGATGGTTACCATCACCGACTTTCCAAACTACTTTTTGTATGAAGTGAACAACGAATCTACAACTAGTTTTTCTATGAATTCTAACTTAAAGTTCCACAACTTCCTATCCTATGACCTACATTCACACCTCATATCCTTGTTTCATGTAACCATTGTTAACCAAATCCTTTCTAGTGTTTTATTTTGGAAAGGAAGGTAAATTGATTTCTTTGATTTGCTTTTGTGGATTGGATATGAATGAATCTTTCATATTTTTCACGTCCCATGAAAGGGGAGTACACAGTTTCACTTTTCTTTGCATTTCTTGAATATCAATTCCATCTTTACATTGGTTTAGGCCTTTCCTTCCAATTTAGGTTCGCATTGTTTTAAATTTCAATTTCACTCAAAGTAACCTACTATCATAAACATACTTCCATATTCCTTAGTTTCTTTAAGAAGACTTTTAAATGTTCACCTCTCATTCGATCACATTATCCAAACCTATTAAATAACGCAACTACTTCGTCAATTCCTCGTTGAGCTTTCATTTCACGTACACTTAGGTAATGATACATTTAGGCAGTGATGTGTGTGAACACACTAGGACTACCGGGGCGCTTTTTCCCTCTTTAGGAGGCTTTTTTGTTCAACTTGTATATATGCCTATTGCCCTAACGGGTCACTTATGTTTGTATATTTCTAGTGGTAATACATTCAGTATTGAGTGTTGTGATCCAAGCTTTTCTTCTTCCTTGTGATGATCGCATGTTTCATAGACCTCAAACTCCAACAATTGGTATCAGAGTAGGTTGCTACTTCATCTAGGGTGTCATCAACACCCCTTCTGTCACAATCTCAGAATCACACAAAAATTGGCGAGCGTATTCAAGCTGATTAGGAGTTCAAAATGGCTTCACTTTGTGGTGTCGAAATCACAATTTGAGCTTGTTTTGGCCTCCGAATGCACTATCATAGTGCTTGTGTAGGCAATTTCATCTTTTTGTGCCAAAAATATATAATGGTTTTGGTTTGCCAGTATAAGCATCTTGAAGTCTGCTACAGGTTTAGCAAAACTTGATAGGTAGTTACGTTCAACTTTTTGAGATACAATCATTTTTTTGCATCAAGGTCTTTTAGTCACTAGCCATGGTTGAAAGCAGTGATGTATTTTGTATGTTGGTTATTGAGGATAAGTTGGATGGTACCAATTACCCATTATGGGCTTATATGATGCATCATGTATTGGTTTCAAAAGGACTGTGGAATATTGTGTAGGGTGTTGAAAAACATCCTATTACACCTACAAACATAGTTGCTGAAGGTGATGTAGAGTGCATTGAAGATGATGATATTCTTTAGATTCCTGTTTGTGCTGTAATTCTTGTTGCACCTACTATAGAGCAACTTCATTGCAATGACAAAGATGCTCAGACACATGCATTGATAGCCTTGTCTGTCAAATGCACATCATTCACCATATTTGCTCTTGCAAATAGCAAAGGATGCTTGGGATACATTGACCATTTTGTACTAAGCAAGGAATGAGGCTTGTTGAAGAATCACTCACTAATTAGACATAAAGACCTGAAGATGTATGAAGGATAAAGAAAGACGAAGAGAAGCAGAAACAAAGTATTCAGAAAAATCAAAGCCTTAATGAAGGGACAAATTCACGCCTGTAATATACAGCGTAGAAATTTTCAGAATTACGAAGTTTTGAATCTCGGATAAAAAATGTATATATAAGAGAGTTGAGAGAGTGCTTAGATAGACAAGAGATAGAGAAGAGAGAGATGAATATAGATGTATGTGTAGTAGATGCAAGAGTGCGTATGTAGAGATGAATAATAGAACTTGAATTGTCGAGTATTCATCTGAGAGAGAGAGAGATGGTAAGGAAGAACTACTCAGCATAGGAGAGTTTTCCATGGCCACATTCTTCTTGTTTGAAGAAATCTAAGTGATTTCATGTTACTGTGAAAGTTAGTTAACAGTTACAATTTTCTCAGTACACGTTTTACGGTACTTCTGCAAGTTAGATCTCGCAGTATAGTGTAAAGTTTTTCATGAGTGATAGTTTATCTTGGAGTCAGTAGTCTCAACTACAAACTAATCAAAAGAGTTTTGTGAAATGGGACATGTATGTAAGTACTAAGTCTGACCGTAAAGGAATCCAGAATTGGTGAAGTTTTTTCCCAAACTTCAGATAAAGTTCATCCACTGAAGGAAGCTCAGGTATTACTTCCTTACTTCAATTATAAACATTTGAAGTAACTACAAACAGAATTGCAGTTAATTTCGGTAAGATTCTGGTAAGATTACGGTGATAGTCCGGTAACAGTCCGGTGAAGTTCTGCTGATATTCTAGTGAGTTCAAACACAGTTTTGATAAAACTAAGTGGCGAGAAGAATATCTAATAGTAAGGAAACAAAGAATTGTAAAGATTGAAGTAAATCATATCATAATTGAAGCCTGAAGAAAAAGACAAAGTTTTTGTAAAGTGAATCTTCAGATTTCACTAAATACAGTTATAAAGTTTTCAGTTTCAGAAAGATTGCTAAGCTACTAATGATTATAGAGGTGTTCTAATATCACTCTAGCTTAGTTCTTCTGACGTGGAAAATTCCGCAGCTTAGTTTACAAGCTTTTGCCGTGTCGACATCAACAAGTGGTATCAGAGCAGAAAAGGTTCTGAAGAGCAGAAAAGTCCTCAAGAGTAAACGGAAGTGAAGATACAAGAGAAAATGAAGAATTCTTCACAAGAAAGGTGAAAGCGAAGGAGATCAACAACAAACGGCGTCAGAGAAGCATTTTGAAGTCATTCTCAAGGGTAAAGGTTTATAAAAGGTAAAATCTTTTAACATTATACGCACCGGCAGTAACAGAAACAAGAAGATCATGGCAGATCACATTTCTATTGACAAATTGGATAGAGATAACTATCCCGCATGGGTAATGCAAATGGAAGCCTTACTTATGAGTAAGGACTTAATGATATATGTGACAAGAGAAGAAAAGAAGCCTACTTTTGGAGATGACAATCAACCAAAGAAAGAAGAGTTAGAAGCCTTGAAGCTGTGGCAGAAGAAAGATGCAACGGCAAGAGCTTATATCTACAATACCGTTACATATCATCTATTACCACATATTAGAGGTCTGGAAAAGGCGGAAGACATATGGAGTGCATTGGAAGATCATTTCCAAAACACTACCAAAGCTAGAAAGGCTAGCTTATGGTCAGAGTTTACAACGTTCAAGAAAAAGCAAAGTCAAAGCATTAGTGATTATGTCACTAAGATGAAGGACTTGGCAGACAGTCTTGGATCTATTGACGAAGATATCGAAGATCACAGATTAATAGCGCAGTTGCTTCCATGTTTGAGAGGAGATGAAAGGTGGAAACCTTTCGTACTCTCAACTGAACTTTCACTAAATCATTTTGTACCAGATTTAAATCAATTACTTGGACTAATGCTAACATTTGAGCAAGATTTGAAGACAGATGGAGATAAAGGACAAAGTTCTCCTATGTACGCAAAGAATAAGAAGAAAGGTGATAAAGGTAAAGAAAAGGATGACGAAGAGCTGATTACTCAAGCAAATTATGCAAGAGGAAGAGGTAATGTGAGAAGTAAAAGTAGAGGTAATATAAAAGGAGGAGGTAATCAAAATAACAACAAGAAGTCTTGTTGGATCTGTGGATTAAGCAATCATTTGGCTCATGATTGCTGGCATAATTATCAAGGATCAAGTCAAAGTCAGAATAACAACACCAGAGGCAGAAGCTGAAGATATCAAAGAGGTAGACAAAGCCAAAGAGGCAGATATGGTAGAGGTGGAGCAAGAAGTTGGGGACAGAATCAGTCTCACAACACTACCTACTACAACTATGCGAATGATACGCAAAATGACAATCATACAACATTGATGATGAATTCGATAAGTGTCTCAGAGAATGAAGATCTCAAGGTATTCTATATTGACTCTGGTTGTTCAAATCATTTGTCAGGAAATATAGAATAGTTATCAGAACTGCAAGGAGGTATTTCAAATCATACAGTACAAACAGGTGATAACACAAAACACAATGTACGATCAATTGGAAAAGTAAAGTGTAAGAATGGAGCTGACCTGCTAACAAATGTTTTGTATGATCCAACAATCCCGAAGAATCTGATCAGTGTGGGAGAGAGAGTAGAAAAAGGTTTTCAAGTCAGGTTTACAAATGAAGGAGTATTTGTTGAATATCCAGAGAATGGATACAATCAAATTGTCTATGGTAAAAAGGAAGGTAGACTTTTTACTCTTAAAGTACAAGGGAATGTTGGTCAAGCTTTGATCACACATGGTGATGAAGTTTTTATAGAGTTAGACCTCTGGCATAAGAGATTAGGAAAATTTAATGAAAAAGGAATCAAAATGATGGTGGAGAAACAATCCGTAAAAAGATTACCGAATATGAAGAATCAACATTTGATTCACAAATGTGAAGCCTGTCAGATGGGAAAAGCACACAGGCTACCATTTCAGAAGAAGGGTTACAAACACGATGGTTTGCTAGAACTCATACATACAGATGTATGGGGGCCAACAAAAGAAGGATCTATTAGTGGCTCAAGGTATTACGTTCTTTTTATTGATGATGCAACAAGATGGATAACACTTTAAGTTTTGAAAGAGAAGTCGGAAGTGTTTGGAGCTTTCAGACATTTTCATGCATATGCTAAAAGACTTACAAGACAAAAACTCAAAAGACTAAGGTCTGATGGAGGAGGAGAATATTTTTCTCAAGAATTCAATGATTATCTGTGGAATGCAGGTATCAAAAGAGAAATAACTTGGAGGTATACACCACAACAAAATGGAGTAGCAGAAAGGAGAAACCAAACTCTAGTTGAGTTTGCAAGGGCAATGTTAAAGGAGAAGAATTGTCCAAACTATCTTTGGGCTGAGGCTGTAAATACAGCCACATATCTTGTAAACAGATTACCATGTGCAGCTTTAAATGGTATGACCCCTTATGAAGCTTGGTGGGGTAAGAAGCCAACACTTGACCATTGCAAAGTGTTTGGATCAGTTGCTTATGCTTATGTACCGTCACAACTTAGACATAAGCTTGAACCAAAAGCTGAAAAATATGTGTTCATCGGATATGATGAAAAGCAAATGGGTTATAGACTATGGAGTCCTCTAACCAAACAGTTTACTATTTCCAAAGATGTGACAGTTGATGAAGAGAAGAGTTGGTATGCAGATAAAGAGCATAACGATGAAACATTTGAAGAAGAGGTAAGAAGAAATGAAAAAGGTAAATCACATATGCAGGTGAATGAAGATGAAAATCATATGCAGGCAAGTACATCCATGATCAGATCAGTTATGAAAAATGAAGATGCACCAAGATTTGATGAAGAAGTGTATTCAGATACACATGAAGAGTTTGAACCAAGAAGTTCAAACAGAGTAAGGAAACAACCGACAAGGTATTCCTATGATACTTCTTATTTAACTCAGAAAAACTATGCATACTTAGTAAAGGAAGATGAAGAACCTCAGAACTACAGTGAAGCAAAAGATAAGAAAAATTGGGAAGAAGCAATGAAGGAGGAGTTTGATGCACTGGAAGAGAACAAGACTTGGGAACTTGTTCCAAAACCAAATGGTAAGAAAGTGATCGGAAATAAATGGGTTTACAAAATTAAGAAACTTGCAGATGGAAGAATAGCCAGATACAAAGCTAGACTGGTAGTCAAAGGCTATGCTCAGATGCATGGCATAGATTATGATGAGACATTCAGTCCGGTGGCAAAGATGTCAACCACAAGGACATTGATTGCTATAGCAGCATCAAAAGGATGGAAGCTAAGTCAATTGGATATAAAGAATGCATTTCTAAATGGATATATATCAGATGAAGTCCAAATGGAACAACCTGAAGGATTCGTAAGTTCCAGTTACCCAAATCATGTTTGCAGATTAAGAAGAGCACTCTATGGATTGAAGCAAGCTGCAAGAGCTTGGAATTACAGACTTGTGAAGTATCTCAATGACCTTGGATACCAAAGTTCAAAGGCAGATGCAAGTCTACTCATTAAGAGAACAGATGAAGGTATGATCTACATTTGTATTTATGTAGATGACATTATAATCACAGGTACCTCAGATGAAGGAATCAAGGAGGTAAAGAGATTGCTTGAAAAAGAGTTCAAGATCAGTGATCTAGGAAAGTTATCATACTTTCTTGGAATGGAAGTTACATATACAGATCATGGTGTATATGTTTCACAAGAAATGTATCTCCTAAACTTACTAAAGAAGTTTAACATGGAGAATTGCAGAGAAGCCTCAACACCACTTGAGGTCAATCATAAACTCAGCAATTATGATGGTGCACAGTTTAAAGATATGAGAAAGTATCAATCTTTAGTGGGAAGCTTGATTTATGCTACGCTAACAAGACTAGATCTTACTTATGCAGTAGGAGTTCTCTCACAGTTCATAGATTGTCCGAAGGATCAACATTGGGTTGAAGGACAAAGAGTTCTTAGATATATCAAAAGAACTATAAAGGAAGGGTTATATTATCCTTTCACATCAGATATAAATTTGAGAACATACAATGACTCAGATTGGGTAGGAATTCAAGATGACAGAAGGTCAACACATGGGTATATGATATACCTAGGAGATAAGCTTGTAAGCTGGTGTTCAAAGAAACAACATACAGTGGCTTTATCGTCTACTGAAGCTGAGTATAAAGGACTTGTGGAAGCAGCTAAAGAAGTGATATGGATGTAGACCTTGTTCAAAAGCATGGGTATTGATCAAGGTATACCTACTATACATGGAGATAATATGAGTTCGTTGTATCTTGCAGCAAATCCAATATTTCATGCAAGAACAAAGCACATAGAGATTCAATATCATTTCCTGAGGGAAAAGGTAATGGAGAAGGAGATTGAAATAGTATACACTCCTACGAAAGATCAGATTGTAGATATTCTGACAAAGAGCTTAGATGGAGTAAAGACAAGCAGATTCAAAGAAATGGCAGGAATAAAAGAAAAGAAGAATATATGAAAGATTAGAAGATGCTAATTAGTGATTGAGGGGGAGCTGTTGAAGAATCACTCACTAATTAGACATAAAGACCTGAAGATGTATGAAGGATAAAGAAAGACAAAGAGAAGCCGAAACAAAGTATTCAAAAAAATCAAAGCCTTAGAGAGTTGAGAGAGTGCTTAGATAGACAAGAGATAGAGAAGAGACAGAGGAATATAGATGTATGTGTAGTAGACGCAAGAGTGCGTATGTAGAGATGAATAATAGAACCTGAACTGTCAGGTATTCATATGAGAGAGAGATGGTAAGGAAGAACTACTCAGCATAGGAGAGTTTTCCATGGCTATGAGCGAAGTGAGGCCAAGCCATTCTGTACACATCTTCTCTAATAGAAAACACATACTTATGTGGAAAGATCTGAGCACATTCTTCTTCTCTGAAGAAATCTAAGTGATTTCATGTTACTGTGAAAGTTAGTTAACAGTTACAATTTTCTCAGTACACGTTTTACGGTACTTTTGCAAGTTAGATCTCGCAGTATAGTGTAAGGTTTTTCATGAGTGATAGTTTATCTTGAAGTCAGTAGTCTCAACTACAAACTGATTAAAAGAGTTTTGTGAAATGGGACATGTATGTAAGTACTAAGTCTGACCGTAAAGGCATCCAGAACTGGTGAAGTTTTTTCTCAAACTTTAGATAAAGTTCATCCACTGAAGGAAGCTCAGGTATTACTTCCTTACTTCAATTATAAACATTTGAAGTAACTACAAATAGAATTGCAGTTAATTTCGGTAAGATTACGGTGATAGTCCGGTAATATTCTGGTGAAGTTCTGATGATATTCTGGTGAGTTCAAACACAGTTTTGATAAAACTAAGTGGCGAGAAGAATATCTAACAATAAGTAAACAAAGAATTGTAAAGATTGAAGTAAATCAGATCAGAATTGAAGCCTGAAGAAAAAGGCTTCTGTAAAGTGAATCTTCAGATTTCACTAAATACAGTTATAAAGTTTTCAGTTTCAGAAAGATTTCTAAGCTATTGATGATTATAGAGGTGTTATAATATCACTCTATCTTAGTTCTTGTGGCGTGGCAAATTCGGCAGCTTAGTTTACAAGCTTTTGCCGCGTCGACATCAACAAGGCTCGTGTTGCTTACCTTCAAAAATAGTTGGAGAGTGAGCACATGAATGAAGGAGATTCCATGGATAATTTCTTGACAAAGATCAAAGATTTGAAGGAAAAATTCATTTCTATTGATTCAAACTCTTCTGAATGGTCTTCCAAATTCATATCAAAGTTTTTCTTCTACCCTTCGATTGATGATGAAAGGCAATCCAAATGCCTTAACATTTCAAGAGTTACTCTCTTGTGTGTTGCAGGAAGATCAATCTAGGTAGACGAGGTACATTATGCATGTTGTAGATCAAGCTTTTGTGGCTAGTCAGAAGGTAAGCAGAAATCTTCTAATTTTGCACAATGAAAGAAGGATGAAATAGATGATAAGAAAAAAAAGCAGAAATTGTTTTGCAAATAGTGTAAAGGAAATGATCATGTCATAAAGATTTGTCCACAATTGGCTACTAAAGAGGAAAGGAAGAAAGAGGCTGGAATGGTTGTTGCAGAGGCCCCTACACCCAAAAACACAGTCTGCTAATTTTATGCAGAATGAAGAATGGGCATTTACTATTGTTTGCAGTTATGACCCATATTCTCATGAACACTGTGTCTATAGTAGACTCAGATGTTTGGTAATTTGATAGTGGGGCAACCAAACATATTACCTCACAGTGCAATTTCTTTACTTCACTTGCGACTTCGCCTATAGGGAATAATGCCACATGCACCAAAAACTCCTCTTATCCTGTCATGGGAGTTGATAAGATCATTCTAACTACTGCTAATGGTAGTGCTTTTACATTGTTGGATGCTTTATTTATGCCAGCGATCAAGAAGAATCTTTTATCAGTTTCAGCTTTAGCCAAGATTGGCTTGGCTATGAAAATTGTTGATGACATATGTACAGTTCATGATCTGTCAAATGGCGATGTCGTTATTGCTTATGGCATTTTATGTCGTGGGCTGTATAAGCTCATAGACTATGAAAAATTTGTGAATGATTCAGCATGTGTAGTACATGATTCTCAGGCTTTGTCAGATGCAAAGTTTTGGCATGCATGCTTTGGTCATATGAATTTTTCTAATTTGCTATGCCTCCAGAAATCTAAAATGGTGTCCTCTCTGCCCAAACTTCAGGCACCTAGTAAACATGTCCTTGAACGTTGTATTTTGGGAAAAATGTAGAGTTCCTCATTTCCAAAAGATGGCTCAGCTTGAGCTACTAAAACATTGCAGCTTGTTGATGCGTCTGTGGTCCTATGAAGACACCCTCTTTTGGAAAGTATCTTTACTTCATGACTTTCATTGATGATTTTTCCAGGTGTGCTTCAGGGTATCTTAATCAATGGGCATGGCTGATAGCAGTGATGTATTTTTTGTATATTGGCTGTTGAGGATAAGTTGGATGGTACGAAGTACCCATTATGGGCTTATATGAAGCATCATGTATTGTTCGCAAAAGGATTGTGGAATATTGTTCAGGGTGTTGAAAAACATCCTATTACACCTGCAAATATAGGTATTGAAGCTGATGCAGATGGCATTGAAGATGCCGATATTCTTTTGATTCCTGTTCATGCGATGATTCCTGCTACACGTACTATAGAGCAAATTCATTGGGATGGCAGAGATGCTCATGCACACACATTGATAGCCTTGTCTATCAAACATGCCATTATTCCTCACATTTGCTCTTGCAAAATAGCTAAGGATGCTTGGGATACACTTGTCACTTTATACCAGGCAAGGAATGAGGCTCGTGTTGCTTACCTCGAAAAATAATTGGAGGATGAGCTCATGAATGAAGGTGATTCCATTGACAATTTTCTGACAAAGATCAACGATTTGAAAGAACATTTGATTTTTGCTGATGAAGTCTTGCCTGACAAGTCACTTGTGTAGACTGTTCTGAATGGTCTTCCCAATTCATATCAGATTTTTGCTTCTACTCTTTTTTTGATGATGAAAGGCAATCCAAATGCCTTGACATTTGAGGAGTTAGTCTATGTTCTATTGCAGGAAGATTAGTCTAGGTAGAACATGTCCATTATGCGTGTTGTAGATCAAGCTTTCCTAGCTAGTCAAAAGGGCAAAGGTAAATGGAGCTCTTCTACTAGTAGTAAGCAAAAATCTGCTAATTCTGCACAATGAAAGAAGGATGACAAAGATGAAAAGAAAACAAAAAAGCAGAAATTATTTTGCAAGTATTGTAAAGCAAATGATCATGTCATAAAGAATAGTCCAAAATTGGCTGCAAAAGAGGCAAAGAAAAAAGAGGTTGGAATGGTTGTTGCAGAGTCCTCTACACCAAAAACAGAGTCTAAAAATCTAGTGCAAAATGAAGAATGGGCATTTACTATCATTTGTAGTTTTGACCCAGGGGCAACCAAACATATTACCTCCCCGTGCGCTTTCTTCACTTCACTTGAGCCTACCCCTAAAGGGAATACTATCACATGTGCCTAAAACTCCTCTTATCCTATCATGGGAGTTGGTAAGATCATTTTCACTACTACTGATGGTAGTTCTTTCACATTGTCGGATGCTCTATTTGTGTCAGGGATCAAGAAGAATCTGTCATTAGTTTCAACTTTAGCCAAGATTGGATTGGTTGTGAAATTTGTTGATGAAAGGTGGATAGTTCATGATCTGTCAAATGGCGATGTGATTATTGCTTTTGGCATTTTATGTCGTGGGCTGTATAAGCTCATAGACTATGAAAAATCCATAAATGATTGAGCATGTGCGATACATGATTCTTATGTTATGTCAGATGCAAAGCTTTGGCATGCATGCTTTGGTCTTCTGAATTTTGCTAGTTTGCTATGCCTACAAAAATCTCAAATAGTCTCCCCTTTTCCCAAACTGGAGCCACCCCGCAAACATGTGTGTGAAGGGTGTATTTTGGACAAAATGTAGCGTTCCTCCTTCCCAAAAGATGGTTTAGTTCGAGCTACTCGGAAATTGCAGCTTGTTCATAGTGATGTCTGTGGTCGTATGCAAACACCTTCTTTTGGGAACTATCTTTACTTCATGACTTCCCCTTTCATCGATGATTTTTCTAGACATGCATGGGTATATACATTGAAAGAAAAGTTTGAAGTGTTTATGTGCTTCAAATAGTTTTTGGTTTGGCTGAAAATCTATTAGCATGTAAAATGGGCACCCTTCGTTCTAATCAAGGGGGGGAATATATGTCTTCTAAATTTATTGCATTTTTGGATGAACATTCCAACCATGATGGGCTGCAAGTGCACAAATGCTCCAAACAGGAGCATTTGTTCACTGATGTTTTAATGTCCAACTGATGTACATTCCAACCATGATGGGCTGCAAGTGCACAAATGCTCCAAACGGGAGTCATACGGCATGTAGGTGCAAAGGTCTCATCGAAATCAATGCCTCTTTCCTGCGCATAACCCTTTGCAACAAGCCTAGCCTTATACCTGTCAACTGTACCATGAGGTTTACGCTTCAGCTTGTATACCCACTTAGTGCCAATGGCCTTCTTGCCAGGAGGCAAGTCACATAAAGACCATGTACGATTCTTCATTATAGCATCATATTCAGATTGCATAATAGCCATCCAATTTTTTGAATTTTCTGCTTCATCAAAAGAAACAGGCTCATTCTCATCACAGAGACTAGACGCAGCCATAGCATAGCAATCTGATGCAAAGGAGGCACTATGAGAGCCTAAACGAGTACGATATGACAAAGGTGCATCTAATTTGTTGTCACGCAAAGTCTGCACCAGCCATTTTGGCATAGCTTTTGCCTGCTCAATATCAACTCTCTCATCAACAAGTGCATCATGTAAATATGCATCAGAAATGGAATGATCTGCATCATCATATGAAACCTGCAAAGGCTGAGAAGTTGCCTCATTAGGACCAGCACTAGACGGTCCACCTATAAAAAGAGGCATCAAAGTATCATACATGTCTTTGGAGCTAACAAATGTCTCATTAGTACATGAAAGCAATGGCTGAATAGCATCTTCCACAAAGACAACATCACGGCTAACCAGAATGCGTTTAGTCTATGGATGATACAGACGATAGCCTTTACTTTCAGAATTGTACCCTACAAAAATACATTTTACTGCCTTATCATCCAATTTTCTGTGATGTTGTTTAGGCACTAATGCATATGCCAAACAACCAAAAACATGCAGATGAGCAACAAATGGCTTGCGGTCATGCCAAGCCTCATATGGAGTGATAGACTGTAGCGCTTTAGTGGGACACCTGTTAAGTACATATGCTGCACACATGACAGCCTCAAGCCAGAAACTATGTGGTAAAGCCTGACTCTTGACCATACATCTCGCCATCTCCATGAGTGACCTGTTCTTCCATTCAGCAACTCCATTCTGTTGAGGTGTATACGACACTATACACTGGTGTTTTATCCCACGTTCAGCCAGAAATGCATTAAAATCAGAAGACATATATTCCCCCCTCGATCAGAATGGAGGGTGCCCATTTTACATGCTGACAGATTTTCAGCCAAAACCAAAAACTGTTTGAAGCACAAAAACACTTCGGACTTTGCCTTCAATGGATATACCCATGCATGCCTAGAAAAATCATCAATGAAAGTCACGAAGTAAAGATAGTTTCCAAAAGAAGGTGTCTGCATAGGACCACAGACATCACTATGTACAAGTTGCAATTTCTACGTAGCCTGAACTGAACCATCTTTTGGAAAGGAGGAACGCTGCATTTTGCCCAAAATACAGCCTTCACATACATGTTTTCCAGGTGCCTCAAGCTTGGACAAAGAAGATACCATATCATATTTCTGCAGGCGTAGCAAACTAGCAAAATTCAGATGACCAAAGCGTGCATGCCAAAGCTTTGCATTTGACATAGCGTGAGAATCATGAACTGCACATGCCGAATCATTCACAGATCTTTCATAGTCTATGAGCTTATACAGCCCACGACATAAAATGCCAGAAGCAATAATAACATCGCCATTTGATAGATCATGAACTGTACATCTGTCATCAACAAATTTCACAACCAAGCTAATCTTGGCTAATGCAGAAACTGATAACAGATTCTTCTTGATCCCTGGCACAAATAAAGCATCTGACAAGGTGAAAGAACTACCATCAGCAGTAGTCAAAATGATCTTACCAACTCCCATAACAGGATAAGAGGAGTTGTTGGCACATGTGACAGTATTCCCTGTAAGGGCAGGCTCGAGTGAAGAGAAGAAACTGCGCTGCGAGGTAATATGTTTGGTCGCCCCACTGTCAAAGTACCAAACATCTGAGTCCACTAGGGACATGCACTTCTCATGAGAAGATGGGTCAAAACTGCAAACAGTAGTAAACACCCATTCTTCTTCCTGCACAAGATTAGCTGACTCTGTTTTTGGTGTAGAGGCTTCTACAACAACCATTCCAGCCTCCTTTTTCTTTGCCTCTTTTGCAGCTAGTTTTGGACAGTTCTTTATGATATGATCATTCCCTTTACAGTACTTGCAAAAAAAATTTTGCTTTTCTGATTTCTTCTCATCTTTATCCTGGTTCTTCGAATGTGCAGCATTTGTAGATTTCTGCTTACTAGTAGAAGAGCTCCATTTTCCTTTGCCCTTCTGACTAGCCAGGAAAGCTTGATCTGCAACACACATAATGGACCTGTTCTGTCTGGACTGATCTTCCTGCAACAGAACAAAAACTAACTCCTCAAATGATAAGGCATTCGGATTGCCTTTCATCATCAACCGAAGAGTAGAAGCAAAACTCTGATATGAATCAGGAAGACCATTCAGAACGGTCTGCACAAGTGAGCTATCTGGTATAACCTCATCAGCAGAAATCAATTGTTCCTTCAAATCTTTGATCTTTGTTAGGAAACTGTCCATAGAATCATCTTCATTCATGTGCTCACTCTCCAACTGTTTTCGGAGGTAAGCAACATGAGCCTCATTCCTAGCTTGGTACAATGTGGTAAGTGTATCCCAAGCATCCCTAGCTGTTCTGCAAGAGCAAATGTGAGGAATAATGGCACGTTTGACAGACAAAGCTATTAATGCATGTGCCTGGGCATCTCTGCCATCCCAACGAATCTGCTCTGCAGTAGGTGCAGTAGAAATAGCAACACAAACAGGAATCTGCACAATATCATCTTCGACACCATCTTCATCAGCTCCAGCACCTGTATTCGTAGTACCTGTTGTTACATGTGTAACAAGACGTCTTTCAACACCCTGCACAATGTTCCACAATCCTTTTGCAACCAATACATGTTGCATCATATAAGCCCATAATAGGTAGTTGGTACCATCCAACTTATCCTCAACAGCCAACATACGGAATACATCACTACTTTCAGTCATGGCCGGTGACTAAAATACCTTGATTGTATCTCAGAAAGTTGAACAGAACTGCCCAGATGAGTTCTGCTAGACCTGTAGCAGACTTTGAGATGCTTAAACTGGCAAACAGAAACTGGTATATACCTTTGGCACAAAGAGAGGAAATGGCCTGCACAAGCGTTGCGACAGTGCGTTCGGAGGCCGAAACACCCTGAGTATGCTCACCAAAGTTCGTACGATTCTGAGACTGCAAACGGAGGAGTGTCGACGGTGCCCTAGATGAAGCGACAACCTTCTCTGATACCAATTGTTGGCGTTAGACTTCTGCGAAAGCACGCAAACAACACAAGGAAGAAGAAGAAGCTTGGAGCACAAGACACAATACTGAATGTATTACTAGAGAATGTACAAAGATAAGTAGCCCATTAGGGCAATAGGAGTATATACAAGCCGAGGGAAAAATCTCCTAAAGAGGAAAAAAAGTGCCCCGGCGGTCCTAGTGTGTTCACACACATCACTACCTAAATATATCAACAACATTGAGTATTGTATGTTGTGCTCCAAGCTTCTTCTTCTTCGTTGTGCTATTCATGTGCTTCTGCACACCTCGAACTCCAACATAAATGAGGCAACTCTTCAACCTTTACATGTTTCATGTGATGATGTAGATCGTTCCATTTGTGATGCACATTTACATGATACACTTATTGATGAGAGGAATGATATACAGGAGGCAAAAACCTTGCCTAAATGGCTGGTGCAAACTTTGCAAGATAGAAAATTAGATGCATCTCTATCATATCATACTTGTTCAAGCTCTCATAGTGCCTTTTTTGCATTAGATTGCTATGCTATGGCTGCCTCTAGTCTCTGTGATGAGAAAGAATGATCCTGTTTCATTTGATGAAGCACAAAATTCTAAAAATTGGATGGCTGCTATGCAATAAAAATATGATGCTATTATGAAAAATGGTACTTGGTCGTTATGTGGCTTGCCTCCAAGCAAGAAGGCCATTGGCACTAAGTGGGTATACAAGTTGATGCCTAAGCTTGATGGAACAATTGACAGGTATAAGGCTAGGCTTGTTGCAAAGGGTTATGCTCAAGAAAGAGGCATGATTTTGATGAGATCTTTTGCTCTTACATGCCAAATGACTACTATTCATAGCATCTGTGCACTTGCAGGTCATCATGGTTGGAATGTATATGAGTTGGACATTAAAACTGCATTTTTCAATGGTGACTTGCATGAAGAATTGTATGTTTTTCAGCCCCATGGCTTTGCGTAGAAAGGGCATGAAAACCAAGTGTGCAGGTTGAAAAAGGCATTATACGGTTTAAAGCAAGCAAGATGATTAGGTCAATGAAGTCATCATGATGCAAGTGAAAGTTTGGAATTTGAGGTAAAACATAAAATTTTTTGGGGTTTTAAAAGAATTTTTTAACACTAGGAAATACATATTAATCTTTCTCCTCAAGGAAACATCCTATTGCATAGACTTGCAAGGTCAGTTCGTTCCATTCAATCATCAAGAGACTCTATTTGTATTTTGCCATTAGAAATTGGCATTTTCCAAGCACAAGGTCCTTGTGAAGCCACTCATTTCTGAGTAATTCTTTAAAGTGATCTTCGCTCGTTCGAACATCCTGCCTCCACAATTCTTCAAAAGCAAAGGAACAGATTTTGAAAGACAATTTCTGAATGAACTGCTAGATTTAAAAGAGTTGGATATAAGAGCTGGAAACTGACATCCAAGCCCCCGTAGCCTAGTGTTTTGATGCCTGGAGTCTCTGGAGTGAAGTCTTGAGTTCAAGTCTTGGCTGGACATACCTTGAGCTCCTCAAGAAAGGGTGCCTTTATCTTACAAGGTCGGGTGTGTGAGTGTGTTTCCAATTCATTGTATTCTCAGAGCTGAAATATGCTACGAACAAAAGGACCCCACATATTGGATTAGCTACAACTCTATTCAGAACATGAGCAACGATTCCGAGGGCGCAAGGTGAATGAGATACAAGTTCACGTCTTTATGGTTTCAGCATTCAGCAGCACAATACAAAAGCAACCCAAAAACATGTGAAACTTGATTGCCTTCATCACAGCTTACAGAGTGTATTCATGATTTTCGTACATGATTAGTGCAGATAGAAGGATTATTTTTTATTCATACACCGAAACAGGTAATCAAATAGGTAAAGGCGATATCAGTGCTGAAGTAGATAATCAGAAGTATTGTAGAAGATGTCATGTCATTTATTGGATCTCTAGATAAGTGGAAACGCTGCTTTGTTGAGAGATGAAAAATGTACAGTGATCTGATTACCACGGATTGTAGGTTTAAATGTGGTGAAGGAATCATAACGTAAGAACATGCATGCCAAGAGAGTTTGTGATAGGAAAGGGACAAGATTTGCTGCTGCACATTGCTTGTTTTTGGTTGATGTTTCTGCATCTCCTGGTCCGTTGCCCCAAACAACATGGCGCAATAGCTTCCTTCCATCCTCTCCAACGAACCTACAGTATATCTCTTCCATTAATGCTTGAAATTAGTTAAGCACAAGAGTAAAAATCTGTCTTCCATACACTACATCTCTTCCATTTCTGCTTGAAATTTCAATGAACAACTTAATACACCTTACGGACTCCCCTTATTCCCCTCTTTCCAGAGGCTTAACGTAAAGTTGCAATCTGAATTTTGAACCCTGAGTGTCAGAGTCCTTATCCACTACACGAACAATTCTTAATGAAATCCTAGAATCATGTAGCCTTAGAGATTGGAACTCTTGCATGTGGTTATATATGTATGCGAATATGTATTTAAAGTCATGTGTATGTGTACCTATTTGTGTATGGATGGATACATCTATGCATTTATGTATGGATACATGTATGCATTTATGTATGAATATGTAACTGTATGGAGGTATGCATGCAGTGTACATACGTATGTATGTGTGTGTATATACATACATTTGTGCATATTTATAATTCTATGTATATACATATGTATGCGCATAGGTACTTATGTATGTCTATACGTCTGCACACGTATCTATGTATCTCTTTGAAATAGTATGTGTATGCATGCATGCATCTGTTTGTGTACTCACCTACGTGCATATACATACATGTAGAACGTACATATAGATGTATGAGTGTACGATCATACGTTTATGTAAGTATGTATGTATGCAAGTGTCATCTGACGTATTTATACATATGAAGTCGTTTAATATATGCACATGTATGTGTTTGTGCATAGTGTTATCTATTCTTTGTAGAAAAACATGTTGCTGGTCAATGACTAGGCTGTGTTTTTTTCTTCAATCAATTTTATTGCGTGTGGCTGTTGGTATGGCGTATATACTCTGCACTATTAAACCGTGTGGATGTTTTTCCCTTCATGATATATATATATATATATATATATATATATATGTGTGTGTGTGTGTGTGTGTGTGCGTGTGCGTGTATGTGTGTGTGTATTATATGTATGTATGTATGTTTGTATGTCTGTGTGTATGTATGTATGTATGTATGTATGGTATGTATGTTTGCATGCATGTTTGCATGTATGTATATGTATGGATGGATGGACGGATGGATGTATGTATGTATGGATTTATGTGTGTGTCTTCTTTTTTAAGGAGTTCGATCTTGGAGTTATTTTCAGATAGCTTTGAAGTTCTAAAAGAACAACACATTCATCCATTCATCCAAGACGCCCGCGGAAATATTCGACATAAATCAAGCATACCTTGATGCCAAGAAGTTGTCTGGGTCCTTAAAGACCTTCGGATCTCTTGTTGCCATTGGTTGACAGCCTCCAAGGATCTCTCCCTTCTTCACTTTATACCTGTTCTTAAATGCTATGAAGTATCATATAAGCACGTACAAAGTTACAAATGAATGTGATCATACTTCCATGCATCCATGTTACACATACAGACATACACACAGACATACAAACATGAATGAGTATGTACATCTATACATCCGAACCTAACACACATACATTCAAGCTTATTGAAACAGATATGCATCTTCATGCTCGTCCATGCATACACACGGTGGTACTTACATATGTACATATATGCATGCAGAATACATATGCATACAAACACACAGAAATAGATCCACACGCGCGCACACATAATCACAATTAGTGTGTCCTACTATAATTTAGAGATGTTTTAAACAATACAAAGAAATAATCCATACCTTCCATCATGGGTCTCTATGATCAGGTCCTCCTTAGCTACTGCATATTGATAGGGAACCGGGGGATACATTCTCAAACACTCGTACACAACTGACTTCAGAAGCTCCATCTTGTTCAAGGCATTCGCTGTCAGCTTTCCTTTTCCCTCTATCCTCACTGCTTCGCGAACTTCTTCTGCGAGATCTTTGTGTAGCTTTTGGCCGGCCCCTCCGACATAGCCTATCATGGGCGGAAAGAACAAGTTTAGGCCGCCGAAGGCATTGAACCCCATGAAGAAGAGTATGTTATGCAGCGCGTCATGCCTATCCAATCCATACTTGATCTGCGCCATATCTATAACCTCCTGTCCATACGTTTCGAAGAATTTTTCGAGTTTCTTGTAGAAAATAGACACAAAGAAGTATGGGATAGGAAATGTGTGTATGAGGAGCTCCTCCAACAAGTGGGGAAGTCCAGCACTTGCAATGGGGGATAGCTGTGGCGCAAGCCAAGCCTGAAACAGAAAGGGACCGTGCGTCTTCAAGGAGTATTCTCCCTCTGCGCGGGGATCTCGGCCCAAGATTGTCTTGATTAGGACATTGCATGCTATTTGGCCGGTTTCATGGTTTACTTGTGCCCTGCCCTTCTTCTTCAAATCTTCCTCCCACACAGGAAAAGCTTCTGCACATGCTGCTTCCATCTCCGGCACCCACTTACTGGCATTAAGCTTTATAAGGTCAATCACAAAAGATTTGATCCTTTCATGTCTGTCTTCGGATGGATCCAGGTATATGCATGGCCGTATGCCTCCATAAAACTTTAGACTTGGCATATAGTTAGCCAATAACACATTCTTTTTTTCTACCTGCAAGGCAAGCCGAATTCGGGTTGCAGGTTACTAGCGAACTCGAAAATGATAAAAACTTGTGTGTGTGCGTGTGTGTGTGTGTGTGTGGGGCTGTGTGTGCGCGGGCGTGTGAGGAGAGAGAGAGAGAGAGAGAGAGAGAGAGAGAGAGAGAGAGAGAGAGAGACCTTGGAGACATCAAAGAGAATCGGGAAGCTCTTGAGGTCAAGAAGCATGACTACAGGATTGGTGGGAAAGCCAGGAGGACTAGGCGGCACATTGCAGCGGAAGATGGTGCTCTTGTACTTCTCCATCCTCGAGACCCAGAACTGCGTCTCTCCCTGAAACCAGAAAAAGTCAAGCCTGTCTCTTATGGCGCTCCACCATGGCCACCAGCCATATCCTCCTGGTATCTCCTTCAAACCCTTTTTCTCCTCTTCCTTTTCCTTCTCGAGTACCATTTTCCTGCTCTAAGTCACGCCCTAAGCTCTGAGGATATAAATACTTTGTCTTCTGTACAACGAGCAGAAAGATCTATCTTCTACTTGACTTCTGCTGTTATTGTGCTCCTTGTCTGGAAACACCTGATCTCACGGCGATCCTTGATAACAAGAGTAGATGAGCGTTAAGCTTCACACTCACAAGCTCAAATGAGTCTTGTCTGATTGCTTGAGCTTCCTCCATTAATCACAGTAGTCTGATTTTTAGTCGCGAAGGGAGCAAACCCTTACTCACATCGGCCGCTTCAATTTACATTTCCAAATTATAGAAGAAAAGTGGTTAACAATGTCGATAATCAATCATTAAAATCAAGGGCGATTAGCTATGCGATGATTTCTGCAAAACCAAGCTCTTACTTAATCGTCACTCTAATCGTCAAGGACATTCGTCTTGCGCAGCCCTCAATCTCCAACAAAATCGAAACAATTACCGTGTTATTATGTCGAAGCTGCACGGCGCATGCTCCCAGGATTCGCCGCTCAGTTTACGGCTTAGTGATTCCCGATCGCACTCCAACTATACAGGAGCAGCCGAATTGTCCTTTGAAAACCGCTCTCTGGCTATCTTCGTATGAGTAAGACGGAATACATACTAACAGGATGGGGTCAGCACTGACACACAGATTGTACAACTTTATGACCTCAGGCAAGCTCCATGCAGAGATTAAAACTGAAACAGAAGGTTTGAGATGAAGCGTTGCAGGTAAAAGTATGTGTGTGAAGCAGAAGCAAAGAAAGACGAGGCAACTCTATCTGCGCTCCCTATGCGAGACCGAAAGCAGGAGGAGACGTGTACGCACAATTGTTTCTCCCCGGTCAACAGGTTTGGGGAAAGAATCCTGCCGACCAGGAACTATTCAAGCAACCGGAGGTAGACTGTAGACTGTAGTTGGCCGACACTCAGCAATGCAGTATAGCACTAAAAAGCATGTTAGTTGTAATCTTTCTGTGCTGAGAGGGATGACGAGCTCAAGGCCCAAGATCGATAGGATGTACGATATCTGAAACAGCAGGCAAAAGAAAAATTTAATTCCTTTGATGTGACAGGCCATTGGCGACTTCGAACATGCACAGGTACCTTAAATCCATGAAAGAAAATCGTAAGACTGCTTAATACTTTTTTTTAATGAGGTTCGGCCGAGGCCTACTCCTTCCTTCCCTCGAGGGCGTCAAATGGAGCAATGGTAAGAAACTATCCACAATCCCCAACTTCAGAGTTTCTTGGACCAAGAACTTAAGTTCATGTCTATTTGGCAACCCCTAATTGAGATCAAAAAGTCCGTTCTCATGTGGTAGATCTTGCATAAGGGTACCTGGTCCAATGCAAGGACAAAATTTGTAGAGTGCCTCCATGGTGCAAGCGTTGCCATCGAAGCATCGAAGATTTAGTTCACCTTTTCTTCGATTGCCCCAAGTCCCGTGTTATCTGGCATTACGTGACTCGGGTATTGAGGCTCACGAACCAAATCAATTGGCAACATGCACTGTTGGGTGAGGCGGTTGGCTGCTCATCAAGGCTATGGAATGCCATCAGGGGTGAGACTCTTTAGAATATTTGGAGGGAGCGATGTGTTGTCAATTTTGGACAAACCCCAAAGGAATGGTCGATTGAGAAATCCTTGTTTCTTCTAAAAGAATCTCCCGAGATAAGAGATCTCCACCGTTTAGACAACACTTTATTTATCTCCTTGAAGATAACAAGCTGAAACCCAAATGGGTCCCGCATGAGGGAGATGATAGATTTGTCCGCCTCATTTTTCATGCCCTCTAGCTTACCAAACTTCTCCCTTGCATTGTGGGATTTGGGGGGTCTCATGGGCACTAGTCCCATTCACTTGTAACTTTTCTTCTTTATTTTAATTAAAGCCTGGGAGAATAGGCCAAGGCAGAACTTCCTTTATAAAAAAAAAACCTTTGAAATTGCAACTGTACAAGGAAGGGCATAGTACCCATGGGACCCCCTTATCCCACAAGAACAGGGTTTACATAGCTGGGTTAAACTGCAGTCACATCTATCATGGGTGAGGACAAACGGCGGCACATCAGCCACAAGGTACAACTTTACAAGTCAAACATGTCCCTTACATGGTGCGGGTGGAGATTGAACCCTCACCCCCGCCTCAAGAGGTGAAAGGCCCAACCACCCAGACAAGCGGCTTGGGACAATTAGACTACTTAATACTTATGCCAGTCAAAGATGAGAGGTATTAATGATCATGGTATGGCCATTGGTGACTTTGAACATGAATAGATACTTAAAATCCATGAAAGAAAATCGTAAGAGAGCTTATGCCAGACAAAGACATGTACTTGAAATTTATTCCAAAAGATTGTACCAGAGTAATGAGTCACAATACTAGACGGGACTACGAAAAATTAGAAGGATGTTAAAAGACGAGGAAGAAATTGAAAGAAGAAATCTACAAGTATATTTTAAAGAATGGTGGGTTGGTAAGGATGACAACCTACTAAAGAGATGTGTGGCCTCTTAAAAAGGAGACAATCTAAGGATGCTATCCCCTTCTTGATGGACATCAATGGGGTCGAATGCAAGATGAAAGAAGAAAATAACTCAGTGATTGTCAACCACTTTTCCGAACTCCTCGGGGTTTTGATGCCTCTTTCTTCCCATAAGCGTTATTGCATGGCGACCATTTCTAGAGTTAAATCAACAAGAATCCCACATAATTTGAAGACTCTTCTTGAGGCTCCCATTAGAGATATTGAGATTTTAGAAGTCATCGATTCATTGCCTAATGGGAAAATCCCAGGTCCTGATGGCCTCACCAATGAGTTTTTAAAGACCTTCAGACATGTGGTGGCCACTCCACTATGCTTGGTATGGCAAGAGGTGTCACCTTTCGGTGCACTGCCTGAATATCTAAACAAAGGTGTCATCAAGCTTATTCACAAAAAAGAAAACAAAAACACGATTGAAAATTGGGGCCCGATTACGATGCTACAAACAGGGTACAAGATCTTTGCTACAGTGATTGCCAGCATAATTTTTTGCCACCTACAAGGTTGGCTAAGTGAGGACTGGAAAGGCTTCATCAAGGGTACATCCATCTTGGAAGCTATTATTGATATTTGGGAAGGTATGGACTTTGTTGAAGAGTCTCTTGAAGATGTTATGTTCCTTAAGATTGACTTCCACAAAGCTTATGATAGGCTTGAATGGGACTTCATTCTCCAAATCTCTTAAAGACCTTGGTTGCTGCATTATGGCAAAAAATGGCCCAAAAAGGGCCATGTAAGGATTTCAATTAGTTGTGCTTAATCTGGATTAAAGTTGTCAAATCCTTTAAGAAATTCTGTGTAAGTTCATTTAAAACATATCTTATGCAAATTTTGAAGAGAGAGAAACTCGTGTGATAATCATGAAAAGTTTGTGTGATATCTTACGCCTCGAAGTTTGTGCTCATCGGGCGCTGATCAAAATTTGAATTCTCCTCTTGTTCACGGACCTATATAATGTGTGTTGATGACATTTTGCGCTTTTTTACTCTACTTTTCATAGCAGGCTTGTTTCTCTCTTTCACGTCATTTTAGACACTTGCCGGTCACTTTTCATAGTAGACCATGGAGAACCTTAACCCAAATACTCTCGTTGAGCTTTTAAACAATCCAAATCATTGTGATAAGTTCCATATCAACATTGCAGTTAGTCATGAGTATGCAACGATAAGAAAAGTATTCAGAAGGGCTCTTCATCCTCCTGAAGTGGATGGATTGCGAAAGGAAGGCAAGAAACATATCGACATATGGACAGATGGATTTGTTTATCCCATTGATCCACAAACTGGAAGGTATCCCCCTTTTCATAATCTTCATGATCTGATTAGATTTGTAGGAGATGGTGAGGATGGTTTACGAGGTTATTGTTCAAGGCTCTAGGAGATTTCAAGGAAATATGTACAATACATAAACTATCTACAAAACACACTACATCAGAAGGATTTACATATGAGGGAGCTAGAAAGCAAATTATCCACTTTGTCTTCTTAGTTTCAGTCTTTTAAAAAAATGAAAGAAAGTCCTATAGGTTTGAGAATGCAGTCAAAATGAGTAAAACCTTTTTTAGATTTGACTAAAAAATATGGCCAGAAAAAGAAAAGAATGAAAATTGAAAGAGATCATGTGACAAATGTGCTAGGTTTCAATATGTTGAGTAGTTTTGAGCGTGTACATTTTTGTAACGAAATTATGAGTCAAAATGATGTTTTAAGACTATTGAAACTGAATGAAAATACATGCTTGAAATGCTTTGTTTTCCAAAAACTCATGACATAAATGAATCTATTACTAGAACCATCTCAAATTATTCAGAAGATTTGTGATAGCCTCAGAGTGAGTAGGAAAGGTTATAGAGTAATTTCAAAAGTTTGGTGTGAATTTTTAAAAACTTTTAACAAAGTTAAAAGTTTTGGATTGCCTAGACCCCATCATGTAGGAAAGTTTCGGCTCTGCTTGAATAAAAAGATCACATCAGTATTTGGTGAATATAAACATATTCACGGTAACATGCCTTACGAAGTAGGAAAACAGAAGTTACATTTCACTTACAATGCATTTAACAACATATGGATATATATTATAAAACTTCAAACATACATGGTTCAGTTCTATAATATAAAAGAACATGAATGTTCTAGTCTATTGAAATTTCTAATCAAACTTGATGAATCTGAGCTTAAAAAACATCAAAAGATGGAGAGAATAAGTATTGCACTGATAAACAAAGCTTTGGACTATAGCCTTGGGAAATTGGATACTCCATCTCTCAAAGTACAATCAGAAATGGAGTTATGTTGGGTTGATTGTGCTTAAGTTAAATCTGAGAGCCATAAAACACTTAAATGGTTATTCTCACAGACAAACATTCCAAATGCTATCCAAAGGCATCATGCAGGAGAATTGTTGAATGTCAAAGACTACGGGAACTTTAAAGTTGAGTGGCATTTGAGTGGAGACCTAAAGACGCTCAAATGCATGTTTGGTATAAGTGGGGGAGAAAATTCTAAGTACCCTTGCTTGTACTGCATGCAAAGCCCAGGCACAAATGGATGGATTGCTAGAGCTGAGGCTGAAGAGGATCCTTCCAAACAAAATGTTATTCTTCATAACTACTCATCTTCTTCCATGATTTGGGATCCCATACTTCCAATAGCATTGACAAATGTACACATATACATGGAGAGTTAAGGATCATTGACAAGTTGGTCCGTCTTCACTTGGATTATGCATATTCTCTCAAGCCTACAACTCTTGCAGATGAGTGCATAAAAAAATGTGAATGTCTACTTTCAAAAATGGGATTTCATGGTGGTGATGTTCATCTAAGAAAAGATCCAAAGCTTTCACAAAATACATGTGATGTACTACACGATGTCTCAATGGCAGGTGCAAAAGAAAGGAGATTCTTCAGCAACCATGATGACAAGCAACTAAATGCCATGTGGAAGTGTTGGAAAAAATTTTGTGAGATCACGAATAATGTAAAAAGCAAACTAGAAATAGCAAAAAAGAGAATGGAGGTGTGGGTCAAACTAGATAATTTTTTTAAGATCATGAGGCAGCAGGTAACATCAAATATTTATGTGACAAATTTCACAAAGGCGACCATAGAGCTTATAGAAACCATCATAGAGGCATGGGGTGCCAAAGACATAACATACTACTTGGTGAGTTCCAAAGACGTGTTGATGCAGATAAATATCAATGACCAGTTGTCACAGGCTATAAAATTAAAATGCCCTATCAAACAAAGATGTCATTTGGCCCCTGTGCTCTTTGCTATGGCTATTGAGGGGCCCAGTTGCCTCGTGAAACATCATATGGACTTAGGCCATATTAAAGTTCTTTTGCTTCCTCTTAGTCAAGGCCAGATGATTATGAGACTTTTGTGGATGACACGAATGCATTTTCGCACAATGATATGACTGTTGGGTGTGTGTAGAAGTGCGAGAGACACATGAGAAGCACACACACAAGGAGCACAAATGCAGCAAGACACATGGATAAGATGGATGGCTGGAATTGCTCTCTCTATTGACGATGAACTGAATTGAATTAAGAAATGAATAATATCCCTAAGTACAAAGTACCACCACATATGAGTAAATCATGTATGTGTTAACATGGGGAAAAAACCTCTAGCTAGCACTAGAGTAAAAACTACCCATATATAGGGAAAAGGTTCACATCAAAGCTACTCGAGGAACACATAAGTGTAACGAACCCCCCTAGAGCAAATGATGTGAACACATACATGGAGTGAGAGATTAGCCCCCACAAGGTAATAAGACTAAAGCTTTGCAAAAAGCTTCAAACATTTCCCGTAGAAGAGCTTTGGTGAATATGTGAGCCACATTGTCTTGTGTAGGCACATATACCGAATCAATATCTCCTGCATGAAGGCGCTCCCTCACATAGTGATAATGCACCTCAATATGTTTGGTCCATGCATGAAACACTGGGTTTTGTGCAACAATCAATGCACTCTGACTATCAGTGTGAATATGCATAGCAACATCAATCTCCATGCAACGATCCATCAATAGGCATCTCAACCATATACACTCCATTGTAGCTATGAAAACTACCCTCTACTCAGCTTCACAACGCAATGTCACCACTGTAGGTTACTTCTTACTCAACCAAGATATGCATGAATCTCTAAGGAAAAAGCAATTACCACTAGTGAACACGCGAGTATCATAACAACCACTCCAGTCACTATTTGTAAAAGCATGCTGTTGAGCCCATAAAAGTCATATTGGTCAAAGTTAATTGTAATCAAAATCAACTACAGTCAAAGTCAAAAGGTCAAAGTCAAATTGATCAAAGTCAACAAGTTCAAGGTCGAAATCAAGAGGGGCAAAGTCAAAGTGTTCGAAGTGCAGGGGTCAAAGTGCACAGGTAGTGCACAAGTAATTGTCCACAAAGGGTGAATTGGAGAAAGTGGTTGCAGGTTGCAGAGGTATTTCTCTAATTTCCCTAAGGTTCAAAGTGTTTTTAAAGTGTTTTGGAAGGTTCAGGTGAACCCTCTCTTAAGTGCACAAGTGAAGACTTAAAAGGAAAATGTGAAGGTATGTGAAGCGGCAGCATACACAGAAGTGAAAGTATGGCCCCCCAATTAAATTTTTTGTTTTAGTCTAAAGTCACTACAAGATAAAATAGGGATTCCTTGGCTGCCCACTTTGGAGAGTCAATCTTGGGACATCAAAGTGAGCACCAAGATACTCTTGCAGTTAGGAGCGTATGTAAATCGACACTCAAATCAAGGCAAGGACTATTCTTGGACTATTCTAAGTGTAAGCAAGAGTGAGCATAGTCTAAGGCAGGCAAGAGAGAGAAGTGCAAGGGACACACAGTGTGCGATGCAGAGAAGTGAAGTGCAAGGTGTGCATGAAGAGTGACTAAGGAAGTGTGCAAAGAAGGGCTAAGCTAGTCGCCCAACGATCCCAAGGTCTCATTGCAGTGTGCGCGTGCCGACAAAAGGTGTCCATCCCTCCCCCTTATTGGAAGCTTGGTGAAAGGTGTGCACAAGTGCAGGCTTGGAGAAGGTGGAGGTCTCGTGCAGAGGAGGCTGGCAGCAACAAGACCTTGGGTATTTGGTATTTGAGCACTCAGTGGGATTTTTCACAAAAGCATTGGATTGTATTGTGTATCACCATTATATTTGTCTTATTATAGTCAATCGACAGAGGCTTCTAGTGTGTATCTTTCTTATTGTCTTTTCGCTTTTCTCCTACAAACACTCAAATCCCTTCTTGTCCAAGAATCCCCCAAAAAAATTTGGCATGCCCAGTGGGACTCCAAGGAGATTTGAGTATAGGAGAAGACATCTTGTAGTGTGGAGAAGCACTATTCAAGTGCCGACAATACTACTTCATTGGGCTAAAAGGTACATATTCTTATCAATTGTCTCATACTAAGAGGACTATGAACAACTCATGACCGCAACTCGGTCCCAAACATTGAGGGTCACCTGCAAGCAAACAAGAAGGAAGGCTGTTAGAAGATCATCTAGTCCACTTTCATCAACTTCATCAGTAAGGAGCATGGCTGGTCAGGTAGACTTGGAAACCCTACTATCAAGATTAAATATAAAATTTCCTTCTTTCAAAGGCCTAGCTCAGGAAGATCCGGACGAGCATATTAGAAGGTCTTTAGCACTATGCAAAAATAGAGGCTTAATGGGAAGAGAGGATGCCTTTTTGATATTCTTCCCTGCCACTTTAGAAGGGTTAGCAGATAAATGGTTCAGCCAGTTTGCTGAGAGCCATTTTACAACTTTGGACTTAGTGAAAGATGCATTCAGAAATCAATTTCAGCATGGAAATACTACAAAGATCATCATAAAGGAATTAGAAAATTTGAGATTGGGTCCAGGTGAAAAATTTCCAGAGTTTGTAAGGCACTAATGACTAAGTTACCAGATCCGCCACATGGACTTTTTGTCAAGAAATGGTTATCTAAGCCCCTTCCAATGACCACCCAATGTAAAATCAAGGAATTAGTGTTGCCTACAGCCTCCATAGAGGAATTCATCAACACAACTACACGTCTGGAGTAGATAAGGCAACAGTACAGGGCGACTTCTTCTTAACTACCATATTCTACAGAAATGGAGGATCCAGTAATCCAACTAAGGAAGGAGCTAGAGGGCTTAAAAAGGAATAAGCCCCACAAAGAGGAGGAGAATGTTGTTACTCAGTTGAAGAGGGAGATTGAGGCATTAAAGCTCCAAAAGGAGGAGGAGGCCCAAGCAGAGGAATTGGCTCAGCTGCGACAGGAGTTGCAGGAACTCAAAGGTGGCATCAAGAGTGGACTTTGGTGTACCATGTGCAGCAAGCAAGGTCATATAGTAAGTGAATGTCCTCTCTTAAATGTGACTTTCCAATTATGCAGGAAAGCTGGTCATGAGGCCCAGGAATGCCAATCAAGGGGACTACCTGCAACAACATATTGGACACAAGGAGGACCCTTACCACCAGCAAATGTGATGGTGGCTACACCCAATCAAGGTAACAATTACAACCCTAGATAGAAGAATAACTTTGGAAATGGGCCTAGGAGTCCAATCATTTGTTTCAGATGTGGAGAATGTGGGCACTATCAAAGTAGGTGCACTCTACCAGAAAATGCCCCTCCTTGGAGGAACTGCCTAGAGACCAGAGACCACTATATAAATTGTTGTCCTAAGAATCAAGCCTCTTCATCCGGGCCCCACATTCAAATGATTTTTGTGCACAAAGAAGAAATGTTAGATCAAGTCAATGGGCCATCACCATTTACCAGGGTGGTGCAGTTAGAAGAAATTGAATCTTTTACAGTGTAGACAAGAAACAAGGGAAAGGCTCAAGTAGATATAGTTCAAGAATCAAGCATTAATGGATTGAACAAAGACAAAGAGACATCTGAAGACAAGGCCACCACATGTGCAGATACAAGGCAAAAAGGAGATCTCATATGTACCAGTGATGCCATTGGACATGCATTCAACATGGCTCATGAGGAGTTTGAGAAGTCAATTGGAACCCATGTTCTTAAGGAATCAGAGGCTTCAAAACTACTAAAGTCCATGAAAAAGGAGGTTAGTATTTTTTATTTAATAAAGATGGATGGGAAATTCAGGTTAGAACTCTTGCAGATAATTGATGAGGCTTCCACTACAAGTTTGGTGGCAAAGACTGTTGTTATGCATAAAGTTAAAATTGTAGGGGAAGCACCCCTTACAGATTATAAGAGTCCTCGACTGATAGTATCTATCAAAGGTCATGCGTTTCAAGGAGTTATTGTGGATGCTAGTTCTGGCATTAACTTGATGCCTGAACATAGAATGGAAAAGAATGGACTCCGCCCTTCAAGGCCTGCAAATTTCACTGTTACTTTGGCAGATAAAAGCAAAGTAAGGCCCTTGGGAGTGATCCCAAAAGTTCCACTTGAAGTACAAGGTAATCTCTTCATTCTGGATTTTGTAGTTTTAAGACTGCCCCAGGTTGAAGGAGGATTTCCCCTCTTAATTGGAAGACCATGGTTGAGTCATCCATGATTGGGGTAAAGACACTGTACAAAAGAAAGGGCAAGCACTACCACAAATACATTTAGAGGAGGGCCCAGATAATCAAGGGAACACGAGCATGATGCAAACAATTGGCATTTGCATGGAACCAGAAATAGAGGACCAACCCCAAATAGATTTCGAGGAAGAAGAGGATATTCTAAATTGGCTCCAAGTAGGCAACTCTTCCTCTTGTTTTGGAATTTTTCTTAATAATGCTTGCACAGTTGAAGGTTATGATGAAAATCAGGAGAAATTTCAGGTTGATGGATTGGGAGAGCCCATCACAGACCACAGAAGGGGTAGGAAGACACCCCTCAAATACAACTTGGAGGAGGATATAACAACAATAGAGAAGGAAGTCACTAAAGCTAAAGACAAGGTAAAACATACTAGTGAAGAATTTTCTTTCCCAATTCAAGAAATCCCTGCAGGATGGATGCAGGACAAGGAGGAATGCATTGAGATCCAAAATACCCCTGCTTATGAAACAATGCACGAAAAGCTAGTGGAAGAAAACAAGGTTGGAGATGAGCATGAAGATACTATGGTAGAGAGAAACCCTGTCAAAGAAATACAATTAGGCACTCAGGACAATAATCATCCAATTTTGGTGGCCACTTGGTTGTGGAGCCACTCAGGGCTCCTTGAAAAGGTAAAATCCTTCTTGACCCACTATGCAGATGTTTTACCTTGGAATTATAAAAACCTAGAAGGAGTGCCTGCCAATTATGGAGAGCATAGATTTCCTCTGGTTGATGGAGCCAAACTAATAAGAGGAAAGAGTTATAGACTTAACCCAAAATATGTTGAAGCTGTTTATGTGGAAATACAGAAGATGGAGGATGCAAGAATCATCATTCTTGTGGAACACTCAGAGTAGCTCTCACTTATGGTTATAGTACCAAAGGAGAATACCAACAAAATCAGAATTTGTGTTGACTTTAGAGCGCTCAACAAGGTGACCATTCCAGATGGATTCCCGATGCCATTTGCAGAGCAGGTCATTGAAGAAGTGGTTGGACATGCATTATATAGCTTTATGGATGGCTTTAGTGGCTATAATCAAATATCCATACACCCAGAGGATCGTGAAAAGACTGCTTTTATCACACCTTGGGGAACATATGTGTATGTAAAAATGCCATTTGGACTTAGAAATGCTCCAGCCACCTTTAACAGAACTGTCAACCTCATTTTTGGACCCTTATTACTGGAAACACTTAGAATTTTCATGGATGACTTTTCTTCATTTTCAAGTTCTCACAATGAGACCCCTTTAGATTACTTGTACCATCACTTGCGACAGCTGCATAATGTTTTTAAGAGATGCAGGGAGACTAAGCTAAAGCTCAACCCAAACAAATGTCATTTGAACTTTCTTGGGACATGTGGTGTCAGCTAAAGGTATGGCCCCATATCCTGATAAAATTATTTCTATATTAAAGTTCCCTAAACCGAAATCTCCTAAAGAGATTCATAGTTTCTTGGGGCATACTGGATACCACAGAAGGTTCATAAAAATGTATGCAGAGATAGCTAGGCCACTGGCTAGACTTATAGGTAAAGAAATGCCCTTTAAATGGGAAGAGGAAGAAGGGCTTATCAGACATTAAGGTCCAAATTGGTGGCTGCACCAATTCTTATCACCCCAGATTGGTCAAAAATTTTTCATGTGCATTTAGATGCCAGTGCATATGCAGTGGGCACAGTATTGACTCAACATAGTGAAGAATTCAAACTTGATAGGCCTATTCAGTATGCTAGTAGAATTTTGACTAAAGCTTAAAAGAATTATAGCAGAACAGAAAGGGAAGCTCTAGCTATGGTTTTCGCAGTACAAAAATTTTGTCATTATTTGCTATGTGTGAAGTTTGTCATCATCACTGATCATCAATCACTCAGGTATTTATTGAACAAACCACAAGCAACTGGGAGGATATGGAGGTGGCTACTTTTGTTCCAGGAGTTTGATTTTTTTGTAGTCCATAGACCAGGTAAAGAAAATGTCATGGCGGATCACCTATCCAAGATCAATATGATGGATCAAGCCAGTGGAGTCAATGATGATTTTCCAGATGCTAATTTGTTCACTGTACAAGCTCAAGGTTGGTATTATGATATCAAGGATTTCATTAAAACTTGAGTGTATCCAGAGAAGGCAAGTGTTGTGCAAAGAAACCCCTTGATTATTTCCACTTTTTGGCAACCATTTGAGAAGTGGGGGCTAGATTTTGTAGGGCCCATCTACCCTCCATTGATTCCAAAAAAGAGAGAAGTATAGCCACATATTATGTGACAAAGTGTGGGTTGAAGCTAAGGCCTCACCTGACTGCACTGCCCAAACTGTTGCTGATTTCATTTACAGTAGCATAATTTGCAGGTTTGGATGTCCACTTGAAATTTGTATAGACCAAGGTACTCATTTTGTGAATAAGGTCCTACAAGAAATTTTCAACAGATACAGAATTCTACATAGGACCTCTTGTGCCTATTACCCAAGAGCTAACGGACAGCTAGAATCAAATAATAAGGTATTAATTGCTATGTTAAGGAAGGAATGTATGTTACAACCCAATTCCTGGGGCATTGCTTATCAAGGTACCCTATGGGCATACAGGTTAGCTTACAAAGAGGCCACTGGATATTCTCCATTTCAATTGGTTTATGGGACATTGCCAATTGAACCCTTTGAATTTTTACATGGATCACCTAAAGTAGCATTCATGCAGGAAAAAAAAGATTGTGGTGTCTCTTAGAGGCTTGGAGCACTGCATAAAGTGGAGGAGATATGTCTTCTAGCAACCAAACAATTGATAGAGACTCAGATGAAGAGAAAGGAGGCACATGATCGAAATCTGTGGAACAACAACATACAACCAAGCATGTTAGTTCTTCTCCATAGACCTCAAATCCAAACACAAGTCAGAGGAAAATGGCTTCCACATTGGGAAGGACTTTATCGCGTTAAAACAATGCTAAACTCGGGTGCTCTGGAGTTAGAGACGCTAAAAGGAGAGGCCTTGCCACTAGTCAACATATCAAGGCTCAAGGCCTATCATCACCATACTTGAAGAATTATGGATCACCTGGATACTGCAAAAATTGTCAAGGTTGTACATAGCCCTCTCATTTCATTTTTGCTTAAGTTTTAGTAGTTTTATTTATCCATTTCATGGTTGTTCATTGAGTTTTTAGCAAATTTAGCAACCATTTCATAACCTTTGCAGTAGTACAATTTTTGGAAATTTTTGGGAATTTTTCAAGCATTTTTTAGAATTTTTCTAGTATTTTTGATCCTTTTCAAGTGTCATTTTCTTGCCAAATTGGGGGAATAAAGGAAGCTCTCTGTGTTTTTGAGTGAGGGAACTGGCCTAGACTTGTAGGGAATTTTTTGAGAATTTTTTTGGATTTTTTTGAATTTTCTGTAGATTTTTTCCAATTCCTTTTTGATATGTTCACCTTCTTAAAAAAAAAAAGCCCCCCACGGATTTTCTTTAAAAAAAAAAGGAGGGAGAAAATTCAAAAAAAAAATCCCCCCCCCTCTCTCTCTCTCTCTCTCTCTCTCTCTCTCTCTCTCTCTCTCTCTCTCTCTCTCTCTCTCTCTCTCTCTCTCCCTCCCCCCCTCGACCCCCCCCACTCAGCCCCCCCACTCGGCTCCCCCCTCGCCCCCCCCCCCCCCCATTTTCTATTTTTTATTTTTATTTTGATTTTCTATTTATTTAATTTTTACTTATTATTCTTTATTTTTTATTTTATTTTATTTTCTTTTGCTTTATTTTTTTTTTTCGACAACGTTCATAAAAAAAAAAAGAGGGAGTGAAATTTTTCATTTTTATTTTATCAAAAAAAATTGGAAATTTATCTATTTTTATATTTTTAAAAAATTTTAATGGTTCAAATCTTTTGGCTCTAGATCGCGCCTCGGATGGCCATTTTTTTCAAAATTGAGGTCATTTTTATTTATTTTGGCACCTTTGGATTTATTTTTTGAAGTAATTTTTCCAAAATCCCACCCTTTCTCTGACTTTTGTTCAAAACCCACTTGTTTTGAGCACATTTATCACATGTTTTATTTAAACACATGGTCCACATTGTCTATTCTCACCCCATTTCACCATATGTTGCACATTTTCACATATGCCCCCTCTGTAGCTCTCATCTTTTATCATTTTGACCCTCTCCACACCCCATAATCCTACTCCCTCATCCTCCCCTTACCCTTCTGCCCACCCACATCCTTACCCCTCCCTGCTCTATCCATCTCAGGCCCCTCAGCCCTCCCTTCCCCCTCTTTCTTCCCTCCCATTGGTTTCCTTTTCTTTTTCCATGCATCAATTCCACTTTTGGGTTCTTCTCTGGTGCTTGTTCTCTCCTGCTTCTAGTGGACTTGGTAGCTGTTCATGTGTCATTTTGAAGATTTTGCACCACAAGTATCATGGGGTCCTATCTGCTCAGAGTTTTGGATGTAGCTCTGCAGGACAAAGTGCACATTAGGTGGTGGGCAACTGTTGAGCCCATAAAAGTCATATTGGTCAAACTCAACTATAGTCAAAGTCAACCACAGTCAAAGTCAAAAGGTCAAAGTCAGCAAGGTCAAGGTCAAAGTCAACAGGGGAAAAGTCAAAGTGTTCGAAGTGCAGGGGTCAAAGTGCACATGTAGTGCACAAGTAATTGTCCACAAAGGGTGAATTGGAGAAAGTGGTTGCAGGTTGCAGAGGTATTTCTCTAATTTCCCTAAGGTTCAAAGTGTTTTGGAAGGTTCACGTGAACCCTCTCTTAAGTGCACAAGTGAAGACTTAAAAGGAAAATGTGAAGGTATGTGAAGTGGCAGCATATGCAGAAGTGAAAGTATGACCCCCCAATTAAAATTTTTGTTTTAGTCTAAAGTCACTACATGACAAAACAGGGATTCGTTGGCTGCCCACTTTGGAGAGTCAATCTTGGGACATCAAAGTGAGCACCAAGATACTCTTGCAGTTAGGAGCGTACGTGAATCGACACTCAAATCAAGGCAAGGACTATTCTTGGACTATTCTAAGTGTAAGAAAGAGTGAGCATAGTCTAAGGGAGGCAAGAGAGAGAAGTGCATGGGACACATAGTGTGCTACACAGAGAAGTGAAGTGCAAGGTGTGCATGAAGAGTGACTAAGGAAGTGTGTAGAGTAGGGCTAAGCTAGTACCCCAAGGATCCCAAGGTCTCATTGCAGTGTGTGCGTGCCGACAGAAGGTGTCCATCCCTCCCCCTTATTGGAAGCTTGGTGCAAGGTGTGCACAAGTGCAGGCTTGGAGAAGGTGGAGGTCTGGTGCAGAGGAGGCTAGCAACAACAAGACCTTGGGTATTTGGTATTTTGTAATTGAGCACTCTGTGGGATTTTGCACAGAAGCATTGGATTGTATTGTGCATCACCATTGTATTTGTCTTATTATAATCAATCGACAGAGGCTTCCAGTGTGTATCTTTCTTCTTGTCTTTCCCTTTTCTCCTACAAACACTCAAATCCCTTATTGTCCAAGAATCCCCCAACACATACAGGCATGACTGAATATCTCTGTCATAAAAAAGACCTAAGCTCAAAGTGCCTCTGAGATACCTAAACACATGTTTCACCGCTTGCCAATGTTTAATGCCATGGCTATGCATGAATCCACTCAACTCGGAAACTACATACTATATATTTGGCCTTGTGTTGCATGCATATATAAGACATCCCACAACTTGCTTATAAAGAGAAGTGTCAAATGCATCACTGGAATCCTCAACTGAGAATCTAAATCTTGTCTCATCTGGTTTGGAAACTGGCTTGCAATCCTCAAAGTCAAAATGCTGAAGTAGTTTTTCAACATACTTTGCTTGATGCATAACAATTCCCCACTCAATGGATACAAACTAGATGCCAGGATAGTAGCTCAAAAGACCAAGATAAGTGACATCAAAAGTATGCTACAAATCAGCCATAAGAATGTCAAGTTTAGCATCACATGAACCAGTCAAGAGTATGTCATCGATGTAAAGAACAAGCACTGTAAGATCAGTCCCATCTTTGCATACATAGAGTGTGCTTTCAATTGAACTACATGTGAAGCCAAGAGCAACTAGTGCTTATGTATTTTGTCATACCATGCACGTGGAGCTTGCGTAAGACCATACAAGGCTTTATGCAAGCGACAAACCATATGCTCTTGCCCTTTTATGGCAAATCCAAGAGGTTGCTTCACATAAACCTCTTCTTGCAAATCACCATTCAAGAAAGTTTTCTTTATGTCTAACTGATGTACTTTCCAACCTCAATGGGCAGCCAATGCAACCACGGTATGAATGGTAGTCATGCGTGAAGTAGGTGTAAAAGTTTCCTCATAGTCAATGCCATATTGTTGCGCATATCCTTTGGTTTGTGTCACATGGATATATACAAAAGGGCTGCCTCAAATGCCTTAGTTGCTCATACTTCTTCCATGGCTGAAATGGAGCTTTGGCATGCTCGTTTTGGTCACTTAAACTTCAATAGTTTGCTTTACTTGCAAAAGAAGTACATGCTTATTGGTTTGCCAACACTTGAGTCCATTGAAAAGCATGCATGAAAATTGCAACTTGTTCATAGTGATGTATGTGGTCTGATCAAGACTCCATCTTTTGGGAAGCATGTATATTTTATTACCTTCATTGATGATGCTACTCGCCATACATGGGTGTATCCTATGAAAGCAAAGAATGATGTAGTTTCTTCCTTCAAAGCATTTTTAGCTATGGCTGAAATTTTTTCTTCACAGAAGCTTTTGACTCTATGCACGGATCTTGGTGGTGAATACATGTCACATGAGTTTAATGCTTTTCTTCGTGAAAGAGGAATTTCACACCAATGTACGGTGCCATATACACCTCAACAAAATGGTGTTGTTGAGCATAAAAATAGAACATTCCTTGAAATGGCATGATGTATGGTTAAAGGAAAGCACCTTCCTAATAAGTTTTTGATGGAAGCGGTCATGTGTGCAAATTATGTGTTGAATTGCTGCCCTACAAAAGCATTGAGAGTCATCACTCTTTATGAGGCTTGGAATGTTCATAAGCCTATGGTTAGTCATATGCCTGTGTTTGGTCATTTGACATATGCTCTTGTGCAATCATAACAACATCACAAACTTGATGACAAGATAAAGAAATGTATATTTGTTGGTTATAGTGCTGAAAGTAAGGGATATCATGTTACAATTAGTGTCCATGTGAAAGGCCAAATGGCCACCAGACACTTCTTTGTATATGTTCTTTAATAAAACGTATATTGGCATGGTCAGTCATAGACTATAAGTTCAACCGCATTTGTAAGACCTAAGAAGTCTGTCTTCATGCTCCCTCTATACTGTGTTTTTCATGTGTATTCTGGAGCCTCTATGCGGAGTACTCTGTGCGGCCTTAGGATCTCGATTTTCTACTTTGAGGATATCGTCGTGGAGCTCTCAAGACGGGGAGCGCATCCTGGTGCATCGCCATTAAATTACTTCACTAGTATCAAAGCAGTTCGATGCACAAGATTTCTTCCTTTTGTGCGAGCGAAGTGAGCACACCCCCCCCCCCCCTTGCTTTCTCCAAGGCTTACGACTAAGGCGATGACCAATGTTGATATATTTAGGTAGTGATGTGTGTGACCACTCTAGGACCATCGGGGAACTTTTCTCCCTCGTTAGGAGGTTTTTTTCCTCCGGCTTGTATATACGCCTATTGCCCTAATGGGCTACTTATCTTTGTACATTCTCTAGTAATACATTCAGTATTGTGTGTTGTGCTCCAAGCTTCTTTGTCTTCCTTATGCTGTTCACATGCTTCGGTAGACGTCTAACTCCAACAATTGGTATCAGAGCAGGTTGCCGCTTCATCTAGGGCGTCATCGACACTCCTCCGGTTGCAGTCTCAGATTCACACGAAATTTGGTGAGCATTATTATGGTGTTTCAGAGCTTGTTTTGGCCTCTGAACACACTATCACAGCACTTGTGTAGGCTATTTCGTCTTTTTGTGCCAAAGCTATATACCTGTTTTGGTTCGCCAATATAAGCGTCTCGAAGTCCGCTACAGGTTTAGCAAAACTCGTGTGGGCAGTTTGGTTCAACTTTTTGAGATACAGTCAATTTTTTGCATCAAGGTATTTTAGTCATCGGCCATGGCTGAAAGCAGTGATGTATTTCGTATGTTGGCTGTTAAGGATAAGTTGGATGGTACCAACTACCTGTTGTAGGCTTATATGATGCGACATGTATTGGTTGCAAAAGGACTATGGAACATTGTGCAGGGTGTTGAAACACATGATGCAAAAGGTTTCGAAGATGATGATATTATGCATATTCCTGTTCGTGCGGAGGTTTGTGCTCCACCTACTGTAGAGCAGATTCATTGGGATGGCAGAGATGCAGGCACAAGCTTTGTCTGTCAAACGTGCCATTATTCCTCACATTCGCTCTTGCAGAACAACTAAGGATGCTTGGGATACACTTACCACATTGTACCAAGCTAGGAATGAGGCTCGTGTTGCTTACCTCCGAAAACAGTTGGAGAGTGAGCACATGAATGAAGGTGATTCTATGGACAGTTTTCTAACAAAGATCAAAGGCTTGAAGGAACAGTTGATTTTTGCTGATGAGGTTATACCAGATAGCTCACTTGTGCAGACCGTTCTGAATGGTCTTCCTAATTCATATCGGAGTTTTGCTTCTACTCTTTGGTTGATGATGAAAGGCAATCCAAATGCCTTGTCATTTGAGGAGTTAGTCTTTGTTCTGTTGCGAGAAGATCGGTCTAGGCAAAACAAATCCATTATGCGTGTTGCAGATCAAGCTTTCTTGGCTAGTCAGAAGGGCAAAGAAAAATGGAGTTCTTCTACTAGTAAGCAGAAATCTGCAAATGCTGCACAATCGAAGAACCAAGATAAAGATGAGAAAAAAATCAGAAAAGTAGAAATTGTTTTGCAAGTACTGTCAAGGGAATGATCATATCATAAAGAATTGTCCAAAATTGGCTACTAAAGAGGCAAAGAAGAAAGAGGCTGGAATGGTTGTTGCAGAAGCCTCTACCACAAAAACAGAGTATGCTAATCTTGTGCAGGAAGAAGAATGGGCGTTTACTACTGTTTGTAGTTTTGAACCATCTTCTCATGAGCACTGCATGTCTGCAGTAGACTCAGATGTTTGGTACTTTGACAGTGGGGCTACCAAACATATTACCTCGCAGCATAGTTTCTTATCTTCACTCGAGCCTGCCCCTACAAGGAATATTGTTACATGTGCCAACAACTCCTCTTATCCTGTTATGGGAGTTGGTAAGATCATTTTGACTACTACTGATGGTAGTTCTTTCACTTTGTCAGATGCTTTGTTTGTGCCAAGGATTAGGAAAAGTCTGTTATCAGTTTTTGCATTAGCCAAGATTGGCTTGGTTGTGAAAGTTGTTGATGATAGATGTACAGTTCACGATCTATCAAATGGCGATGTGATTATTGCTTCTGACATTCTATGTCGTGGGCTGTATAAGCTCATAGACTATGAAAGATCTGTAAATGATTTGACATGTGTAGTACATGATTCTCAAGCTATGTCTGATGCATAACTTTGGCATGCACGCTTTGGTCATCACAATTTTGCTAGTTTGCTATGCCTGTAGAAATCTGAAATGGTGTCCTCTTTGCCCAAACTTGAGGCACAGGGAAAACATGTTTGTGAAGGCTATATTTTGGGCAAAATACAGCGTTCCTCCTTTCCAAAAGATGGTTCAGCTCGGGCTACTCAGAAATTCCAGCTTGTACATAGTGATGTCTGTGCTCCTATGTAGACACCTTCTTTTGGAAATTATCTTTACTTTGTGACTTTCATCGATGACTTTTCCAGGCATGCATGGGTATATCCATTGAAGGCAAAGTGTGAAGTGTTCATGTGCTTCAAACACTTTTTGGTTTTGGCTGAAAATCTGTTAGCATGTAAAATGGGCACCCTTCGTTCTGATCAGCGGGGGGGGATATATGTCTTCTGATTTTAATGCATTTTTGGTTGAATGTGGGATAAAACACTAGTGTACAGTGCTGCCGTATACACCTCAACAAAATGAATTTGCTGAATGAAAGAACAGGTCACTCATTTTTGGCTTGAGGCTGTCATGTGTGCAGCATATGTACTTAACAGGTGTCCCACTAACATGCTCCAATCTATCACTCCATATGAGGCTTGGCATGATTGCAAGCCATCTGTTACACGTCTGCATGTTTTTGGTTGTTTGGCATATGCATTAAAACCTGAACAACATCGCAGAAAATTGGATGATAAAGTAGTAAAATGTATTTTTGTTGGATACAGTTCTGAAAGTAAAGGCTATCGTCTGTATCATCCATAGACTAAACACATTTTGGTTAGCCATGATGTTGTTTTTGTGGAAGATGCTATTTAGCCATTGCTTTCATGTACTAAGGAGACATCTGCAACCTTTGCAGGTTTCATGTGATAATGCAGATCATCCCATTTCTGATGCAGATTTACATGATGCACTTGTTGATGAGAGAGCTGACATTGAGGAGGCAAAAACTATGCCAAAATGGATGGAGCAAACTTTGCATGATGGCAAATTAGATGCACCTCTATCATATCGTACTCGATCAGGCTCTCATAGTGCCTCTTTTGCATCATATTGCTATGCTATGGCTGCATCTAGTCTCTATGATGAGAATGAGCCTATTTCATTTGATGAAGCACAAAATTCAGACAATTGGATGGCTGCTATGCAATCTGAATATGATGCTATAGAAGAACGGTACTTGGTCATTATGTGACTTGCCTCCTGGCAAGAAGGCAATTGACACTAAGTGGGTTTACACTGTAGTGTAAGCATGATGGAACAGTTGACAGGTATAAGACTAGGCTTGTTGCAAAGGGTTATGCACAGGAAAGAGGCATTGATTTTGATGAGACCTTTACACCTACATGTCGTATGACTACTGTTCGAAGCATCTGTGCACTTGCAGCCCATCATGGTTGGAATGTACATCAATTGGACATTAAAACTGCATTTCTAAATGGTGACTTGCATGAAGAAGTGTATGCTTTTCAAACCCATGGCTTTGTGCAGAAAGGGCATGAAAACCAGGTGTGGAGGTTAAAGAAGGCATTATATGGTTTAAAGAAAGCACCAAGTGCTTGGTATGAGAATAGTCCAACTGAAAGCACCTTATATGTTAAGCGTGCTAATGATGTGCTTCTGATCATTGTTGTCTATGTTGATGACATGCTGCTCACTCGTCCTATTGAGAAGCATATTGCTGATTTTAAGGCTGATTTGCATGCCTCATTTAAGATGTCTAATTTGGGGAATTTTCATCACTATTTGGGCCTTCAATTTATGCAAGTTGATGGTGGAATGGATTTGTGTCAAACAAAATATATTGACACATTATTGCAACATGTTTGGCCTTGAAGACTGTAAGCCAATTGCCACTCCTATGGAGATAGGCTTACGATTGAGTCTTCATGATGTTGGATATGCATTTGATGATGTCCTCTATCAGCAAGTTGTGGGATGCCTGATTTACTTAGGCATTACTCGGCCATATATTTAGTTTGCTATCTCACAGATGAGCAGGTTTATGCATTGCCGAGGTGTCAAGCATTGGCACGTGGTTAAGCGCATCTTTCGCTACTTGAGTGGTACTCGACTACTTGGGTTGTTTTATCCCAAGGGGGAATCACTACCGCCAGATTTGCATGCTTTTTCTAACTCAGAATAGGGTGGTTGCTATGACACTCGTGTGTCCGCTAGTGGCTTTTGCTTCATGCTTGGTAGCTCATGTATATCTTGGTTGAGCAAGAAGCAGCCTAGTGTGGCCAGTTCTAGTTGTGAGGCTGAGTATAGGGCATCTTTCACAACTATTGTTGAGTGTGTGTGGCTCAGACACCTTATGGTTGATTTGGGTGTTGGTCAGTCTTTTGCCACCGCCATCTTCACTGATAGTCAAAGCGCATTAGTAGTTGCGAGGAACCCTGTGTTCCATGCTCACACTAAGCACATTTGGTGCATTATCATTATGTCAAGGAGAGGTTCTTTGATGGGGAGATCAGCTTGGCATATGTGCCCACACAAGAGAACATTGCAGACCTTTTCATGAAGGCTCTACACACACATGTTTACACACACACACATATACACATGCATACACATATAGACACACATAACACACATAGATAGACACACACACACACACATAGACACACACACATATGCACACACATATACACACATAGACACATACACACACATACACACATGCACACATGCACACAGATACACAACGATTTACACATACACATGCATACACACACATATATACACAATACATGCATAGACACACACACATACACACATAAACACACACACATAGACACAAATACACACACACATACACACACATACACACACACATACACACACATACACACACACATACACACACACATACACATATAGACACATACACACACACATACACATAGATTTACACACACACATACACATCCATACACACACATATATACACACATAGACACACACACATAGACACACACACATACACATACAGACACACACATACACACATACACACACACATACATAGATTTACACACACACATACACATGCATACACACACATATATACACACATAGACACACACATACACACATAGACACACACACATACACACATAGACACACACACATACATACAAAGACACATAAATGCATACACACTTACACACACACATCCACACACATTTCCACACACATTTCTACACACACATACACATGCATACATACATATATATACACATACACACGTATATGCACACATAGACACACACATACACACATAGATACACACACATACACATAGATTTACACACACACATACACATGCATACACACACATATATACACATACACATGTATATACAGACATAGACACACACATACACACATACACACATAGAAACACACACATACATACATAGACACACACACATACACACACATAGACACATAGACACATCTACACACACGTACACACACACATACACACAAATTTACACACACACATACACACAAATTTACACACACACATACACATGTATACACACACATATACACACATAGACACACACATACACTCATAGACACACACAAACACATACACACATACACACACACACATACACACACACATACACACACACACACATAGACACATGCATACTTACACACACACACACCCACACACATTTATACACACACATACACATGCATACATACACACATATATATAGATACACACGTATATATACACATAGACACACACACATAGACACATACACACACATATATGCATACACACACACATATATAGACATACACACACATACACATACATGCATACATATGCATACATAATGCATATGCATATGAATACATACATACTTACATGCATATACACACATGCACATACACCTGCATACATATGCATACATAATGCACATGCATATACATACATACATGCTTACATGCATACACACACATACAGACATACACATACGCACATAGACACACACACATAGACACACACACACACATACACACACACATACACACACATACACACACATATATGCACAGTCACACACGTAGAGAGACATACACACACATGCACATACATGCATACATAATGCATATGCATATGCATACATACATACATGCATATACACACATACACACACACATGCATACATACATGCTTACATGCATACACATACACACATACAGACACATAGACACATACACACACATACACACACATATAGACATAGATTTACACACACACATACACATGCATACACACACATACACACATACACACACATATACACACACACACAAGTAAACACACATACACACATAGACACATACATACTTACACACACACATATATATACACACACATACACACATAGACACATACACACTTACACACACACATCCACACACATTTACACACACACATACACATGCACATAGACACATATATACATATAGACACGTATATACATATACACACATTGACACACGCATAGACACACACATACACACATAGACACACATAGACACACACACATACACACACATGGACACATACACACACATATATGCATAGACACACACAGAGACATACACACACATATATGCATACACACATAGAGACACACACAAACACACACATACACATACATGCATACATATGCATACACAATGCATATGCATATGCATACATACATACTTACATGCATACACACACATACACACATGCATACATTTGCATACATAATGCACATGCATATGCATACATACATGCTTACATGCATACACACATACACACACTCACATATACTAGAGAGAGAAAGGCAAAACTCACTCTCATAAAAAGTCTTATGAGAAAAAGAGTTATGCTTGATACTTTAGGGATCATCATGCATGGATGCCTGATGATGAGCTGGATTTTACGATCCAGATACTTACCTAGGGATCAGAGGAGGGCTCTTTTGCAGCTCCACATGCAAGAAGACAACTATCTGCTCATAGGTATGTTTTTTTTCACAAAATTTTTTAATGATATTATAAAATATATTTTTATTTATTTTTATCTATCTATTTTCAGGACACCTATACCACCTCCAGATTGGAGTTCAAGAGAAGAATGTGAGCATTATGCGACTCTTACCTGTGCCTTGTCCACTTGTAGTGGAAGTAAGTATACATTTTACATATAAATTGAAATAAATATCTTATGTTTTATTTACATGATTTTTTTTTTGTAGTGAGCATGATGAGAGGGATAAAGAATAAGTACTTAGTTTACATGAGACAAAGTTTGGGACAGGATGGTCGCATAAGTGGTGTCTAAAAGAGATGCAAACACTTATGTCTCATCGTCTTGATAATGCATGGTAGGCATTGCTTTTTATGTATATATATGTGGATATGAGTATGCATGTTTATGTATGTATATATGTATATGAGAGAGAGAGAGAAAAGAGTGCGATTAGAGGTACAAATACACGCATACACACACATATACATCAAACATGCACATTTACACACATATACACATACATGCACATTTATACATACACACACGTACATGCACATTTACACACACATACACATGCATGCAATTACACACATATAATGAATACACACATAGACACATACACATACTCACATACACATACATAATCATATGTACACACACATAGACTCACATAATCATATTTACATACATATATACACATACACATGCATACACACATATAGATACACATACACACACATGCATATATATATATATATATATATATATATATATATATATATATATATATATATATATATATATATATATATATATATATATATATATATATATATATATATGTGTGTGTGTGTGTGTGTGTGTATGTATATATATATATTTACATACATACATACATACATACATACATACATACATACATACATACATACATACATATATATATATATATATATATATATATATATATATATATCCTAATTCAAAAACCCTAATTTAGAAACTCTAATTCAAACTTTTAGCCATATGATTAAGGTATATGTACATGTTGCATCTGTTCCTCCGACCACCTACTAGAGAGATGTCTCTCCTTCCAACCTTATGCCTCTATATATAGCTACTCGAATCAACGAGGATCATAATATATATAAAGATACATACACATCATGTAGATACACATACATAAATATAAAATGGAGTAGATACATTATGCATCACACATACATGCCTATATGCACCCATGTATATAGATATTTACATGTACACATCTACACATAGATACATATACATATATACATGTACACATCACATATACATGAATACATGCATACACAATTATAAACACACTTGCATATAGTACACAAATGCATATGCATATATACACGTGTGTATACTAACACATGTATACATATATCACACACATGCACACATATGTATACATGAAACACATATATGTGCATACTAACACATGTATACATATAATACACATGAATACACACACATATGCATACATACATGACAAAAATTTCCTCCTCAAAGATAAAGCTATATATAAAATAATTAGGCATATCCCCGAGCTTCATGTTCTAACTTAAAAGGACATGATTTCATCTCTCTACTAGGATTCATCGATATTCTAGTTGAATAAAAAAGAATCTATTATCTGATATCCATTCAAATGATTCAAGTTATTGATTGATAACTATAGTAGGATTTACTATGTAATGTGCTCATATGTTTTCATTATTGCCATCATTTTGGTAAGACGTCAATATAGTCTCATCTTCATTATCCTTATTGATTTCATTTATTTCTTCTATTGTTAAATCTGTGTTTCATGAATGACATCATCTATTGATGGATTAATATTGATTTCTGGTAATTCCTCTTCATCATCAGTAGAATTAGCATGTAGAGTAGTATCCTCTTCATAAAAAATATTAGTATCATTATCATGTATAATGATTCTAATTTCCCTTTCAGATGTTGATGTATCAATATCTGATGGTGAATCATCAAGAGGACTTTCTTCGATCTCTCTAACAATAGACTGTTCAAACAATGACCTACCTCTACGTTGAACATGAATGACTTTCCATCAAGGATGAGCATCTGGGTTTTTATAAAAAAATTCTTGTTTAATATGCTTAGGAAGAATATATGGTTCTCTAGTAGATCACATTACCTTGGAAGAATCAATTGCCCAAAACCGAGATAATTCCTTTCTCAATGTGGAATTACTACCTTTATACTCTGCTCGAAACCAATCAACCTTCAAAATGACCTATCAAAATATATGAAAACAAAAAACCATTATTAGGTGCTTAAAAAAATAATAAACTCTATCATAAAAAATATAAACTTTTTTCTACTTGTTTGAATGTACAAAATGATATTTCGTAGATACCAACAACAATTCCCATGTAACCAAGTTTGCCATCTATAAGGTTCCTGTCTTTTGAGCTAGCACATGATCATTGCTTGAAAGAAGCAACAATACTAGAATCCTCTGTTTTACGTAAAGAATCAATGGCTTTGATTCTAACATGCTATCCGAAAGCCCACTTATTAGTGAACATTCGAGCCTGCAAAAGAAATATTTTGGACACTAACCTATTTCAAGCTTTCCATTAAAATGTATCGCTTCTCTTTCAGATCTTAATGGATGATCATCAGGTAAGAATCATCGATGTCGAAGATAAATATTTTTGTTGAGATTATTAGTATAGATTGATCTCAACCAATCACCACAATATGGACAAGCTTTATAACCCTTACTAGATATTCTTGCATCATGAAAACGATGAAAATATAATTAGATTAACTCACATTTATTTGTATGCATATTGAATTAAAAAATTACAACAATACCTGAACAAACACCATATCCTAGAAAATCATGAATAGTCCAAGCCACAATACCATGAACCATAATATATCTTTCATTGATGCTTTTCGATACATCAATGACATTAATACCTCTCCATAACTCTTGGAGATCGTCAGTGATTGGAGCAAGATATATATTCATATCTTTAACTTCTCTTTTTCTTGGGATTAAATGTGAAAGCATTAAATGTTCCTTTTTAATGCTAAGATATGGTGGAAGATTGTAGTTTATGGCTATCGCTAGCCATGGCCATTTACTAGATTTCATGGAGAATGGATTAACCCCATCTAATGCAACTCCTAAGTTTAGATTCTATGGATTTTCTGCAAAACTTTTGGGGCAAGTGGTTAGCCCATCACATTCCTAACCAAGAGGTTGTGAGTTCAATTCCTTACACAACCTATCTTATCTAAATCATTTCTACCATTGACAGGTTTCCAATACTTATCTTTAGCATGCCACAAAGTTGCTTTCTGAGCAACTCTTTTTTTGCCAAACATCTTATATCCTAAAATATGTTCTTCTATCTATAATTTATCTCCAAGATTTTATGTTTCATCCAATCAATTGTACCAAATTCGATGTGATTTGGTACTTTCTTCCCTCCTTTACAAGAGTTTTCGTCCTCCAAAACCGTGTAAACTATCGCTTCATTCACAACTAGAGAGCCATTACTATGACTCCTTCAATTATTGGACTATTCAATGCTTGTGAGGGCGTTGAAATTTTCTAGAACATGTACTAGAAAGGAATTCTAGTGTTGGTATTTATTAGAACATCTTCTAGAGCTATCTTGACGACCACCTGTCTTAACGTACTCATGAAGTTATTCATGAATTCTCATGTTTCCTAACAATGCAAGTTCATGTCTATCTGTGTTAGGAGAGGTGGCTTTGATTTTCAAGGCTTAATCAAAGAATAGGAGCTTTGAAGGTACTATGAAATAAGAAAAATATTTCTGTTTCATTATTGTACCGAGAGAGCTTTAAGTTCCTTCCATTAGGAACCACTGCATCTCCTTAAGAAAACCTATCTTGGTTTTCATCTTGAGATACTAAATTTTGGAATGAATAAAGCCTTAAATTAATTTGAAAACTCTTCTAAGAGGAGGTTTTTATAAAGTTTCATGATAATGCAAATACTTTACACAATTCATGTTGGTGAAAGACTTTAATTGAACTTATAAGTTCAATTGCTCATATTGTAATCCCATCATTATCTTGCATGGATCAAAATAAGAGCTTTGTATCATGAGACTTCTAGAACCATTTTGGAGTGCCATTGTATTAAGGGTTTTCATCCTATTTAGGATGTCTCATAAAAAACATATTTGGAACCTTTTCCAATTAACTGCCCCTAAATATCTTTATACTTAGGGTAATAGTATTGAAGGTTCTCTAAAGTAATGTAAGAATGTGTCCTAAAGAACCTTTCAAAGAAATCATCTATGTCTTTGAAGACATTAGATGTATTTGGGTGCCACCTACTTAAGGTGTCTCATTCAAAAGCTTGTTTTTGAACCATCTCTAAGTATATTTATTATACTTTAGAGTTAGCATTGAATATATTGGGTTATCTACACTAAGCTATATATTATATTACACCCATGTCAAAGTGTTTTTGCTTGAAAAACATTTCAACGCATTAATATAAGTCATTGAAGAACTTAGACATTTTTTGGGTGCTTTCTTTGGCAAGGGAATGTATCTAAACGCATTTCTTCCGTTTCCATGGAGCAAGAAATAATCATTACTTTAATGTAAACTTTAACATTAAGTGTAAATGTTAGTTGCAGAAGGAATTTCTTGGTATTTAAGTTGCAAAATCTAAGTAGAACGATTCTGCAAATGCCCTAAATTTCCTTCTTCGACAAGGTCTTGCTTCTATTAAGAAGTGGACTATCTATTCCAGACCATGTTCACTTTATTATTTCCATCATGTTTTCAAATAGGAAATGCATATTATTGATCCGTCACTTCATGCTCATGTGCTCCTCTTTGTGCACAAACATGTGCTTCTCTTACATACATCATCATGCCAATGCACAACAATTGGTGCATTTAAAGTATTTTTAATGAAGAGTAAACATGAGATATGCGCAAAAGAAAACTTTATCTTTGAAGTTTGTGCACTAAAATCATCCCTTGCCAAAAGGGAATGCACATACATTCTTTCTCTTCCTTGCAACAATGCATGCAAGAGCTTGAGGTGGTTAACTTCTTTTCAAAAAATATATGTTTGCCTATTAGACTACATCTTCGTATATGCACTCAAAAATTGAAGTCCTATCTCATGCTTCAATTATATATGCATGCAAAGATGATGGTTAAGCAAGAAAATATTAAAATCGGACATAAAATAAAAAGTACTTAGCTTTATTTCAAGCGTCGTCCTTCCGTTGCCTTGGAAAAGAGCCATCCTTTGACTTTGTTTGAGTGCATTCATGATGATGATGTCAAATTACTCCATTCCACCTCTTTTCATGTCGAAGTTCTTCTCGAGCATTTGTATACTTACTAGTCTGCCCAATCTGTGCATAAACTACATGCATGTATTCTAAACATACATGCTAAGAGATACGATGTATGTATGCATGAAAGGATGTCAACAACATATGCCTTCAAACAATTTATGCATGGCATGAGAAATTAGCATTAATAAAAGAAGACTCAAACCTCATTCTTTGCCCTATTGTACTCCATATCTTCTTCTTACTTCAAAAAGAGACTACTCGGGTTATCTAGATAATCACATGGTGATTATCTATGTGTATATGGGAATCCGTGGGTGTAGGATAAAAGAGAGGAGTTCAAACGATGGGCCATATTTCATGTGCTCAACGTTCAACTTAAAGAAATAAACTACAATCTTAATGGTTGACGTTCTTTCCATTCCAAAGAAAGAAGCTACATATAATGTTAATGGGATGTACTTTCAATTCTAAAGAAAATAGACTAATGAGCGTGTGTGGCATTCAGAAGTCTTTGACATGTCTGCGTGCGAGAGCATATGTATGCAAAAAGACCATTATGAAGTATAAGATCTATTCCATTGTGGAGAGGACGCGTGCAGACTGAACCTTATCCCACATTCGTGATAAATCCCTATTTAGTCCTATAACAAGCGAGTGCATAAATACTTAGTGTTGTGTATCTCGAGGCAGAGAACGTAGCCGCTCTCCTCCTCTCCGGGGAGCCCCACTCAATCGAATGAAGACAATGTGACTGTAATCTATGCTCGATACTTCTTATTCGAGAGAAAGCCTTGAAATGATCACGTACCTATGCTTACAAAAGGTTCACAGATTGATTACTTCTCTCTCAAATCGTGCTCGCATGAAAACCAACCTAGCTCTGAATGCCAATGTTGTGAATCTACACAACAAGACTAAGGACAATCCAAAATAACTAGCCTAGCCCACAAGGGGTGAGAGATTCACATATCCACCCAACGAACTCCACCCATATATATACCTCAAGGCCAAGGGGGGAAATGTGAGGAGATCTTGCCAAGTGTCCCCTCCACATGGATGCTAATCCAAGGACTTCTAATCTTGGAAATTACAAGGAATCACATGTCTCTCACATGGATTCTAAAAGGATTTCTCCCAAGCTTGTACGTACAATTCTCAAGGCTTGAGAGGCCTCCCTAAGGGCTAAATATCACACTCTTAGGAAATATCAATCCTAAAGGTCAAAACCCTTCAATTGGGAGCAAATAAATCCAAATAACTCAAGGGTTCAAACCACACTCTTGGAGACACTTTTCCAAGGGTTTCCCAATAGAATCCAAGGGTTCTCCAAGTGGTTTTGGACCCTCAAAATCCATGTCTTTGGCCACTTTGACCCATAGTTATACAACAGAGAGATTTCAATAATTACACAGAGGACTCAAATCAAGAAGACTCACTATTAATCATGAACATGGCAATGCCCCAAGGTAAATCTGATGAGCATGTTTTCTACATAGATTCAGGTTGTTCCTATCATGTGGCAGGAAATGTGGCCCTCCTATCAGATTTAGAAGATCCAAGGAACAAGCATGAGGTACAAACAGGAGATGATACAAGAAACCTTGTGGAGAAAATAGGAAATGTCAAAGCACTTGATGGAAACATCAACCTCCTCAGTAACGTACTCTATGTCCCTACCATTACAAAGAATTTGATAAGTGTTGGGCAGATAGTAGAGAAAGGGTTGCAAGTCAGGTTCACAAGAGGAGGAGCATATGTTGAGGATCCCAGCCAAGGATTCAGAAGAATTGCAAACGGAGAAAAAACAGGTAGATTATTTAGATTTGAGTTGCAAGAAACAAGGAACATATCTCTTTTCTATTATGGTAATCAAATACTCACAGAATTGGAGGTATGGCATAAGAGGTTAGCACATATTGGTGAAAGATCACTAAAGAAAATATGTAGAGACCAAAGGGTACTTGGACTTCTTAATTTGTCAAAGCAACATATGATTTATAAATGCAGTGCATGTCAATTTGGAATGTCAATTTATAAATGCAGTTACCCTTCATGAAGAAAGGCTATATGCATGGAGACCTCTTGGAATTGATCCACACAGATGTATGGGGACCTAGTAGAGATGATTCACTCTCTGGATCAAAGTAGTATGTATCATTTATTGATGACTGCAGTAGGTGGACCATCCTATTCTTTATGAAACACAAAGATGAAGTTTTTTCATGCTTCAAGAGATATTTAGCTCTTGTGGAGAATCAAACGGGTAAATCACTAAAGAGGCTAAGGTTAGATGGAGGGGGAGAATACTTCGCCCATGAATTTGATTCTTTCTTCAAGAAAGAGGAATCAAAAGAGAGGTAACTACAAGGTACAATCCTCAGCAAAATGGAGTGGCAGAGAGGAGGAATAGGACAATTGTTGAAGTTGCAAAGTCTATGTTAAATGAAAAACATCTACCTAACTATCTATGGGCTGAGGCTGTATCCACAACCACTTATTTGATTAACAGGTTGCCTTCAAAATCCCTTGATGGGATGACACCATATGAAGCTTGGAATGGAAGAAGACTACACCTAGATCATTGCAAAATTTTTGGTTGTATTGCTTATGTTCATATTCCTTCATAGATTAGAGGAAAGATGGATCCAAAGGCAGAAATATGTGTATTCATTGGATATGACAACAATCAAAAGGGCTATAGAACCCTACCAACAAAGGATTCTTGGTGAGTAGAGATGTATTATTTGATGAGAACAATTCATGATATGAGGATTCATGCAGGAAGGTCAATTTGCCATATGACCTTGAAGATAATTTTCCAAAGCTTGTTAAAGAAAATCAACCTAAGATTGAAGAGCAAGACACCTCAGAAGATGATGAAGAATCTCAAATGGAAAAGATCAAGGCATGGAAGTCTAAAGGTAAAGCAAAATTGCACGAACTTGGACAAGAGGCAGAGTCATCACATCATGGTCTAAGAAGGTCTATGAGGGAAAAGAGGAAGCCAGAAAGGTATGGTTTTGACACCTATCTAGTTACTAAACATTCTATCTATATATCACAGGATATAAATCAAGAAGAGCCCACATCATTTGAAGAAGCCAAGGTAAAACCAGAATGGAATCATGCAATGAAGGAGGAAATTGAAGCACTTGAGGAAAACAACACTTGGGATTTAGTTCCCAAGCTTCATCCATGAAGGTAATAGATTCAAGGTGGATCTACAAACTCAAGAAAAAATTTGATGGTTCTATAAACATGTATAAGGCAAGGCTTGTAGCAAAAGGCTTTGCACAAACTCAATGAATTGATTATGAAGAAACATTTTCCCCTATAGACAAGATGCCTACAATCAGAGTTTTGCTTAGTATTGCTTCTTCCAAGAATTGGAAGGTACAATTAGATGTAAAAAATGCATTTCTTAATGGTTGGATAACAGAAGAGGTATATATGGCACAACCATTTGATTTTGAGGATCAAGTGTATCTTGATTATGTATGTAGACTTAACAAAGCATTGTATGGTCTCAAGCACGCTCCAAGAGCTTGGAACTACAGACTTGTTTCATTCTTGAAGGAGAAAGGCTTTCAACCAAGCAAGATAGATCCATCACTCTTTATTAAAAAGAGTAATTATGAAGACATCTACTTATGCATATATGTAGATGATATTATACTTACAGGAAATGATACAAATGGCATGAAGAGAATCAAAGAACAGATGAGAGAAGAATTCATGATAAGTGATTTGGGATCACTTACCTACTTCTTAGGATTGGAAGTTGTCTACAAAGATCATGGTTTGTTTCTCACTCAAAGAAAATACATTAAGGACATGTTGGCGAAATTCAAGATGCAAGATTGTAAGATTGCATGTACTCCAATGGAGGTTAATCATAAAACGATCTCACATGAAGGTGAATTCATAGAGGATGTCACAGTATGTCAGAGCCTAGTGGGTAGTTTAAACTATGCCACATTGACATGGTAGATATATGCTATAGTGTGAGTGTGCTAAGTGAATTTATGCACACACCGAGGAAACCACACATGGAAGCTGCCAAAAGGATACTCAAGTATCTCAAATGGACCATAAATGAAGGACTTTATTACCGTTATGTATCTGATTTAGGTCTAAAGCTATTCTCTGATGCAGATTGGGTTGGCTCCAAGGAAGATAGAAGGAGCACTTGAGGGTATCTCACTTTTGTAGGTTCAAAGCTTATCTCATGGTCATCCAAGAAGCAACCTACAGTTTTTTTCTATTCTAGAGAGGCTGAATACAGAGGTTTTGCCATAGCTACTCGAGAAGCTATGTGGATGAAGACACTATTCATAGATCTTGGATTGGAATTTGGGACTCCAACTATCTTTGGTGACAATATGAGCTCTATTCACTTAGCTGCTAATCCAATTTTGCATGCAAGTACTAAACATATTGAAGTTCATTATCACTATGTAAGAGAGAAGGTTCTGAGAAAGGAAATGCAAATATCATATGTGTCCACTCATCAACAATGTGCAGACATTCTAACCAAAGCATTGGATGGTACAAAGCTTTGAAAATTAAAGGCTATGATGGGGTTATAGGTATTTCTTGAAGATTGAAGACCTCAAGCATAGTTGGCTTGAGGGGGAGCTATTGGAGCAAGTCTATGACAAGCCCAAGTATTGGCTTGAGTCTCACAAAGTCATAGGAGAAGCTTGAAAGTGAAGACAATGTATGAAGAGTAAAAAGTTCACTTGTGAACTATCTCTTGTAACTCTTTGAACATTTACTTGATGTAAAAGTGAAGAATCAAAAGTGGTTGAATCCACTTGATGGTTAAGCAAAGATAACTCCACGAACTCATAATTGAGTTTGTTAGAATCTATCACTAGAAATAAGGAAAAGTGATTTAGGTGAGTTCCCATTCAATTCAAATATTGGCTCCATATTTCACTATATATACATGTACTTTTAGTCGCGATTAGAGAGCCTCAATCTTTAGAGCCTATTGCAAGATGAGTGTGTGACTACAAGGCACACATATGTACCGGTAAGTCATTGTACTATTCACTCAGTATAGAATTGATTTCATGATCATTTATTGCCATATTGTCAAGTCTATTTGTATGAACTGTTCTCTATCACAATCTCTCAGTTTTCAGTCATCTTGCAGAGCAGATTTCTCTGAGCATGGTCCATCTATATGAATGCATTATACACCTCAAGTAATAAATCACATGTTAAATATAAACAGTAATAAAAATCATTAGTACATTTCATTCATATAATTCACTTTCATAAAAGTGAAGTACATTTTCTAAAATTATTAAAATTATGAACTCACACCATAGACAAAGTTAAAAACATAGTTGATATGAGACTCTCTCTCTCTCTCACTATCTATATATATATATATATATATATATATATATATATATATATATATATATATATATATATATATATATATATATATATATATATATATATATATATATATATATATATATATATATATATATATATATATATTATATATATATATATATATGTGTGTGTGTGTGTGTATGTACGTATGTATGTATGTATGTGTGTGTGTATGTGTACCAATGTATATTAATACATCCAATGTAAAGTGTCAATCATTTGAATCACCCCCTGATCATGATCATCCACATCATCATGATCAGGCGCATGATTTGATGTATTTGAAGAGGCATCATGGGTAGAGGGGTCCGTACCCTATGAGGATTGATATTGGCCCTTGTGTCTATCTCTCCACCTCATCCATATCAGCCTCTCCATAATACTCTTGTGTTACATATAACAAAAATAAATAATAAAACATATAAAACATCAACAAAATTAATATAAAGTATATCAATTTTAATAATACTCACAAAATCATCTAGATGATCTCTTTTCTTCTCACTCACACTTTGATATCCACAATATTTAGCATATCCATTTTATTTTTTTTGTAGGGTAACGTCCATAATCTTTAGAGTGCATTGAAAAAAAATAAAAAAGATTAATGATCACTATTTTAGATAAATCAAAAAATATAATTTCAATAATACATATACTTACAAATGTAGCAACAAAACCATGATGGCCCATTTGGCCTAAGTGTGACATATGAATTGGTTCAACCCTCTTCTTTCTAGCAGCCTAAGTTTATTTAATGAAAAAAATTACATAGATTAAATGTAAAATATTTATAAAACATATGAGAATTATAAGTTAGAGTAACATAAACTATTTTGCGTACCTTTTTCTTAGGAAATGATTAGACATAGCTTTGTGCAAAAATATTTCCACATCTTAGGTGGTATGTAAGGTCTTCCCTTATTTCTTTCTACCATACAATATCTCTTCTTATTTTAATCTCAAACATACATACATAGACATAGACATACACATACACATACACAAACACATACACACACATACCATACACACATATACATACACACAAACATATACACACATACATGAGTGTCAAAATAGTCATGAATCATCATACATGGCTACAAATGTATAAATATATATAGTTGTCAATGCTTTTACTTCATTACGTGATGGTGATGAATTATTATTGAATTATGGATGGTGTAGAGCTCCAAGAGCACCTCTTAGAGAGTAGTAGAAACCACAGTCACATTCATCATATGTAAATTTTATATGTGACTCCGGATCCAAAAATAATGCTTACTTCCATTTTGAGTGAACAATATCTCAAGTGGGAGTTACATAAAGCTCTCATTTTGTTTTAAACTCTTGAAAATAAAGAAATTAAAATGAATAAAAAAATTTATGTTATAATATTATTAAAAATAATAAATTATAATAAACACACACAAATACAAACACAATACACACATACACACACATACACATGCATATGCACATACATAACTCACAAACATACACATACACATATATACACACACATACACACAGATGCATACACATACACACAGATAAATTCACACACATGCAGACACATACACATACATACACATACACACACAAATACATCACCATACATGAATAGAGATGTAGGAAGATACTTAGTTGTCAATGTTATTATTTCATTACATGTTGGTGATAAAATATTATTAATGAATTATGGATGGCATAGATCTCCACGAGCTCCTCTTTGAGAGAATTAAAAACCAAGAGCTCTAGATCCACAATCACATACATGATGTTAAATTTATATGCATATGACTTTGGATCCAAAGCTCTTGGTTTTTTAATGTATATTGGCCATTTTAAGTGAAAATCACAAGATTCTGTCATTTTTTAAAATCCTACAAATAAACAAATTAAAATGTTAGAATATGTATCTGGTATATGTGAATATGTATTTATGTGTAAATGTGTACATGTGAGTGTGTATTGATGTATTAATCATATTGTTCATATCTAAAACCCTTTTTTTGCTACAAAATGAGAGTCTGATCAATCAGAGGGAACTACCGTCTCCTAATCATGCAAGGACTAATTACTATGATTATATCAAACTTTTAATTCTAATATTTGATAGATACATATATGAATGATATATGTTCTTTTATTGTTACATTATATTTAGATTATGATCAATCAAAGGATACTCCACCACCTCCTACCCATGAAATGACTTCACATGTGTTGTCTGATAGGAATTATGATGCTTTTCACTATCAAGAGCATATTATATGTTGGTTTAATTTTTTCTATGGCACATATCAAAGATCATGATCAGAATGTATGAACATGAAGTAGATTATGGTATTTTTGAGCATGTGCCATGAGGTGATTGACTTGATAATACTTGGGTATGTATTGCTTCATATTTTATTTTAAAATCCTATTCAAAATAAAATTATACTAAATATATACGAATTTTTACTTGATGATGATGATGATGATCATTCTCCTACCAATAATGCTAATATTCCTCTTACACATCAAGAACATGCCATTTATCAATTACAAGCTGTGGTTTCTCAAAATCCTCAACCTCCTCATTCACAGACTTAAATGGTTGGAGATTATCCATCACCAACTCGTGATTGTCTCCTAGTACAAACATATGATAGAAAATGATATGGAGGATGGCATAGAGGATAAATGCTCTCTTGAATGCTTTGGTCATTGCACATAGCTCCTTCCATCACTTGATCTCTGCTTGGAAATGAATTCAAATTAATCTCAAGAAGGGGATATAGAGTGCCTCTCACCTTAGAGGGATTATATCAAGAGCCTCTTAGGGCATCTATCACCTTGGAGGACTCAGATTGGAGCCACTTGGGGCATCTCTCACCTTGGGGAACTTGGGGGCCACCCATAGGGTGAACCCTTACCCTCAGGGCATGGGAGGGCCACCCTTGGGTGACCGCTCGCCCTTAGGGCATGGGGGGCCACCCTTGGGCGACCCTTCACCCTTGATGCAATGGGGGCACCCATTGAGGGCGACCCTCACCTTTAGACATCAAGCAAGGGCATGAAGATATGAGATCAAAAGATAAAGTGGAATATCAAATAGAGGTTTTCAAAACCCAAAACATGGAGAAACCTTGACAAATTTGGAAGGAAGGAAGTATGAAGCAAGGTGGTAATCTACTATGTTGGTTGACGTTCACCTCCTAGGGTGAACTCTAGCTCCAAGGATCCCACAGTGTGTTGTAGGGATTCCACATAATGAAGCAAAGAGAGTAAAGCCTACCATAGAATGAAGTAAGGAATGACAACCAACTTCATGCATTACTGATGAGGAGATAATTTTCTTGAGACACTATGAGGAGCGGGCATCCTACTATCTTAATGCGACTAGGCACCTTCATTTGCATTGATATGCTGAGGTGACCACAAGGGTATAGGGTGACTTTGCCTCCTCTAAGGGCGACTCCACTTTTGCATATCATGGTAGCAAGGGTGACCTCGTCATAGGGCAACTCCATGTTGGCATATCATTGTAGCAAGGGCGACCTCCTCTAAGGGTGATTTTTGGCCATCTCCTCATGCATAACAACTTCAGAAAGATATAGCACAATGACTCATAAATGGTTAGCTGTATAAATATTTTTAGGATGGTATTTTTCGAAAGTGTGTTTATCTCCAAGAAGTAATTTTTTTTTGCTTGAAGTAGCACACAATGAAGGGCATCTCAAGGGGGAAGACTTGGCACACAAAATCCTTCACAAGGGATTATGGTGGCCTAATATTTATAGATATGCTATCAGATTTTCCAAAGAAGATGACATCTATCAGAGATGTGCCCCTCGGCCAAGTAGTCTGAATTTTCAACCATGAATCATTTCAACTAGGTGGCAAACTTTTGAATGATGGGGTCTCAATTTCATTGGATCCATCAGTCCAAGTGATCAACTTGGTGGTAAAAGTATATTTTGATGGTCACATGTTGTTCCACTAAATGGGTAGAAGCTAAAGCTACTGCTTTCCAATGTCCTCCCTACAACATACTCCCCATCTTTGATTCTCTCTTCCAATACTATGTTGAAGTCCTTAAGATGGCATCACACATGAGTGCCACATGGCACTTATGTGTATGCCCTTCTAAATGAGCCTAAGAGATGGTTCATACCATCTCTTCTATGGAGACCCCCATATACCAATAAGTGATCCATTAGGGTTATAGGCATATATACAAGCCGAGGGGAAAAAACCTCCTAAAAGGGGAAAAAAGTGCCCCAAAAATCCTAAGTGTGTTCACACATATCACTATCGAAACATATGAACATATCCCCCTTGGGAGTGATGCGTTGAACAAGGAACTAGGAGTCTTGTATAAGGAAGTGCCAAAGATATGTGGAAAGAGATCAATCTACAAAAGGAAGTAAGCCCAAAGCTTTGTGTAAAGCTTCAAACTTCTCCCTAGGTGAAGAATTTGTTTAAAAGTTTGCTACATTATCGTCTATGGGCACATAAGAAAAACTGATATCTATAATAGAAAACCCCTCCATGACATAATGATAGTGCACCACAATGTGCTTTGTGCGAACATGGAACATATGGATCCTCACAACATATTTTCCATGGTCTATGAACTTATACAACCCACAAAATAAAATGTTTGAATCAATAAAAGCATAACCATTTGAGAGATCATTAACTCTACAACTATCATCTCCACGTTTGACAACCAAAACAACCTTTGGTAATGCTGAAACTGACAACATATTTTACTTGATCCCTAGAACATATAAAAAAAGCCATCACTAATAGTAAGATTGATATTACCAATTCCCAGCACAGGATAAGAGGAGTTGTAATCGTATGTGATAGTATTCTTTGTAGGGGAATGCTCAAGTGAACTGAAGAAAATGGGTTGTAAGGTAATATGTTTGGTTATCCCACTATCAAAGTATCAAACATCTAAGTCTACTGGAGACATACACTGCTCATGAGAAGATGGGTCATAGCTGCAAATAGGTGTACATGCCCATTCTTCATTTTGAACATGATTAGCAAATTCTATTTCAGGTGCAGAGTTCTCTGCAACAACTATTCCGGCCTCTTTATTCTTTGTCTCTTTTGCAAATAGTTTACAATAACTCTTTATGACATGATCATATCCTCTATAGTATTTGCAAAATTCTACTTTTCTATTTTATTCTCATGTTTTTTTTCCTTCTTTGATTGTGGAGCATTATTTTTGCTTACTAGTAGAGGAGCTCCATTTACCTTTGCCCTTCTAACTAGCTAAGAAAGCTTGATGTGTAACACACATAATTGCCCTGTTCTGCTTGGATTGTTCTTCTTGCAAAAAAACATGCACTAACTCTTCAAATGGTAAGGCATTTAGATTTCCTTTCATAATCAATCAAAGAGTAGAATCAAAAATATGATATGAATATGGAAGAGTGTTAAGAATAGTCTACACAAATGAACTATTTAATAAGACTTCATTAGCAATAATTAGCTGTTCCTTCAAATATTTGATCTTTGTCAAAAGGTTTTCCATAAAATCTCCCTCATGCATAAGCTCACTCTCCAATTGTATTCAATGGTAAGCAACACAAGCTGAATTTCTTGCCTCTTATAAAGTTGTAAGTGTATCCCAAGTATCCTTTGTTGTTTTGCAAAGGAGTGAATGTGAAAAATAATGGAATATTTGAGAGAAAACGCTATCAATGCATGTACCTGAGCATCTCTACCATCCCAACAAAGTTTCTCTATAGTAGGTGTAGTAGAAGCCACAACATTGACAAAAATTTGAAGATCATCATCTTCAATGCCATCTCCATCACCTTCAATAATTGTATTTGTAGGTGTAATAGGATGTTTTTAAACACTCTATACAATATTCCACAACTTTTTTGCTACCAATACATGTAACATCATATATGCCCACAATTGGTAAGTAGTATTGTCGAACTTATCCTCAACAACCAACATACATAATAGATCATTGCCTTTAGCCATGGCTATTGACTAAATACCTTGATACAAGAAAAAAATGATTGTATCTCAAAAAGTTGAATAGAAACACCTTGTCAAGCTCAACTAAACCTATAATAGACTTCGAGATGCTTGTACTAGCAAACCAAAACCTGTATATATCTTTGGCACAAAAGAAAAAAACTACTTGCACACTCACTCCAATAGTGCTCTCGGCGGGCAGAAATGAGGAGCTCATATGAAAATTTTAATGCCACAAAGCAAAGCCATTTTGAACTCCTAATCGTCATGAGTATGCTCATCAATTTTCATACAATTCTAAGATTTTTGACTGGAGGGGTATCGATGATGCCGTAGATGAAGCAGTGACCTAGTTTGATACCAATTGTTAAAGTTCGAAGCTTGTGCAAGCACGTGATATAGTTTAAGGAAGAAGAAGAAGCATGGAGCACCAAGTGAAGTTACAAAGATAAGTGATCCGTTAGGGTTATTGGCGCATATACAAGACGGGAAAAAAACTCCTAGAAAGGAAAAAAAAGTTCCTTGGTAGTTCTAAGTATGTTCACACACATCACTACCTCTATATATATATATATATATATATATATATATATATATATATATATATATATATATATATATATATATATATATATATATATATATATATATATATATATATATATATATATATATATATATTTACAAGAGAATCAATAGTAGACCCATGATCCCTTGGACGGGTGATCCAATTTTGTTTCATATGCTAGAATAGAAAGGGGGTGAGTTCAGACATGGAGACACGCTCGTGCTGATTCAATATGAGTGGTGGTGTTAACTCTTGTGGTCCTATGTAAAAACTTGCCGTCCTTTTGAATTAACAGAGAGCTTTGTCAAAAAACTCACTGGCTGAGTCATTGCAGCGACTAATGAGATTCTGTTTCCAGACCATACATTTTTTGGCGACACGGTAAGCTCCTCTCATATAATGGTGGAACGGAACAGATTGCTTGTTTTTTTTTTGTTTCAACTGTAATCTTGACATTTGAAGGGAAATTGTGCCGCGAGTATGCGTGAAAAGTTTCCTCATGTTTCTGTCCCGGTGCATGCTTTGTTCTTTCGATCATTCTTCTCAACTGACATTACGTTCGTGCGATCAGGTGACAGATCCTCAACTCTTCCCTTCATTCATACGTTGAAAGACACTCGTGGTGACCTAATCCGCAGGCATTGTGGAATCTTACTGCACTGTTTTTCAGGATGATCAATCAAGGACAGCTCTTTTTCTGAGGTAGTTTCCTGCGCGAGAATCGTGTTTATCTGTGTGTTGAGGTGATCGCTGCTACCTTTCGTTTTCCTTTTAATCAGTGTCTGTGAAGATAAATCGTCCTTATTATAGCAATTGTTTAGGCAAGAGATTCTTTTGCAAGGGAAAGCATTGCCGTACATGAGGATCTTTCATTTTCTAAAACCAAACACCGGATACTGGTACGTCACATTGATGCTTGGTCTTCTTTTTTCGAAGGCGGTGGAGCTTGTACACAGTCGTCTTTCTTCTATTCCATGGTTTCTTTAGGTGCACTTGCAGGTCTTCTCGGGCTGTTCATGTCTATTATTCCTTTTCAACCACGAGGTTGACCTGTTTCCAATGATAGAGTTCATGCATACAAGGAATTCTTTTTGCTGTGCACGCCTCGAATTAAGATTCATTCGTTCACATCGGAGACACCTGTTTTACAGTCGCATCGGAATCCAACGACTGACAGCACATGTAAAGCTACTACCTTTCCAGGAGAAATGTTCTTCTGGGTCAATTGGCTTGGCATCCCATAGCCTATTGGTGTCAGATCCATGAGATCAGGATTACGTGAACTAGAAGCATGATTATCCTTTCATGTTACATCCGAAATCACTCTTATATCTACATGATTCATCAAATAGTGGAGCATTCAATACCCTTGCATTGTACAAATATTCCTGGGATTGAAGAATTAACACAGTTCTTATCAGAGCTTCTGACAATAGAGAACGATCATGAATGATGGATGGTCTGCAATACAGATATAGAGAGATCGCTTTTACACTACTACTAAGTCTAAATCCCGAACAGTTATATAGAAAAATTGGAATCTACTACATATTGTAGTTCATTCCAGTAGTTAACAAATTATTTATGCGTTTGCAGCTCTCTCATGGAAATTTACATTCGGCCCTTTTCCGTAAAATGTCACATAATGATGCTTTAAAGTAATCATCCAGTCATTCAAAATTTAATCTTCACTGTTGAACGTGCATGTTGTATGGTGTAGTGGTAACACCTTCACTCTATCACTGATAGTTCAGAGTTTAAAGTCCGTATATCGACTCTGCATTAATCTTTGAATGTGGGCGATAAATGAGGACTCTTGATTATGTGTGTTCTTCTCTCAAATTCCAAACTAAAAAGAAGAGCAGGTCGGCGATTAAATTTTCAATAAAAAAGTTTAGTATCTATGAATAATCAATCTAAATACTATTCTGTACCAACATATTTATTCGACAAAGAAACGATTAAGATTGGATTTACTCAACAAGCGTTTGATAATCTTCAAAATGTCCAAAGATTATAAATAGAGAAGTTGCTCGAATTAACTTTCTTTACTTAGCTATAACTTTGTAATCACTATTGGGATGAAAAAAATCAGGCACTATGTTCATAATTGAAACATTAGAATTAGATTAACGATTGATATTAACTAAAAAGATTTTTTTTAGCATTAACATACTAACTGATGTTCACTAGAATTGCTGCTGGTGGTAACTAATGGAGAAGACTCTAGTATATATATTTGGATCAAATAAACTAGATGAGATAGCCTAACCTTTCCAACAAGATATCATATGCATTGAATGGATATCTACACAAAGAGAAATGTACAAAAGAAATAGGCAGTGTCTGCCAAAAACTCTTCTGAATATGACCTCCTCTCTCCTTGGACATATCTTGACACTCTTTGGGCTTGCCCCAAAGGTTCTCCCCTTCACTCTCTATGCTTGAAGGGCCTTGGTTGCACCTTCTCCACGAGAATATGGCTATATAGGCCTTCTTATGACTTTTCACCTATGCTTGTGTGACCTTTGGCTCTTCATCTAGCCTTGGCTTGTCTTTTGGCTTTTCATTTGACATGAATGGATAAGGATTTGTGTTTTTTTGTCCATTGGAGTCTCTTTTAGCCAGGCCAACACCCTTCCTTTGCTCTAAGGTTGATGAACTTGCCCAATTTATAATTTCAACACTCCTCCTCAAGGTCATGGTGGTAGTGTCCATCTCCAAGGTCTTGAACTTGTTTTAACTTTGTAGCATTCAATCCTTGGGTGAAAATATTAGTAACCTCGTCCTTTGTGCCTATGAAATGTACAAAGAAATCTTTTCTCACCACCTTCTCCCTCACATAATGATAATGTACCTCTATATGTTTGCTTGTTGCATGGTACATGGGATCGTTGGTTAGATGTATGCTAAACATGTTGTCTTCATAGATGGGGATTGTGTTAACCTACATATATAAGTCATTTATTAGCTTCTTTGACAACATATCCTCACATGTAGGGAGTGCTAATACCCTATAATTGGCCTCAATTGATGATAATGCCACTATAGGTTGTTTCTTATTAATCCATGAGATGGCTTTTGTTCCTAGCATGGCCACATTGCCAAATGAAGATCTCCTATCATCAACACTCCCCACCCAATCTATATGACTCCATGCTTTGATTTCTAGCTCGTATCCATACCTATAAATAAATCTATAATTGATTGTTTGCTTCACATAGCTTAGTACTTTCTTGGCAGCATTTAGGTGCACATCTCTAGTCAGATGCATGTATTGTGAGAGTACTCCTACTCCATGACTCAAATCAGGTCTTCGAAGAGTTGCATATATTAATGAGCCTACCAATCTTGTATAGAAGGTCAATTCATCAAGCTTTTACCATCATCCTTGATGATCTTTATTTTTGCATCCATGGGTTGAGCACTTGGCTTGGAATCTACCTTTGCCATATTTTGTAGAGCATATCTAGGAGGTACTTTCTTTGGCATAGATAAATACCTTCACCTACATACACAACTTCAATGCCCAAGAAATACTTTAGCTCACCCAAATCAGATACCTTGAATTTTCCTCCAAGCCTCCGGTTTATGTTTTTGACACCCGCATGATCACTTCCTGTTATGATGAGTTCATCCACATAGATCACATGACTATTAGTCTATCCTCAACCTTATTTAGGTATAGGGATGGATTGGAATGGCTTGGGGAACCCAAACCTACTCAAGTAATCCACGAATCTCTCGTTCCATGCCCTTTGGGCTTGCCTAAGACCATACAAGGCCTTATTCAACCTGCATATGTAATTTATGTGCCATGGATCCTCATAACTTTGATGTTGGGCCATACATTTCCTCCTTCAACTCACCATTTAGAAAAGAAATCTTGATGTCCATTTGGTAGATTGGCCATCCTTTAGCTGCAAATATGGCTATCAAAGACCAAATGGTCTTGTTAGAAATAGGGTTGAAAGTTTCATCATAATCTATACCTTGAGTCTGATTGAAACCCTTTTCCACCAATCTAGTCTTGTGTCTAGCAAGGGTTCCATGTGAGTTCCTTTCCACTTTGTATACCCATATATTTCTATCTATCTTCATGCTTTCCTTGGTGTTGAAGCTCAAGATCAAGGACAAAGCATGGAAGCGCATCAAGGAAGTGGACACACAAGAAGAAAGAGCAAGTAGGGAGCTCCAAGAAGCACGTGTCAAATTTTCAGAAGAAATCCCTACAAAAATAGTGATTTTTATCACTAAAAACCATTGTAAATACCATTTTCCATTTTTGTAACTCCATTTTGTTCAAGCCGAGGAGTCCTCGAGCTTGAGGAGTATTAGAACTACCATCCTACCAATTTTCATAATTTTTAGACTCCGTTTGAGCCCCCAAATAAGCCCTGGAACCTATTTTTTAACTAGGCCGGACACTAGGTCTGGACAGGGCCAAAACCACTCAAAAACTATAAAAAGGGCTGGAGAGCTCATTTTTGGGGGTAGCTTGTTGTAGATTTCAGCTTTGTAAGAGAGCTCTTGTATAATTGAATATCTTCCATTGTTCCACTCCTTGCTCTTACTTTGTGCGCGTGTGTGTGTATGTGTGTGCATGCTTGTGTGCTTTCACTCACGCACTTGTGCCATCACTTGCTCATGGTCTTCATACCGGTCCTCACGTCTCCACGGATTGACATTTATGAGGTGTATCTCCTCACGTTGGTACTCACCATTGTGCTAGAGTGACACCAAATTTGGCGCCGTTGCCGGGGAGAGAGCTTGGAGGACGAGCGTGTGACGGTAAGACGTAGAGTAGCGACGTTGGAAGGTAAAAAAATCACAATTTCTAGTTCAGTTTCTGAGTTTTTCTCCTTCATCTTTGTCATCATCTCCATCTTCTTCCCTCTTCGTATTCTCTGATTTTTTCCATTTTCGTCACTACATTCACTCGTTTTTTACTCGTGGCTGTGAGGAACAAGCTTAGGAGGAGCTGAGAACCAAAAACGCTGAAGAAAAACACTGAAAAACTCTCAAAAACACTAGAATCTGAGCGGTGGTATCGCGACGTGAGAGGAACAGCGCCTGGTATTGTGAGCGTTGTATCGTGACTTTGGAGAGTGACTTTGCATCTACAGGCTGATAGAAGTGACAAGGAGGACACAAGGTACACAAATCTGCAAAAATTTTGGAATTTGGGTGTCAAAATCTCCAAGTATCGTGTCCGGTTGAGTTGTGGTATCGCGATACCAGAACTCCAGTGTATCGCGACACTTGTTGAGGTATCGTATCGTGCATGCCCCACTTGAGGTATCGCGATACCATTTTGGTATCGTATCGTTAAGTGCTGGTATCGCGATCGCGGTCGCCCCGGTGGTATCGTATCGTGGTCCACCTGGTATCGTATCGTGCCATCCTTGGTATCGTATCGTTGATCGTGCAGTATTGTATCGTCGGCCAAGTTGGTATCGTATCGCCTCTAATTTCAATATCGTATCGTTGACTGAGTGGTATCGTATCGCTTGCAAACTAGTATCGTATCGTCGGGTACTTATTTTGGTAACGCGATACCATTCTGGTATCGTGTCCTGTAGTTGGTATCGCGATCTTACCTTACCTAGCAGTATCGTATCGCCCACTTTCCCACGGGTATCGCGATACCATTCTGAGGTCGTATCGCCCTGGTCCTCTGGTATCGTATCGTCGAAGTTTTAGTATCGTATCGCCTAATCCCCAAGGTAGTATCGCGACACTTGAAATAGTATCGTATCGCCAAGACTAGTGGTATCGTATCGTTTCCTTACCAGGAAGTGTATCGCGATACCATTTTTGGTGTCGTATCGTGGCAAACCCTTGGTATCGTATCGTGATGTTGGTATCGCGATTTCAGTCATCCCGGTGGTATCGTATCGTCTAAAGTGGTATCGTGTAAGAAAGAGGTATCGTATCGTGGAAAATCTGGTATCGTATCGCCTGTTCTAAGTTCCCAGAGAGATCCTGTTTCCCTGTTTTAACCCCCAAAACCCTGAACTGGCATAACTTTCTCATACGAAATCCGTTTGCTGTGATTTTGGTTTTGTTGGAAAGCTCGTGGGGAATACAACCAAAACATCGACTGGTTACGGTAAAAATAATACCAGGATTATTCGATAGGGTATTTTGAAGTTGACCCTCAGGAAAACTGGAAAACCAAGGTGTTCCAAAGGATTTTGAGCAATATAAGAGAACTTTGGGACTAGAAGCCAAGGCTTATGAACCTGAGATCTGGCAGACACTTAGGCAAGGATAGACAAAGCATTAGATCATCTGAGGCTAGTGTCAACCATACAACCAAGTCTTGGGCTCAACAGCTTAGTGGTTATCCTTACACACGAAGTTCAGAAACCAGTGACTCGGAAATGTCTTTTAGCATGGAAAGACCCACACGTAGCTCAGGCACTGCCTATTTACAGACACCAGAAGGCCCCTATAAGACCCAATTGGAGTATATCAGGACCAACCAATTAGGTGCTCGCATCTATGAGGATGGTCTAAGGCGATCAGTGGTTCAAATCAAAAATCCTGACCAACCCTTTGGACTTGAACACCCAGTGGTCAAGTTTGAAGAGGGTGCTTACATTGATAAGGAAGGAACCATGTATGTGGTTACAAACTTACCAGATAGGACAGATGAGTTTGGAAATATCATTCCTGAGAATGAGATAGGAGACCTAGAGCAAGGAGACCTAGGAGGAGAACCCAAGACCCCTAGAGGCAAGTCAGTCTTAACCAGAGTGCTCACTCCAGAATGGATTCCTCAAGATAATAAAAGCATAGAATTATTCGTGAATAGAGAAACGGAGGAAGCCTTTTGGAGATTTAGGCCAGATCAACCCAGGGAAGTAGTCACCATCTATGAATTCAAGGATCCAGAGATACCAAGGAAAGTTGTCTATCTAGATCACACATCTCAAAAATTATTCTTGGTATCAGATCATGACAGACATGCTTACACTTGGCAAGGTGAATCAATTTTCCCTCCACCAAGATCTAATGTTTCCCAGGGCCTCCAAGGAGCCGGATCATCCAAGGCTCATGAAACCCAGAGAGAAAGAACTAGAGAGAGACCAGAGGTAAGCTTTGCAGACACTATGGGCAGAGACAGATCAGGATATGGAACGGAAAGACCTGAAAGGGAGAGACATAGAGTGTATAGGCATCAAAGAGATGATCATGATTTCCCATTGCCTAGACCACGAGAGCACTCAAGAACCCTTAGACCCTCTCAAGTGGTTAAGACAATGAAGAACTACTTTGATGGATTTGGAGATCCTTATGATCATGTGGCGGAGTTCAAACAAGTGCTAAGAGCTGAACAGGTTGAGGACTTATTCACCCAGTTCGAGGCATTTGGTTTGACTCTCCTTAGCTTGGTTTCAACCTCTAAACAGTCGCAACTATAGAGAGATAGGTCAGCTTCTAGAAGAATTCATTGTAGAATTTTCCAAAAGCGGTATCAGGCATAACACATCATCCTTGATCCACAGCTTCAAGCAGACACCCCAAGAAACAGTGCGACTTGCAGGAAGAAGGTTTAGACAGTACTTGGAAAGATGCCCTGTACCAGAATTACCCACATCAGCCAAACAGGTGGCACTGTTTTTAGATGGCCTGTTGAGCACAAAATTAAGGTCATATGTATACTTGAAAGAGCCTAGATCCATAGAAGAGTGTATACGGATATGCATTGACATAGAAGACAACTTGGGTGAGGAGTTAGGACTATCCAAACTCTATAAGGACTCTGATAGTTCTACAAGTCATACCTCTAGAGCCTCCACTGAGATAGATGAGATAGCTGAGCAAGTGGCCAAAAAGCTAGGAGTTCAAAATAGACAAATGCCAAGGGTCACCTCAGTGAAGCGATGTTATACATGTGGAGGAGATCACATGGCTAATGTTTGTCCGTTGACGACTCAACCCCAAGGAAACCCTAATGCTCTATGTTGCACCATTGAGAGGAAATATACAAATCATACGACCCAAGATTGCCCCTATAACAGGCAGGCTGTTAGACAAAATTATCAGCAACCTTACCAGCAGGGTAGGTATCAGAATCAGTACCAACAGCCATATTATAGGCCACAACAATATCAACCTCAATACGAGCAGCAATATCAGGCACCATATAGGCCACAACTTGTCCTAGGAAACCAACCGCCAGCTCCTGCCAATGTGATCCCAGTTAAATATACGATGGCAGAGGAGAACCCTAATAGAGCATTGGTGCCACTAACCCCATTGGTCTCAGGAAATGATTCTCACGCTCATGGTTCAGACTACTTCCATGAAGATAGTCCACATGCCTATTATATAGAGTCACCTGAGCAAAGTGAGACTTCTCAGTGTCAATATGAGACACCACCTATGGAACAAAATTGGGAGCCAGAATACTCCAATGTCATGTATACGAATCCAAATCCTAGGCCCCAATTGAGACAAGTAAGACCACAAGCCCCTAGAGGACCATGCTTTCGATGTCAGGGCGATCATTTCATTCGTGAATGTCCCCACCAACCAGCTCTGGGACTAGGACAAAACATCACAATACAAGGCTTTTGTCCTGAGTGCGGCAAGGAACATCTTCCTAGAGAGTGTCCCAGGAATCCCTCTAGTGCACCCAAGGTCACACCCATCAACGTGGTAGGCTTTGTGGCAGATTCAAGTTCAAGTAGTAGTAATGTGGCTCCTGTACAGGCAGTTACTAGGGCACAGGCTGCACAACAAGCAAAACCATCTGAGCAATCGGAGTCAAGTGAGTCAGGAGAACCTAGTAAGAGGAAACCAAGAACATGGAAGGATACCAGAGAGAAGGCTAATCGCAAGTGGAACAAAAAGATATCTGAAATAGAAGAAAGTCTAAAAGATGCCAAAACAAAAATAGAAGACATTGCACCTCAAAGCCCCTCACATACCGAAGCTCCATCCACTCCACCTCATTCCACCCCACCACCCATTGTAAATAACCCACAACCAGGGTCTGTCCTTGCAGATCCAAACCCAGAAGGCTTGGACATGATGTTCAAGGCCTACCAGGCTCGTCTTCAAGAAGGGCCACTAGCTGCGAACCTAGACAAGAGTTACCCTAGAGCAGATTTAGAGATTGAACGGATGAAAATGTGCATGAAAATGGTGGAACAAGCTCAGGCTATACTTGAGACTAGTCAAAAGTTCAATCAGACAAACTCTGTCAAATCAGATTTGCATTTCCAAGGCTTACTAGAAAAATTAGAGCAGTTGGTAAACAAACCACAAGTTCCTTTACCTCCACAGGCTCAACCAGTTATTGAAAGAGGAAGCTCACCACCAATGGGAGCTTATGTTCCTAATTCCACAGATGTTGGAATACCTCCTTCAATTCAACAGTACTCTCAAGAGTTCTTGCGGGAAATACAGGAAGAGAAATGGGCCAAGGAGAAGGGTAATTCCCCTCCTATTCCTGAGATTGATGATCTTCATGATCAATTTCCCCAAGACATCCCTTCTATCTATGGAGACCAAGCAGAGCAACAAGAAGATGAAAGATTAGATTTTGAATCTAATTCTCTACAAGAGTTGCCTCATTTCACAGGCCCTTGGGAATCTGAATCTCTCCAGATCAGAGCTCCCACAATATTGGTAAGAAATGAAGACTCAGTGATTCCAAGAAACACTGATGTTGTGAAGAACACTAAGGTTCAATGTCATCTCACTGTGGAAGAGCTGCTCAAAGCAAAACCTGAGCTCTGGAATCATGTGAAGGATCAGGTTCCAGAACTTGAATCCAATATGCCAAAAGTAGGCTCTAAGCAAAAAGTTCCAGAGATACCTCTCGACAAAATAGGGGACATGAGTGAAGGTGAAGAAGGTAATACGTATCTTCCAATCACCTATCAAGGTTACACAACCAAAGCAATCGTAGATTCAGGTGCTGGAGTTGCTATTGCAACCACTTCCTTGTGGAAGCGATGGGGCAAACCCACATTAAGACCAACTAGAATGAAGCTTCAAATGGCAGATGGTCATTTTGAAAGACCTCTAGGATTGCTCGAAGGGATAACTCTAACTACTTGTGGTGTAGAGTTTGAACATACATTTGCTATATGTGACTTTGAAAAAAATAACGTCTACGAGATGAACCTAGGAAGACCGTTCCTACGACAATTGCAAATAGTAGAGGATTGGGGAACCAACTCCTTGTACTTACAACACTTAGGGGTCACAACCAAGGTCAATCTGAAGGATTACACCTTCAGAGATGTACCACCCCTACAGTGGAATCCTATCCACAAAGCAAAAGAAGATTCAATCTCTGTGCATTCTGGAAGTTCACCTGATCCATCCTGGCTGCATGAAGATACTCATTTGTGGATGTGCAAGGTCGCAGAGGAAGAGGAAAAGCGTCTAAAAGCAAGAGAGGAAGGAACGTCCCCAGGAGATAGACCAATAAAAGACCCAGCCTATACACCAATGATATTTCCAGATGAGGAATTTGAGCCTCATGGTTGGGCAGAAATCTTAGCTACCATGGACATAGCAGTCAATGAAGAACAATGGACACCTCACTGTGATGAGGAGGGTTATGATATTTCAGTGTTCATGTGTCAGCCCCTGTTGGAAGAGTGTGATCCTAGTGAGTTCATAGAAGAAGAAGAGAATGACGATGATCTAGAATCCATTGTGATGGATACTTACTTTGACTCAGAGGAACACTATTTAGAAGACATAGGAGTGTTAACCCAAAAAGAAGAAGAACCCCTCACGAGTATTAAAACGATAAATTCAAAGGAAGGAAGTGAAGGAGGTCAAAAGAAAAAGAAAAGAAAAGCGGTGAAACAAGAAGAGGAAGAATCATTGTTTGAAGTACCAGAAAATTTCAAGAAATATGAAGTGGAAGACCGAAAAATTTTGGTACGAATGCCTAAGAGAGAGGCCATTATAGGAGAAGCATATGACAATAAAGAAAGGACCAAAAAATTGTAGTGACCATTGAAGGGAACGAAGAACGATGTACATACATAGGAGATGACCTAAGTGCAAAAGAATAAGCAGAGCTTGTAGCTCTATTAAGAGAATATAGGGATGTGTTCGCATGGCACTATAGAGACTTGAAAGGAGTAGATCCAAAGATTTGCTCTCATACGATTCCGATGACCGTTGATGCCAAGCCCACCAAACAAAAGCCCTACACATATAATGACAATTATGCAGCCAAAATAAAGGAGGAAATTGGCAGGCTGATTGAAGCTGGATTCATCTATGAGATTGAGCACACTGAATGGGTGTCCCCCATTGTGGTGGTGCCCAAGAAGAATGGGAAGTTGCGAGTGTGCATTAACCTTAAAAAAGTTAATGCCGCTCCGATCAGAGATAGTTATCCACTCCCAATCACCGAACATCTTTTGGAGCGTGTTGCAGGCAAGGAAGTTTATAGCTTCCTTGATGGATTTTCAGGTTACAACCAAGTAGCCATTGCCCCCGAAGATCAACACAAAACGGCCTTTGCCACAGAATGGGGAATCTTTGCATTTCGTGTGATGCCATTTGGGCTCACCAATGCACCTGCAACATTCCAAAGGCTCATGTGTCATGTCTTCAAAGAGTTCCTACGAAAGAGCTTAGAAGTATATGTGGATGATTTATGTGCGCATTCCCAACAGAGAAGTTACCACATCCCTGAGCTCAGACAAATCTTCAACAAGTGTAGAGATTATCGAGTGTGTCTGAACCTAGAGAAGTGTGTGTTCATGGTACGACAAGGTAAGATCTTAGGTCACATTGTTTCTAAGAATGGAATTTCAACAGATGAAGACAAGGTAAGAGCGATAGCAGAGTTGCCAAGACCAAGGAATGTTAAAGAGGTACAAGCCTTTATGGGCCATTGTGGATATTACCGTAGGTTTATCCACATGTATGCCATCATAGCTAAACCTCTTTATGGGTTGTTAACAAATTTTGAGTGGAACGAGGAATGCGAGAATTCCTTCAACGAGCTGAAAAGACGTTTGTGCACAGCACCAATATTGACTACTCCGGATTGGAGCAAACCCTTTCATGTCCATGTAGATGCCTCCAATCATGCAATAGGATGTGTGCTAGCACAACCCACAGGTGAAGGAAACCTAGATTTGCCGATAGCATATGCTAGTAGGCAATTAAATGCAGCTGAACGAAACTATACCACAACGGAGAGAGAAGGCTTAGGCATGGTATACGCTGTGAAAAAGTTTAGACACTATTTATTGGCCAATAAGTTCAAGTTTTTCATTGATCATCAAGCGTTACTATACTTGGTCAATAAACCTTGCAATACAGGCCGCTTAGTAAGATGGTTCCTCTTACTAATGGAATACGACTTTGAAGTTGTTGTCCGGAAAGGTAGAACCCATCTTAGGGCAGACCATCTTTCTCGCATCACTTCAGGAGAGCCACCGCAAGGAGTGTCTGATGAATTGCCCGATGCTTATCTGTTCAATTTAGAAGTTGTTCCTAAATGGGCAAATAAGTTGGTACCAGTCCTAACCTTTGGGCCTGCAAATAAAAATGTGAAAACAAGCAAAGAAGAAATTGTAAAATCACAAAAGTATCAAATATTGGCTGGAAGTATGTACAAGCAAGATACCGAGGGCGTATTAGCTTGTTGTGTTGAGGACGACGAACATACTAGTTGGATGCAACAAGCCCATGAGGGACTGCTAGGAAATCACTACTCTAAACAACGAACATTGCAGAATCTAAAACGTTTAGGAGTGTATTGGCCTAGCATGGACAAAGAAATACAGGAGTGGATCCAAAATTGTCCAGTGTGCCAGAAGAGACCCCCAGTGGAGCATGCCACTCTTTATCATGTGTCATTAATCCCAGATTGGAGTGCTCCATTGGTTGCGTTCATGAGATCGGGAACATTACCCAATCAGGCTAGTCTTGCAAGAAGATGGAGCATGGAGCAAGAGGCTCAAGACTATGCCTTAGTAGGAGACAACCTATATCGAAGAGGCAAGGATGGTTACCTAAGACTGTGCGTTCATGAATCAGACTATTTGAAAGTCTTAGAAACTGCACACAGCGGTGCTGCAGGTGGACACTTTGGGCCTGACAGAGTAATTAAGACCATTCTATTCTCAGGACTTTGGTGGCCCACTCTTCATATGGATGCACATACTTATGTGAAGAAATGTGACACATGCCAACGTGCCCAATATTCGATAAGAAAAGATGAAATGCCCTTGAGGCCCATGATGGGAGGACGCGCATTCTCGAAGTGGGGCATAGACTTTGTTGGTCCTATTAACCCCCCAGCTAGAAACTCCCATGCAGAATACATTATTGTAGCCACAGATTACCTTACAAAGTGGGTGGAAGTAAAAGCCACGACAAAGAATGATGCTCAAACGACGGCTAAGTTCTTATTCGAAAATGTGTTCACTAGATATGGGTTACCAATAGAGTTGGTTAGTGATAGAGGTACGCACTTCTTGAATGAGGTCATTGAAAATCTCCTTCAAGAATTCATGGTGATACATAAGAAGTCTGCCCCCTATCACCCACAAGCTAACGGACAAGCCGAGAGCACGAATAAGATCCTATGTAACGTATTGACGAAACTTGTAAATAATAAACGCTCTGATTGGGACAAACAACTTCATCATGCTGTTTGTGCATACCGAGTTGCCTACAAAACGGTACTCAATGCTACCCCATTATAGATGGTCTTTGGACAGAATGCCGTGCTACCATTGGACTTCCTAATCCCAGCCTTGAAAGTAGCACAAGAGTACGAGTGGAATGGACATGAGTTGTCTTCCAGGATCTTTGATCTAGAACGCTTAGGTGAGACGAGGCTACGGGCAGCAGCAGGCATTTATGCTGCAAAGAAAAGGCAAAAGGCATACTTTGATGCCCATGTAAAGGATAAAGGATTGAAGGAAGGAGATCTAGTGCTGGTTTATACGCTAAAGCAACATGCCCGCAAATTGGAGAAACGAGGATATGGACCCATGATCATTAATAGACTCTCCACTAGCGGTGCAGTTCAATTGGCCACTTTAGAAGGTGATATCCTACCAAACTATATTAGTGGATGCCGAGTCAAGTTATATCAAGAACCTCTTACAGAGGAAATGCTCATGAGACTCAACACTGCTAAGAAGCGAAAAGAAGAAGAGTTAAGGGTTAGAGAAGAAGCACAGGCAGAGGCTAGAGAGCGCATCAGAAGAAATAAGTTACGGCGGCTAGGCCTAGATGTCAACACAAAAGCTCCAAAATATCACATGGACATGTGCCAAAAATCGGGCATAACTACTTCTCGAATAATTGATCGACGGCCCTTTGTGACTATAGAGGTAGGACAAGGAAAGAGTGTAAGGACTGTGAGAGCATTGGTTGACTCAGGAGCAGCAACTAGTGCAGTTAGACTTTCATACTGCCAAGACCTGCAATTGAACATCGAGCCCATAGAAGCCTATCTCATAGGTTTAGGAGGCGTGGAAACCCCTTGTTTGGGAGAGGTGGAACTTCCCATCTACCTTCAAGATGTTCCAATAAAAGTCAAAATGCTAGTGTGTCATGATGAGGACCTCACAGAACCACTTGTCTTGGGTCAAGATTGGATTTACGACCATGCTGTCAACTTGAACCTAAGAAGTCAACTTCTTCAAGTTTGGGTATATAATCAATGCATTACATTAGAATTGGAGAATCGCATGCCCACTGACACTGACACCACACACTCTCTTTGTTCCTCTAAGGCTAATCTTCTCGAACAAGATGTTGTAGATGTCAAAAGCTCTATGATCCAGACGGACGCAATCACGGAAGGACAGTCGCAAAGGCAAGGTGAACCTTCTTCTTGTTTTTCAAAGAGTAAAGCATCCACAGTAGTTCAACCTCAGAAGCAAGCAAAACAGTGCAAGATAGCCAGTCTATCAAATAGACAAAGAGCCTTCAAGAGGAAAGAAGTGTTGGGCATGACACAGATCTGGGTAAAGAAAGGAGTGCAACCATCGATGTTGCCTCAAAGATTCCCACCCAACCAGATCGACCATGAAAAAAGAAGGACCAAGCACCTACGACAGGCTCAAGCACAAAGAATCCAACAAATTTGGGTACCGAAGCTATCAAAGACGGTCGACCACAATCAGGTACGAATTTGGGTGCCTAAAAAATTAGCTACAGCTCAACAAGGGCGATTACAGATGTGGGTACCCAAGAAGCTCTTACACGTACAAAGGCCTATGCTCCCCACCATGCGAAAGGCCTCAACAAAGAAGCCAAGGAAAGCAAAGGGTAAGAACAGAGCACAAAGACCAAAAGAAGATAAACTCAACCCTTCTACAAAAATAAGCAGGTACTCACCCAGGATATGGGTTTGGAAGCCAAAAGCACAAGCAACATCCACAGAACCAAGGGGCCAACCACACTGGATACCAAAGTTTGGACAACATCCAAAGAAGAACTGGCCTGAGGTGATCTCTACAGGGCCAAATACTATTCGGAAATGGGTTCCCATTAGGAGGATTACATCATTTCGAGATCCAATCGACACCTCCAAACAAAGAATGCATCAACTATGCGAGTAACATCAAAAGCCTCGACGTGCAGCAACCATGTGCCTTTGGCATAACCTTGTCTTCTGCACCATTGAGGTCATGCACTTCCAAAGTATGCATCAACATAGGGCCACATTACATGGCCGTGCATAGACACAATTGAGAAATCCCAGGCACATGAGACACAATTTTCACATGCAAAATATGTTATGGATACTAACCTCTTTCTTCTTGTTTGATGCCATCGTGTGCAACAAAAAAAAAAAAAAAAAAGGGCAAAGAAGAGGACCGTGCTTGAAAATGCTCATCAGCGAACTTTCAGCAAGGACATCCATCAACAAAAAGGACAAGCCGATGGTCAAACACCATGATGGAACTACAACACGAAGAGATGAAGATCAACGGACCCTTCACCATGGTAAGACGTGTATGTTTCAACAACACTATAACCATGATAGATTAGGAAACCTCTTCGTCAGCATACCCTTGAGCACTTATCTCAAGACCCAATCCCTTGCACCATACTTCTTGCCATGCATTTTCCAAGTACGCATATGTAGGGCCACATTACAAGGCCATGCACAAGGCACATATTTTGTTCAACCCATGCACTAATGCACTGACCCACCATTCATTACGGGTTACAAGTACTTGGCATGAAAACTATGAAAAGCCATCTTTGGACGAACCAGACGACATCAAGATGACAACAACAAGAACAAGGAAGCCATCCACCACCGAGAGTTGCTCACAATCAACATTGACCACCTCCTTTGAGCAGCTAGCAGTTTTGGAAAACTCACAAATGCACCATCCAGATGGCATACAAGGCAGAAGTACGTACAAAGGGACTACAAACTGCAAGAGATAACAGTGGCAAAGTGAAGAACCAGACAAACGACCAGGATACATTGGGAAGAGGGATCGCCCCTGTTGGACGCAAAGGATGCTACCTCCCAAGGTACTACATGGAACGACCACTACAACAAGGGTCTGTCAGGGACGACAGACTCAAGAGGGGGGGGAGTGTTGAAGCTCAAAATCAAGGACAAAGCATGGAAGCACATCAAGGAAGTGGACACACAAGAAGAAAGAGCAAGTAGGGAGCTCCAAGAAGCACGTGTCAAATTTTCAGAAGAAATCCCTACAAAAATAGTGATTTTTATCACTAAAAACCATTGTAAATACCATTTTCCATTTTTGTAACTCCATTTTGTTCAAGCCGAGGAGTCCTCGAGCTTGAGGAGTATTAGAACTACCATCCTACCAATTTTCATAATTTTTAGACTCCGTTTGAGCCCCCAAATAAGCCCTGGAACCTATTTTTTAACTAGGCCGGACACTAGGTCTGGACAGGGCCAAAACCACTCAAAAACTATAAAAAGGGCTGGAGAGCTCATTTTTGGGGGTAGCTTGTTGTAGATTTCAGCTTTGTAAGAGAGCTCTTGTATAATTGAATATCTTCCATTGTTCCACTCCTTGCTCTTACTTTGTGCGCGTGTGTGTGTATGTGTGTGCATGCTTGTGTGCTTTCACTCACGCACTTGTGCCATCACTTGCTCACGGTCTTCATACCGGTCCTCACGTCTCCACGGATTGACATTTATGAGGTGTATCTCCTCACGTTGGTACTCACCATTGTGCTAGAGTGACACTTGGGTACCAATTCCCAAGTGTGGTTATCCTTTAGTGCATTGATTTCAACATATGTTGCAACCCTCCATTTTGGTTTCTCCTTAGCTTCCTCATAGGTAGTTGGATCCTCATTTGCAACAACCTCCATCATGTATGCAAATTTCTTTCCCATGAAAGAGTCATAACTTAAACTTTGAATAGGGCTCTTCTTTGTTGTTTATCTCCTTTCATTTCCCTTTAAGTATTGCTTCTTGAGCCTTGTGGGATTTACCATAGGTACAACCACCTCTTGTAGGTCATTGCCTTCACGTTGGTCACTAGCTTCCTACAGCTCATACTCTACCTCATAGGTACTCTTGTATCTTGAAGAAGGGGAGGATTCATAACGTTTATCTTCATCATGGATTCCATGGGGATGTCTCTTTGATGTTGATGACTCTGGTGCACTCAATGGAATGGACTCTTGAGGTCTAACCTACAAATTATAACCTTCATGGTCATCATAATCATCTTCAAGCACATTCTCCTTACCCTCGTGTGCATACTATGGCCTCATCTCATCGAAGGCCACATTCAGACACATGGAGCTTCTTGGCTAGAGGATTATAGCATTTATATCCTTTTCATTTTTTGGAATAGCCAAAAAACACACATTTCTCATATGTAGGCTGAAGTTTGCTCCTTACCTCTTGAGGTATGTGCACATAGCATATGCATCCAAACAACTTCAAGTGTTCTAGCCTTGGTTTCTTCCGACAATAAGCTTAATAATGTGTGAATGCATGCACTTCAATTGTGGGAACTTTTTTCATCAGATAAAATTATGTATTTACAACCTCTACCCTATAAGAGATGGTAGTTAACCTTGATTTATCATGCATCTAGTTATCTTCACAACGTGCCTATTCTTCCTTTCTGCCACTCCATTTTTTTGAGGGGTGTACCTATATGTGAACTACCTTTTGATACCATGATCCTACAAGTACTTTGTAAATTCCTCAAAGAAATACTCTCCCCTCCATCAAACCTTGGATTTTTCACTTGATTACCTATTTCCTTCTCTAATTCATTCTTGAAACTTTGAAACATGGAGAACATATTTGATTTCTCTTTAGAGATATAGATCCATACCTATATTAAGAAGACATCAATGAATGTGACAAAGTACCTTGCGCCACCTAAGAAAACCTCCTTGCTAGGTTCCCAAATATCTATGTATATGAGATTCAAGGTCTTTGTTGATCTCTAAGTACTCCTATTGAAAGATTGTCTAGCTTGCTTACCTAGTTGACAAGCATCACAAAACTCATGCATGGATTGGCCATCAGAGTTTGTAAACCTCTCACCAATTGTGAATTGCTTATGTTCTTGGGATTATGAGTATTCACATGCCCTATTATTATATGACAAATATCAATCCTTGTAATATTCCTAGTCCCAAACATGAAATAACATACGTGGTTATGTGTGGGGGTAACATTTCAAGTGAATAGCCTACCTTCTCTTCTTACTTTGGCTACAAACTTTCCCCCATCCTTTGTGAGGTAGACCTTGTCATTTAGTATGACTTGAAATCTCTTTTATACCATCTACCCTACATAACTAAGGTTTTTATTGATTGAAGAAACACGAAGTAGTTAGTGTAATACCTTTGGAGACTTGTCTTCTCCCAATCTAATACCATATGATGTATGGGGTGTTCTATGTTATCAACTTTACATAGCCATTGATCTTTGCAACCTCAATATTGATTAAAACATCTCCTTGGCATGACATGTGATTGTACCAACCAGAATCTATGTACCAATTTTTGTACATGGCACCCCTATCATATTGATGCTTCATGGCTAGGAGTTGCTCATTGCCATCATTCTTCGAAGTGGTACTAGCATACTTCCCTTAGTAATTCTTATTACCTCCTTTACCATCCTTGAACCAACAATATGAAGCAATGTGATTTGGATTACCAAAAATATAACAAATTGTAGCTTTATGTGGATTCTTGCCCTTTCCCTTGCCTTTGGTTTTTGATTTAGCCTTGGATTCTGGATCTGATTCTTTGTCATCATCTTCCTTTGATTTTTTGCCTTTGGCTTTCCCATATTTACCTTTCTTTCCTCCTTTTCCCTTCCATTTTTTGGCATAGCATGCTTGTTTGTGTGCATCCTTTCTCCTTTGTGCATCTGTCATTACAGCTTTGTCTGCCACTAGATGAGGAATGAGCTCCTCCAATGATGGGAGAGGATCTCTATCAAGGACAATGTTTATTAAAGGGTTTCACTTATCTTCCATTCTAGGTCCGTTGAGGGTGATCCACAGTATGTCATCTTTGTCAACTTTGCACTCAATTGATGCAAATTGATCCCTTAGTTCTTTGACTCTTAGAGTGTAGTCAACCATGGATTGATGACTAGCTTTCTTAAATATGTGAAGCTCACTTTTGAGATGCATCTTTAGAATCCTTGTAGAAGTAGCATAGACCTTTGGAATGTCTTCCCATATATCCATAGCATGATCAAAGTCTGAAATATTCCCAATCATAGTGTTGGAGATCACCTAAGATATCAAGAAGATAGCTCTCCTATTCCTCTCCTCCCATTTTACATTTGTAATATTTGGGTCCTTTGGGTCAACCTCACGTGCTTCCTTATCTCAATTATAGTGGGATAAAATCCCTTACTTATAAGGTAAATAGAAACTTTTAACTTCCATGGTTGATAGTTATTTTTTTCAAGGATCTCAACTTTTGCTCCTGAATTTTCCATATCTATGATAGGGTTTATGAGAGATGCCTTTTGTGAAGCTTGATGAGTCCCTAATCCCCCCCCACCCCCCCCTTTTTGAAAAGCTCCTTCCACTGATCCATTGTAGATCTCAGCTCAACTTTGATAACAACAATGGAGAAATTTCACTCCAATATGTAGAATGGCAGATAGAGAATTGCTTTTAGAAACTAACACGTTACACACTTGCTTACTAAAACCTAATTTTATCACAACTCATATATCCAAGGGCTCTAAGACAATGTGATCCACATAATGTAGACACTAGCAGCTTTTGTAACAAGCTATAGATCACTCCATTTGCAGTTCAAATGACCAATCCACTAATTGCCTAAACAAAGACTACCTATCCACTCAGGTTAGCAAAAAATAGAGGTCCAGTAGAACTACTCTCACAAACTATTGGAGAAGGCTCTAGAAAACATGTGCACATGAGAAAAGGTAGAGAAGATAAGATTTCCAACAAGATAATATTTGCATTAAATGGATATGTATAGAGAGACAAGTGTACAAAAGTAGTCAGTGTCTGCCAAACACTCTTCCTATAAGCGGCATGAGCTTTATTTCTCTTTGCATAACCTCTTCTCTACTTAGACATGTCTTTGCAGTCCTTGGCGTTTCTCAAGAGTTTATCCCCTTCACTCTAGAGATTTGAATGACAATTTTTGTGCCTCCTTTGTGAGAATATGTCTATATAGACCTTCTTGAGACTCTTCACTAGTACCTTCTCTGAACCTTGGCTCTTCATCTAGCCTTCGCTTGTCTTTTGTCTTTTCATTGGACATGAATGGATAAGGACTCATATTTTTCTCTCCATTTGATTCCCCTTTAGTGTTTTCGATACCCTTCCTTTGATCTAAGGATAATGAGCTTTTCCGATTCATAATTTCAATAATTTTCACATCCCTTGAATATAGAAATCGTTATATGTATCCAAATTATCATCGATAGTATTTCTGTGTTTGTTGGTATAGTGATCAAAATATCAGTGCATATGCCATTAAAATAGACCATAAGAAAATAATAATTTCTCAATCAATCATGATAAAAATAGGTATACCCATCAGTGTATCCATTGGTAATTTTTTAAAAATAAAGAAGTTAATCTATGCAGGCTTATGCAAGTGTGTGTATGCTTGTTTTATACGTCATTAATATGAAATTTGGAACTCTAGGATCCCAAACCATGATAAGAATGAGAGACTATCTACATTTACATTTTTTCAAGAAGGAGCTTAGCAAGCCTCAATTCTAACTATCCACCCTCTTGAACGTAGTATTTGCTCTAAGTATAAACAAGAGTATTAATAATTTACAACCCCCCTTATACCAAAAATGTGCTTTAGAGTCTTTAATTCTCCACATTAATGCCACTCAATCTAAAACTTGTTGGTGCAAAACAAGCCTACACACATTGGCTTGGAACATTGGAACCTTGGAAGGCTAAAGCTTGAACCCTTGAAGGATATATTCACATGGAAGAATGAACCATAGGAACATAGCCTTGTTGTTCTTACCTTTTATCTCATGTAAAAGTCTATATGATTTTAACCACTCATGTAATCACACCTAACTGAGAAAGTCGTGGAAATTTGAATGGTTGTAATAGAGAGAATATCTCCCTAAGTTTAGTGGAGAGATTCTAGGGAGCTTCAATTTGAATTTCAAATTCAAATGATCTATCAACACTTATAAAAACCATGGAAAAAAGTCGCGGGTTAGTGTCACTCCTCCCGAGGCAATTCTGAGTCAATCATTGAGTGTGTGTGAGCTACACCATAGCCTACACCTCTGAGTACCATTGAGCATCACATTACATGCCAATGGGAATGTACAATCATTAGATTTAATCAATATACTTACATTCATAATCTCTGATTTCTCTGAGTGACTACCTTCAACTCTGTCAACTTCAACAGGACATATCTCAAGATCTACTGAACCAAATTGGATGATTCAAAGTGCATTGGATTCAGCTCAAAGTCTACTATACACCTACAAATTTTCAAGGCCATTGGATCTACCATCACGGAGAAATCTCAGTCGGGGTGCTCACTGGTCTGTGACTGTAAGTCTCCTAAAAAATCGGGGGTACACCTTATTTTGCTAAAGTGATTTCTCTGAGTGTAGTTTATCATTTCCTTTCATTCCACTTGCAAATGGAAGCTTACTAAGCTAATAGAATATCTCTAGAAGGAATTTTGCTAATTGTAACTACACTGGTCACACTGAGCATAACACTGAGCAGGTATCAAGACCAAAATAGAAAGTTTTCAAGTCTTGTGAGTTTCAAAGTAGTCTGTTTTGATCAAGTCATTACTCAAACCTTTTCCAAAGTACATATAGCATATTTTGGTATCATTTGGAAGCTCAAGGAGTCTACTAAGCATATTTGGAGTCAAAGGAGGGCAGGTGTGAAGCAGGTTTTGCAGCACCAACTCAACTCTTGAGTGCATCCAGCCATCACTCCCAACAGTGGTATCAGAGCATATAAGGTAATCATGGGTGATGGTTTCCCTTCCTTCATTGACAAATTAGACAGGAATAACTACCAAGCTTGGTCTCTGAGGATGAAGACCTATCTACAAGGAAGGAGCTTGTTTGGATACATATCAGGAGATGAGGAATTGCCCTCATTCAAGACTAGAGGCCTACCTACAAAGGATGAACATGAGAGGCTCAACCAATGGTGTGCAAAGGATGCCTTGGCAAGGTCATATCTCTTAAACTCTATATCTGACTTTCTTTTACCTCATGTAAGGAATTGTAAGACTTCCCAAGAGACTTGGGAAACCTTGTCAACATACTTTTCATCAAGCACAAGGGCCAGAAAGAATCAGCTATGGATTGAGTTTACAACTCTAAGGAAGCAATCAAAACAATGTGTCTCAGATTTTGTCACCAAAGTCAAAGACATTGCAGATCAACTTGCAAGTGTTGGAGAGGAGATTGAGGAAGAGCAAATAGTCAGACAAGTAATCAATGGACTAAAGGCAGATGACAAGTGGGAGAGTTTTACCACAGCAATGGACTTATACATGGACATCCAAGCACCTGATCTAACAACTCTGATTGGACAACTCTTTACACATGAAGCAAAGATCACAAAGAATGGAGAGCAATCAAAAGGTAACAATCCCTCTGCCCTATATACTGATAAGAAGGTAAAAGATAAAGGTAAAAACAAGAAGGTTGATGAAGAAGGCTCTACCTCCCAAGCAAACTATGCAGGGAGAGGTAGATCATCTAGAGGTAGGGGCAGAGGAGGTAAGTCAGGTAGGGGGAGACCCTACAATCAATCTCCATGCAATATTTGTGGCTTGTCTAACCATACTATAGATGAATGCTACAAAAACTACAAGAACCAAAGAGGAAGAGGTCACCAAAGAGGAGGATACTCTCAAGGTAGAGGCAGATTCAACCAATCTCAAGGCTACCATGGCTACAACAATAATTATAACAACAACTACAATCCCAATGGCAACTATCAAGGTGGATACAGGAATAGGAAGGATTACAACAATTATGCAGAGGAGCAAGATGATTCCCTGTTGATCATGAATATGACTTCTAAGTCAGGTGTTAATGATGATCACTTATTCTATATTGATTCAGGTTGCTCTAATCATGTAGCTGGAAATGTTGCATTACTCTCTGATTTGGAAGAACCCAAAGGCAAGCACCAAGTGCAGACAGGTGATGACACTAAACATTCAGTTGTTAAAGTAGGCAATGTCAAAACAAGTGATGGTAATCAGAATTTATTGAGCAGAGTGTTGTATGTCCCAACAATCACCAAGAATCTGATGAGTGTAGGTCAGATTGTGGAAAAAGGTCTACAGGTCAGGTTCACTCAACATGGTGCATATGTGGAGGATCCAAGACATGGATTCAGAAGGATAGCCAAGGGAGAAAAATCAGGTAGATTGTTTACCTTTGAACTTGAAGACACTAAAAGTATTGCTTTGTACAACTATAAGGATCAAACCCTATCAGAATTGGAGATTTGGCACAAGAGATTAGGTCACATTGGAGAGAGGACTTTAAAACAAATGAGTAGGGATAATGTGTGCTTGGGATACCTAATGTATCCAAGCAACACATGATATACAAATGTGGGGCTTGTCAATTTGGTAAGTCACACAGATTGCCCTATACAAAGAAAGGTTTTATGCATGAAGATTATCTGGAATTGGTGCATACAGATGTTTGGGGACCTAGCAAGGAGCCATCCATATCTGGATCAAGGTACTATGTGTCCTTTATTGATGACTATAGCAGGTGGACTGTCTTATACTTCATGAAACATAAAGATGAAGTATTTAATTGTTTCAAAAAATATCTTGCATTAGTTGAAAATCAAACAGGTAGACATTTGAAAAGGCTAAGGTCAGATGGTGGTGGAGAATACTTCTCCAATGACTTTGAAGATTTCTTGCAGGAAAGAGGCATCAAGAGGGAGATTACTACAAGGTACTCACCTGAACAAAATGGAGTAGCTGAAAGGAGGAATAGACTCATTGTAGAGACAGCTAGGTCTATGCTAAATGAAAAGAAATTGCCAAATTATCTTTGGGCAGAGAGTGTATCTACTGCCACATATTTAATTAACAGGTTGCCATCAAAGACACTTGATGGAATGACACCCTATGAGGCATGGCATGGTAAGAGACCATCTCTGGATCATTGCAAAATCTTTGGATGTGTTGCATATGTGCATATTCCCTCACAGGTAAGGGGAAAGCTAGACCCTAAAGCTGAAAAGTGTATCTTCATTGGTTATGATTTGAATCAGAAAGGATACAGGTTCTATAACCCCTCAAACAAAGGCTTCAAGGTAAGCAGAGATGTCATCTTTGATGAAAATGATTCATGGTATGAAAATGAGTGCAGGAAAGCCTACCTTATGACATGGAAGAAGACTTTCCCAAGCTTAGCAAGCAAGAACCAATTCAGAAAGAGGACACAAGCTCAGATGATGAAGACACCATCAACATTGAAGAGTTCAAGGCTTGGAAATCCAGAGGGAAGATGAAGATGAAGCAACTAGAAGATAATCCAGAATCCTCAACTCAAGCCATGAGGAGATCTCAGAGAGAAAAGAAAAAACCTATTAGGTATGGGTATGATACTTCACTTGTAACCAAGCATTCTGTATATCTTGCAAAGGATATCTTGAATGAAGAACGAGGTACATTTGAAGAAGCAATCACTAAACCAGAATGGAAGGAAGCAATGGATGAAGAAATGGAGGCTCTCAAGGAAAGTGATACTTGGGACTTGGTACCCAAGAAACACTCCATGAAGGTGATAGGATCCAGATGGATATACAAACTCAAGAGGAACTCAGATGGTACAATAAACAGGTATAAAGCTAGGTTGGTAGCCAAGGGTTTTGCACAAACCCAAGGCATTGATTATGAGGAGACATTTTCTCCTGTGGCCAAGATGCCAACTATCAGAGTTATGGTGAGTGTAGCTGCATCCAAGAATTGGAACATGTACCAATTGGATGTGAAGAATGCATTCTTGAATGGATGGATATCTGAAGAAGTATACATGTCACAACCACCTGGCTATGAAGATCCCAATAAGGTAAATCATGTTTGTAAATTGAAGAAGGCTCTGTATGGATTGAAGCAGGCACCTAGAGCATGGAATTATAGGTTGACAACCTATCTCCTAGATCAAGGATTTGTGATGAGTAAAGCAGATACTTCATTGTTTATCAAAAGGAACAATTCAGAGGTAATATACTTGTGTGTCTATGTTGATGACATCATTATTACAGGAAATGATGTTCAGGGAATAAGACACATCAAAGGACAGATGATGAAAGAATTCAAGATCAATGATCTTGGATTATTGAAATACTTCCTAGGACTTGAATTGGTCTACACAAATTCAGGTATCTTTATTACTCAGAAGAAGTACATTCAGGACATGGTCAAGAAGTTTAATTTGCAGGAAGCTAAAGTCTCAAACATTCCTATGGAGGTCAACCACAAACTCAGTGCACATGAAGGAGAAGAACTCAAAGATATTACAGGTTACCAAAGTTTGGTAGGTAGCCTTAATTATGCTACCTTAACCAGGATTGATATATCATATGGTGTTAGTGTACTTAGCCAATTTATGCACAAACCAAGAGTACCTCATTTGGAGGCAGCTAAGAAGATAGTAAAGTACCTAAAGGGAACACAAAATCATGGTTTGTACTTTCCATATTCATCAGACATTGATATTAAGGTATACTCAGATGCAAATTGGGCAGGTTGCAAGGATGACAGGAGGAGTACATCTGGTTACATATGTTTTGCAGGTGATAAACCAATTTCTTGGTCATCCAAGAAACAACCTACAGTAGCTTTGTCATCTACTGAGGCAGAATATAGAGGGCTAGCCAATGCCACTCAAGAAGCTATATGGTTGAAGCTTTTATATTCAGAATTGGGCCTACATACAAGGCCACCTGTCATATTTGGTGATAACACAAGTTCTCTTCACCTAGCAGCTTATCCAATTTATCATGCTAGGACAAAACACATAGAGGTTCACTACCACTATGTGAGGGAGAAGTTACTTAGCAAAGAAATTCAATTATCATATGTGTCTACTAATATACAATGTGCAGATTTGCTTACTAAAGCCCTGGATGGAAGCAAGCTATGCAGATTTAAATCCATGATTGGATTGCAGGAAATAATTGAAGACTAGAGATGAAGACTTGAGCCAAAGTGTTTGGCTTGAGGGGGAGCTGTTGGTGCAAAACAAGCCTACACACATTGGCTTGGAACATTGGAACCTTGGAAGGCTAAAGCTTGAACCCTTGAAGGATATATTCACATGGAAGAATGAACCATAGGAACATAGCCTTGTTGTTCTTACCTTTTATCTCATGTAAAAGTCTATATGATTTTAACCACTCATGTAATCACACCTAACTGAGAAAGTCGTGGAAATTTGAATGGTTGTAATAGAGAGAATATCTCCCTAAGTTTAGTGGAGAGATTCTAGGGAGCTTCAATTTGAATTTCAAATTCAAATGATCTATCAACACTTATAAAAACCATGGAAAAAAGTCGCGGGTTAGTGTCACTCCTCCCGAGGCAATTCTGAGTCAATCATTGAGTGTGTGTGAGCTACACCATAGCCTACACCTCTGAGTACCATTGAGCATCACATTACATGCCAATGGGAATGTACAATCATTAGATTTAATCAATATACTTACATTCATAATCTCTGATTTCTCTGAGTGACTACCTTCAACTCTCTGTAACTTCAACAGGACATATCTCAAGATCTACTGAACCAAATTGGATGATTCAAAGTGCATTGGATTCAGCTCAAAGTCTACTATACACCTACAAATTTTCAAGGCCATTGGATCTACCATCACAGAGAAATCTCAGTCGGGGTGCTCACTGGTCTGTGACTGTAAGTCTCCTAAAAAATCAGGGGTACACCTTATTTTGCTAAAGTGATTTCTCTGAGTGTAGTTTATCATTTCCTTTCATTCTACTTGCAAATGGAAGCTTACTAAGCTAATAGAATATCTCTAGAAGGAATTTTGCTAATTGTAACTACACTGGTCACACTGAGCATAACACTGAGCAGGTATCAAGACCAAAATAGAAAGTTTTCAAGTCTTGTGAGTTTCAAAGTAGTCTGTTTTGATCAAGTCATTACTCAAACCTTTTCCAAAGTACATATAGCATATTTTGGTATCATTTGGAAGCTCAAGGAGTCTACTAAGCATATCTGGAGTCAAAGGAGGGCAGGTGTGAAGCAGGTTTTGCAGCACCAACTCAACTCTTGAGTGCATCCAGCCATCACTCCCAACAAAACTTTCCACAATATTTAATAGCCAACAATTCGCATGAATGTTGTCTTAGAATAAGGTTTGGAATATTTCTCTATCAAAATATCCACTTTAGTGCTTTGTCATTCTTAGCTGGAGCTTGAGCGCATCCTACCTACCATAGCTCCATTTCTGATTCTACTTTAAAAGATGGAGTATCAATTTTACAAAAAATATATTCCAAATCTCTTTTCATTAGTGTAGTATGATTTCTTTCCAACTTTCGATGTTGTTGAATTTGAGCTTCATCAAATTTTTATAGAAATTTAAAAAGGTGAGAACATTCATTTTCATTTATAGCATAGAAGTGAACCATATATGTTTGAAGTCTCCTAATACCTATCCATATATTACTATAATCATTGTAATGAAATGCAGAAATTGTTTTCCTACTCCATAAGGCATGTTTTCGTGAATATATTTAGAATCACCAAATATGTACACAAATTATCATATTTGTGAAAAGTCTATAGTTTCCTACATGATGAAGTCTATGCAGCCCACAAGCTTTTTACTTTATTGAATTTAAGAAACTGACACCACACTTTCTAGATCTCTCAATGATCCTTTTTACTCACTCCGAAACCGTCACAAATCTCTTTCTTTTTAGTGCAATTTCAGCCCATCTTCTCTTAATATCCTCTTCCTGCTTGGGAGTGCTAGAGAAAATATTAGTATAGCAACTCATAGTAACATGTAATTTTTCCTTAACATTGATAGCATGCACACCCTCTTTCTTTCTAAGAAAATTAATCAAGTGCTTAGTTTGTTTTAAAGCAGTGACATCATTTTTTTAATTAGTCCTATCCACATTATGGGCCCAATATTCTCTTAAAAAGGCAAGAGCACCATTAAGAGCACGATAGTCTTCATATCTCAATCTTTCTTGATGATGAAGAACGCTTTGAATGCAAGTGGAGTCAACATGATGAAATTTTCAAGTTTCACTTCTAATCATCATCCTTCTTTTAGCATGTGAGTTTCTAGTCAAGGTTTTATAGAGCAAAAACACCTTTTGAATGTTTTTAATAAACTTGTCTGAGGCAACAAAAGGCAAAGTCAAAGTGAAAGGTGAAAATGGCTTTATAATTATCTTTTAGGATATTGAAATTAATAAGGGACTTATCGAGATGAGTCCATTGAACACTAGGAGAGGGAGAGTCCTTATGTAGAGATAACCTAACAAAACTATGGTCTGACAACAAAAAGGACTTATCAATGACACACTCACTATTCCAAAAGGGATGAATACTAGCTGCATTTATGTAACATTTATCTAATCTCGAGACATGAAAGCAACCCCCAACCAAGCAATTATTCTAGGTAAAGCCAATACTAGTGGAAATATCCATAAGTTCATGAATATAGAATATGTTAAACCAATTTATGTTTTTAGTGCCATTTATAATCAAGCCTTTTCTCTCAAATCTTTCACCATGGTGATTAGCCATGTTAAATTCCCCCATTACAATTATGAGATTAGGGAGAGAGGCAATCTCATTCTAACATATAGGTCTATTTGAATAGGAACTGAAAGCATAGACATAAATAAGGGTCATGTCATATAGGTTGCTGAGGTAGAGAGCTATCTATTGGTGACTAGCTCTATGAAGGGTGTTAGAAATGAAGTTAGAAAGAGAAGGAGAGATACCAATAGTACTGCCAAACCTACCCATATGATGGTGAGTATAGATCCAACCACAACTTCTAGAAACACTATGAAGGTTGTTCAGAAGACCATTGCAAGAGGCTTCAACCTCTTCAAGGCCTATAGTATTAGGATCGATAAGACCTTACAATTAAGGTTGAGAACAAAGACATACTTATATTAGAGTTTTTAGTTGGTTTAGCTAATCAGACAATGACCTATTGGGAATAGATTTCCTTTCTACCTTCCTTTTATATTTTGACGATAAAGGAGAGGGGCCCTCATCAACATATTGATTCATACAGAAATCATCCATTTCATCTATGCATTCTGAGAACTATCATTGATAAAAACATCATCATGAGCTTCTAATTCAGCTACAAAATTCGTATCCTCAATAGGATTCATAGCCTTGATAGAGGGACCAGACATAAGCCCAAGAACTTCATCGGTCTTTGTTGAATTGGAAATGCCCATTATTTTTATAATTTTCAAAAAATATCCAACCATTTTGAGATTTTGAACCTAAAGGCCAATTAACTACCACTTCAATAATATTAATTTTACTAGGGGTAGGAAAATTAGCATGTGCAAGTGTAATAAAGTAAGTCTATGATCTAAAGGTCCGGCTGGTTCAGACAGATCTGAAATCGCACATTGTTTGGTCACTCGTGTGTATGGCCAAAGATATCGAGACTAGACTTAAGCATAAGTCCATGTGCTCTCTTAAACAAGTGATCCACTTAGCCTAATGGTTAAGTCTCAAGGTTGTGAAGGAAGAGGTCTTGGGTTCAACCCCCATGGGGAGCATGGGGAGAGAGTCTTGCCCAAGAAGCTGAGTATAGAGAGACTTAACTCAAGAGGCGAGTACACCAACCACTAGTGGACTCTAGTGGAAGGTACTAAAGTAGTGGTTGAGATCACTCCAACCACTAGTCTAATCATTAGTTTTGTACATTGGTATCAGAGCCCAGTTCATGCTTCCATGGTGACCTTGATGGCTCATCATCTTCCTCACACTCTACACTAGGTTTCATGGAAACCTTGATGGGATTTCACCATCTTATAGAGCTTCCCTTTTATCTTCTTCATCTTAACATTCCATGAGTGGTGGCATTTGTTTTGCTTGTAGGTGTGCGGAAGTTCATCTGGACACCCTCTCGGTAGTATACCTCAAGTTGGAGGTTGCAACATAAAAGGATTATATATAGGTGGTGGCGACAAAGCCTTGAACTCGCGACCATTCCATGGGATAGCATACCTCTATCCACCAGAGTAGGCGTGTTTGTGATCTTCCATGCAACACGACTAAGAATGATTTGCTTTCTAGGGTGGCATAACTTTGTTCGCTATTAGCAAAAGAATGAGACGCCTTCTGGCATGATTTGGAGGTTGATCCCTGGACATTGCCATCATGCAGATCTCTTACAAACCATACAGATCAAGGCCTGCGGACGTCGTGCTCTTGTAGAAGCTTTAAAGAAGTAATAAAACAAATGAATTGTTGTAGAGCAAGGGGGATCGAACCCAGAGCTGGACATAGTTCTTAGATTGCTTGATCTTGGGCCAAGGGGCCATAGATCTCCTCTTATGGAGGACTCCGTGAGCTCTCTAATTGTGCACGTATAGAAAAAACAGAGAAAAGAAGTCACTAGTAAGAAGTCCTACAACTCCGAGAATCGAACTTACGACATCTTACAAAGATGTCAAGGGTTCTAACCAAGTGAATATGAGGGACTTGATGAATTGTAATCTCTTTTTAAAATTAATATTCACTAAATTTGTGTTATTTTGTCTTGGATAAGCACATTTTTTGCTAAAAACGAGCCTAATAAGTCTTTCCTTTCATCCTCTCACATTTTTGCTAAGAGTTTACAACCAAACTCGAGTGAATATTTTCGATTCTGAACCAAAGTCTTTGGAGATAAAAGAAGGTGCTTTATCTACTTCAAACAAAGTCGTCCATGAAGTACCGTCAAGTGTTCAAGATAGAAGGAGAAGGGCTCATCCAGAGGATCAAGGGAAGGACGTAGCTTAATCGAGAGGTAAGTATTTTCAAAGTTGATGTTTTCATTTCAATACTTGCTTTATTCGTTGTTTTCATGTAGGATTGCACCTAAATATTATTGAAGCATGGTAGTAGCCTTCATGTTTTAAGGATGATTGCAAATGCTACGAACTTGATGAAAGCTAAACGGATATAGAAGTATTGGGAAATACATCAAATATTTGCATGCATCTAGAAGTTCATGCCCAAAAAAAAGATTGTTGGTGCATCTCTCGTTTCAAACGAATGTTTTCATGCACAAATCACATTTTGTTCTTTCTTGCAAAAGGAATAGGATGGACTCAAGTCTCTGCACATGTATATTTATAACTTTTTGTAAGATAGAAAAACACATGAATGCACTCACATGCATTTGCATGGAAGAACATGCATTGGCATATGATGAGCCATGGTTTTTGCTTATATTTTGCTTATTAGTTGAACAAATGTACTTTCTTAATCGTTACCTAGTTTTTCTAACTTGACTTAGGGAAAATAGCAAACTAGGTAGTTGCGAGACTCTTGGTTTCAATGCAACTCAAGTAGCTAGTTGTGTTTTCCAAATGTGATACTTAGGTATCACAAATTAGGAGTCTTGATTAGGAAAGTAGGCCTTTCGAAAGTCAAGTGTTCAATTGTCTTGCTCATTGGAGTGGCTAGAAAATAAGGCTACTTTTGAATTTCCATGATACTTTAAGTTTAGGAGAAAACTTAGAGAATCCTAATGACAATCGTAGATGTAGTCCTTTGCTTGGATTTAAGAAATCTTATATCCAAGAAGAATGAAAAGAGTTTCTTTAGTTACTTGAGCACTTTTGAACGCATTTATTTGATATTTAATCCCAAGACGTGATCAAAATCAAAATAAAGTTAAATGGAAATTACACTAGCTGAACTTTTAAAGGTCACAAGATAGTTGTTCTATTTCCTAAGTAGCATCCCTGGTAAGGATGCAAAGTTCCAAGAAAAAGTATGAAACTTTTGTAAGTTTTCATTTGATTTCATCCCAAGGAGTGATGGAAATCAAAGGTTGAACCCCAACATCAATTGAACTTTGATGTTCAATAGGAGGATGTTAGGTTCCATGATGATTGCATCTCTAGTAATGATGCAACTTGCCAAGCAATCATGGAAACTTGAAAGAATTCTTTTAGAAGGATTAGAGAGTTAATTTTTGGTTTCATTCAAGCTACTTGAAGCTTCAAGAGGAAACCAAAGTAAGAAATCTTTAGGAAATGAGAAAAGTTCCTAAAGGCTTGAATCAAACTGTGAACTTTTCATTTAGGAATAAAAAGTTCCAAGAAACGGATCCCAATCCATGAACTTTTCCTAAACAAGTTACACAAGTTCAAAAATTATGTGTTCATAATAGCATTACTATTGGATCAATCATCAAAATATGTTTAAAGTACTCTAGTAACATCTAAAGATTGACCAATAATAATGAATCCTGTATCAAACTCAAGAATAGGAGTCAATATCACATAAATGAAAGTTCAAGTCAAACTTTCATAGTGGAATGAGAAACCATATCCTAAAGGTGATATGTATCCTCTAGCTTGATACTCACGAAATGAACACAACTCAATCAATAAAGCTTCTGGATATTGTTTGAAAGTCTGAGAATTTTTGTTCAAACATTCTTCTAACATTGCAAAAGATTCCAAGCTGAATCCTTTGCTTAGATTCTTTGATTCCCAAGAAGGAATCTCAAGTCTTTGAAGAATAACATTCTCCCAAGTAGTTGAGAATGAAATTGTTCAAACTCTTAGATAGCAAGTAGTTCCCCAGAAGTCACAAACCACCAGAAGTGGTACTTAAAGTCCAATTGATTGATATCACTTGGAATTATATCAAAGATTCTTAGCTTTAGAATCTAAAAGGCATTAGAACATGCTTGGACTTGAGTTAGGGAAAGATCTCTAAAAATCCTATAGGTAAGCAAAAAGAAAAAATCTTAGAAAAGCTCAAGAGATCTTATTAATAAAGAGTAAGTCTTTATTTTATTGCATGAACAACAAGAAAATTAATCTTGGCCATGTTTATCCAAGAATTGTGGTTGGAACTACTGTGAAAATAGCCAAAGTATTGGCAATTGAAAATCTAAGTTGTTCCAAATTTGAATAGAGTAGATATTCCAAGTATGTACGGTGCCAACGGTAATTAAGTCTGTGGAAGGTGTAACATAAAAGTTTACCTATCCTTAAAGGGATTTTAGTACAAATCCAGAAAGCATGAGCGGATGCTTAGACTTATGCAGTAGAGAGATTCTTGTAAAGTCTTGGCCAGGGTAGCTATTTAAAGCTGCAATAAGAAAGGAATATAAAGACAAGAATAAACAACTCTTGTCACTACAAATTGGTCAAGTATAACCAATTGGACTTGAATTGGAAAAATTCAAGAACTTGGAATTCTTATTGGATAAAAACCTAGAATATCAATTTAGGGATAATGCCTGAAACTTCAAATTATTTTAAAGAGTTGAAATAAAAAGGTACTCTATCACGATACGTTTGGACTTTAGGATAAGTATTACCCACACATTAATGTGAATATAAAATAGGGTGGTATGGGACACCAAATTTTATACTCAGATTGATGTAGGAAAGATGGTATGGGACATCGGACCGTGGGATGATCATTATCTTTTAGTCCTAGTTTGGATCTTGAAGTTAGTTCTAATCCTCAAGAAAATGCAAACTTCAAAGAAGAAGTTTAAATTCAAGAAGAATAAAAGCATGATCTCAATACTTCAAGACAAATTTAAGAAGATATTTAGTAAGTAACTTCCAAGATCTTCTTTTTCAAAAAGGACAAAAGACTTGTTCTTATTTTGGAAACTTCAAACTTAAGTGTTATTGATAAAAAAATATTTGATAAATTTCTGAAAGATTGAGACTTTGACTTTGAACCGAACCTTTCAATTAAGGAATATATTGACTACGTCAAGCTACAAGTTCCTAGTGTAACTTGGAAAATTCAATCCTTTGACTCAAAGCAATGCACAAGAATTACATTCCTAGTAAGGAGTCATAAAGATTGAATATAGGCATGAACTTAGTCTCAAGTGAAGCATTGTTTAAGTAAAAACTCATCATATAGAACCTCAATGGTTCGACACACTAATCTTGGATACCACACTAGTATCTTGTGGTTGGATAATGTTTAGATTTACTCTATGAATCTTTTTGAGAATCCAGATTCTTTCTCTTAAAAGTAGAAAAAAATAAATGCTTCAGTGCCTTGTTGAAATAGATCATCAAGAAGTTAAAGTCTTGCATCATCAAGTATTTGACTCATAGTAGGTTTAGATCTTAGAAGTTTGAATTCGTTATATAGATTTTTAGTTATTTCCTTTTGCTTTCCAAATCTTTTGGAATTGACTCAGATATTGTATTCCTTTCACAAAAGTCCAAGGTTAGCCGATTGAAACAAGATAACTAAATTAAACATCGTAGATAGATGTTCTGTGTAAGTATTGGTTGGGAGTTAATCATTGTACAAACATTCAAGTCAGATGTTTAGATCAATCAAACTTTAAGTTTTCCAAATCAAATTCAAATGAATCAAGAGTTCTCAAAGTCTTGTAAGGGATAAAAATCCCACCTTAGTTACTAAGTCCATGCACTAATCATGCCCAGAAATGGACTAGTAATTGGCATCCATCCATTTCATATGTTTGTGCCTAGATTGCACATCAAGAAACAATGAAGTGGATGAGAATATTTTTCGATCCACCCTTATTATTCATTCACTACTTTGTATTTTGACCACTTTATCAAAGTGCAGAGGCGGACAATGTTTTGAATCATTTGGGTGGGGATCCCACCACAGAGATGAGACATGTTCTTCCAGTTTTAGAACATGACCATGTTCTTCCGGTTTAAAAACATGAGGCTCGGGGGTTGCCTATAGTTATATATATGGATTTATTTTTGAGGAAGAAAATCTTCCCCAAGGGGGGAAGAATGTAATAAATAATTCTATGATCTAAGGGTCTAGCCAGTTGAGAAAGATTTGAAATCGGAGACCGTTTGGTCACTCATGTGTTTGGCCAAAGATCTCGAGACTAGACTTAAGCATAAGTCCATGTGATCTTTTAAACAAGTGATCCACTTAGCCTAGTGGTTAAGTCTCAAGGTTCTGAAGGAAGAGGTCTTGGGTTCAACCCCCACGGGGAGCATGGGAGAGAGTTTTGCCCAAGAAGCTCTAGAGGCTTCTAACTCAAGTTAACGTGATTTAACTTGAGTCTAGAGAGACTTAACTCAAGAGGAAAGTACACCAACCACTAGTGGACTCTATTGGAAGGTATTAAAGTAGTGGTTCAGACTAGAATGGTGAATGCTTTTGGGCCTCTTGGGTTAAAACAATGGTGCCATTTGAACAAAGTGATTCGGTTAAACTCAATGAACCATTGCCCCTTGTGTTGACCTAAGCTTCACTTAGGGACTTGCGGAGAAAGAGACTGTACCTCAATCCCCTCACAAGTGCATATAGTGGGGATACACGCTTTTAATTTATCAATCCGAAGAGTATACTAACCTAGCCGAGTGTATGAAGACATGCAAATGCGTAATGGTCAATGCAAAAGTATTACTCAAAAGTGAAAATGAGAAAAACACTTATCCTAACAAGCTTCAACTTTAGGTCAAGACGAAACGATACTTGGTGCAGCAGCCGTCAGTATTTTGGACTTTTCTCTTAGCTCCGAGCTCCAAACATAGCGAATAGCATATGCGTTTCGAAGCTCTCGAGAAGACGCATCCAATGGCAGTGGTCTCATGCAATTCCGACACTCCTACTTCAAGTTATGACAGAAATACTGAGTCGCGGGAATACTTTCCTACACTTCAGCACTTCCTACACCTCGCACACACCTCTCCTACAGCAAAGAAACACTCTCAAGGATAAATCACACTCACAAGCACTCTTTCCAAGCAATACACATGCATACAAGCTCACGAAGAAGAAGATGAAGAGGGAAGAAGACACAAATTCGAATTTTGGTGCTCTCTATTCTCACAATGGCAAAAAGTCCTCTACAAAGAGTCACATTTGACTTATATACTAGTGCCCTAAAAATGGTCCTTTCACACAAGTGACCGGCACTTTATTCACTAAGAGCTAATTTTCTACTATTTTACATGGGTAAGCTTCTATTCTTCTGTGGGAATGCATCTAGAGGACTCCTCTAGTGCCTTTACAAGGGGAAATATATTACAAAAATGAATATGTTACAAAAATGTGTGGTCCAAATCGGAAAAATTTTGGGGCCCGACTTTTTTCTCTGCTTTGTGCGCTCTTTAGCTCTGCAACACTCTCCCCCTCTTCGTCTCTGTCGTCCCTTGACAGACTTTGCTTCACGCACGCGCCCTTGACAGACTTTGCTTCACGCACGCGTCCAGTGTTCAGTGTTGTCTGAATCTTGATCTTGCATTACGTTTTAGAGGCGCTCTGGTTTGTCCTGGTTGCACACATTGGACCTGGTTGATTTGGTTTGCCACGCACGCCATTAGTGCACATATGCGGATGTAGCTCGTAAGCCTTGATCTGAAACCTCTGCTACTCAAGAGGTTGACGCATCCACATAAGTGATACATGTTGGCCCTGCTTCCTTCTTCCGGCTGCGTGCTTCTCCTTGGTGTGTGCGCCCCTGCGGGGCTTCCTGCAGAGATGCATCTTCAGATTTGTCTTTTAGTGAAGCTGTTTCTTTCGTTGCTTTCTTTTTTTCCTCTTCTTACTCGTCTCGCCCTCGACACTGCCCCCCTCCTGAACTCTGTCGTCCCCGACAGGCTTTTTGTGGCGACGAGTATAGGTTTGAATTACCTGTTGCTCTCTTTGATTTAGCAAATTAGCATTACATAACATGAACTCCTTCCATTGGCGAGATTTTACTCCATCCTCTGGTGCCTGTCTATGGTCAGCAAAGAAGCTTATCTCGTAGGCCGCCAGTCGTGCATTCAAGTTGGAGGTCATTTTGATGAAGATCTCTGAATCCATTTCGAAGAAGCCCGTGAAGAATGCTTCTTCAAATGTCTGCATGTATGTTGATGGTAGAAACATGAGCCGAGAGAAATATGCCATGATTGTTAACCGGCTTGGAATAGTAGATAAATCAAAAATTAAGGCCTCCGAGCCCTGCGTAATGCCGATGAAATTCAAAAAAGTATACTGTGCATGTTGGAATACTTTAATTACTGTCAGGAGCATGCTAAATATTTTATTCGTCATTTTTACTGCTAGATCTGGAACGGTAGCATATCTTGCAAGCCAAAATTCCATGGTTTTGACCATGTATTCCTCTGTCGGTAGGTAGTTGTGTGGTGGACTAGGTAATAGCGGGTAATTAAGCCATTGGTTATTAATACTACCTTGCCGTTGGCCTTCCCAAAATTGCGTCCATGCTCTTCGACGGGGTAGTGGGCAAAAGGATAGATTTACTTGAAGCTCATACGGTGATGCTTCCCACTGTACCCGTAGCGTAGGGTGCTTTTCCAAGAGCTTTCTTCTCCAAATGGGATTTGCTGCCTCGAACTCCACCTGAGTATATTTAAAAGTATCATGTCGAAATTGGAGATTTTGGTCAGGTTCCTTATTTGTAGCATGTTGTATATACTGCCTGGTTTGCTCCTTCAACAGCCCGTATGGTACATTGAATGGCCTGAGTATTTGTTCCAGTTGTTTGCTGTCGATTTTAGCCTCTTTCATTAGATTGATGACTTGATCTTCAAATTCAGCCATGAGCTGGGACACCAGTAGTGCCCTTTCTGTCCTGCTCAGCTCTCTTCCTCCACAGTAGCCGAGGTCCCTGGCGGAACTACTGGTGTCCCCTGTTGTGCTTGCTTCTTTAATTTCTCCTGAAGCTCTTTGATTAGATCATCTTTTTGCTTGTTTTCCTCTTCGGCCTGAGCAATCGTTGTTTGATGTTTCATTAATTCCTGGGCCACAATGTTCATTTGTTCTGTATCTTCCTTGCACTGTCGCATGTAGTTACTTTCTGCTTTTTTCCATTTCATTCTGAGGGCTGCGGTGTCCTCCATATATCTCTTTTCCCAATCCGAGATGACTTCTTGCTCCTCTCTGAGCTGATCTTGTAATTTTGAGATCTGATCTTCCAAGTCTTTGACATTCCTTTGTGGCTCATCAGTTATTGCCAGTGGCTGATCACTAATGAGAGCTGTCATCAGCTCTTTATTTCTGTGTCGCATGTTGTCAGCTTCTTCCATACTGGCCTTGAGCTGAGACTCTAAGATTTTGCTGCGTGTTTGAAGTCGTGTCTTCTCAGTCTCACTCATCTCTAATTTCTTTGTTAGTTCCACGACTTGGTCCTTCAATTTTGTCTGCTCTGTTTCTAGCATACTGTTTTGTGTTTTAACTTCTTGAAGTTCCATTTCTTTGCTCAGAGCTTGTTCTCGCACTTTGGCTAGTTCTTCAGAAAGCTCTTTGCCTGTTTTTTCAAATTCCTTCTTTTCTTGCATGGCTTGTTCATAATCTTCATCAGCATCAAGCATTAATTGTTGTGTATCTAAAGCCGTTCGAATCATATCTTGTACAACAGGCTTGAGCTGAGCGATGTCTACATTAAGCCATGTCTTTGGTATTTCTGGGGTCTCTCCTGTTTGCACATCTTTGCCTTTTGCCACCTGGAGTGTCTCGTTGTGTGGCTGTCTAACTTGTAGTTGTATCTTTTGTTCCTCATCATCCACTTTTGCTTTCTTCGTCTTAGTAGCACTCCCCTGAAAAGTGATATCCAGTGGGGAAGGTTCTGCTACAACCCTGATAGGCGTGAAAGGCTCTTCCGTTTCTACATTTTGATCTTCATTTTCCTTATCCGCAATCTCCTCATCTATTTTTGTGCTGGTGGTCTTCTGCTTCATTTTCCGATCTTGATCTATCGGGTTGGGGCCTTCTGGTTCTTCATCATAATTCACTTCATTGAGTTCGTGCCATTGCCCATCATCCTTTGATTCGCTTTGAATTTCCACATCTAACAATGATGTGTCCTTTTCCTCTTTGTCTTGAGTAGATGAGCTGGAGTTGTCTAACCCGATTTCGCGATATCGGTGGACTTTAGTGAGTCTTCTTTTTGTTTTCGGCTCTTGTTGTGATTGCTGGTAGTGATGACCTTGCACTGGTAAGTTGACTTGTCCTTCAGTATATTTGTGCGTTTCATCAAGTGCTTTAGTCAACTCTTCTTCCGTAATTTGCTTCTGTCCTGCAAGTGTCACCTTTGGAAGTACATGTACTCTTTTTTTCATAGGTATGCCTTCTTCCTCTGTCTTGACTTCTCTTAGTCTTTTGGTGCCTCTCATTCTTGGCTGAGAGCTAGTTTCTGCCTCTTCCACACCTGTAGTACTTTTCTTCTTCTTGGGAACTGAGGCGGACTTCACATATGTAGCTAGCCCTTCTGAGGTTGGCATTTCCCTTAAGCAATTCTTCATGTCCAAGGCTTCATAGATCAATAGTGTCAAGGCTGAACTGCCATTCAAGAATTTCTTCTGACCCCATTTCTTCTGGGCTTCAAACAATCGTTCTTGGACATAGCCTGTTAGATTCACTTTATTGCCTATCTGCCTCATGGCATGTGACAGTAGTTGGACGACTATCTTTTGGGGTGCGGTGTACCTGTGCATGCTTGGAAAACAGAAGTGTTGATGCACCAGCCGTACGGCATCCTCTATGTCAATTCGATTGATCTCCAAGAATGATCTCTTCTTCGGATCATGGCATTCTTCCTTCACATTAGTTATCCCTGTTTGATTCCATCCAAACGCTTTATTAATTAATTCATGTGTGAACTGTATAGTCTTCCATGTCCCCACTTTGTCCAATACTTGCGCTTCTGGGACTGAGATTTTGGTTCCAGCAGGCTGCATGGTGTTCATCACCTGTGTACACCTCTGGAAATCTGGTACATATATAGGGATCTTCAAGAATGCTTCAATTCCAGCTTGAGTCCACACATCCTCAATATGAGGTAGTCCTTGTATTATGGTCTTGAAATCTTGGGACATGATAGGGAAGTAATGGTCCGTATCCATGATTTTGATTGTAGCCATGAAAATTAGTTCTGCTACTGGTTGATCGTCTCTGAACCAATGACCTCTTGCTTTTGTCACCGATTCCATTGGAAGGAGTTGCACCTCTTCTTCGTGTGTTGCTTCGGAATCAGTGGAAGCCATCTGCACTCAATATGGAGTATGAATTAGTATCCCTATATTTTTTCAGAAATCCTCCTCCATATGTTGATTAATAATTCGATGTTGCTCCGAGTGCATGGTGTCGTCCCTTTCCCGTGGGTGTGAGAAAGGTAATACCTGAATTTTTCATTCATTTTTTTTTTATATGTTTTTTTGCTGAAAAGACAACATAAAAGTTAGTACATAGCCGAAGCGGTTAGTGAAATGTTTTTGGAGTAATATTTTAAGTATGTACAAGTGCTCTCCTATTTCCCAAGGGAAAATGTGCGTGACTATCCGACAATAGAAAAAGGACGTGCCGAATGCTTGGCCTTGTAATGTGGCCCTATCATGCATACTTTGGATCTCAGCAACTCCTCATGTGTGCAATTGGAAGTAGTTGCATGCTGTATGCAGCTTGTCTTGTCTTTCGGCCTCCAGATTTGCTTCACTTGGGTGCGACGTACTGTGTTCTCCACTTTCTGGATGAATGCTGTTTGTTTTCGGCTGTCTGTCTTCTGATTCTGTTTTGGGAATCTCAAGTTTGTTTGTAGTGCATTTGGAGATTCCTTCTTCCTCCAATATGTCCTCTTTCTCGTTTGATGTGCCTGTTGACCCTGTTGAGTACGATAGCTCTTCGGAGGATGTTCCTTGCTTGTAATGGTCGGCCTTTGGGTACATGACTTTGGGATCCAAATTTTTGTTCGATCAGGTTGTGCAGTCATCAGTTTCTTTGGGATCCATATGCTCTTGAGTCGTGGTTGCTGAAAGTGTCCAAAATTCTTGGCCTTCTTATACAAGTGCTCATGCTGCTGTCGAAGACGTTTCTGTTGCTGGAGATAGGCCTTCTTTTGGTCCTTTCTTATCCAAGCTCGTGTAGAATGTGGAATGGGGTACACTTTCACAGGTGTAGACTCCAATTCTTGCAGAGGAATGTTCTCTCTCGTGCCTTGTGGTTCAGTGGGCTTGATCTCCCGTTCTTGTGTATTCTCGTGACTCTCTAAACTCAAGGATGGAGTGCACACAGGACTCACAGTATTTTCACATGAAGTACTTGACGATGGGGTTCCGATATTGCTAGTGAACTTACACTCATGACTTTGTTCATTAGGATGAACTTCTGGCTCTATAATAGCAGCTTTGGGTGGTCGTTCGTCTAGCAAACTATATACTTCACGAGGTCCTATTCTGGCCGAGATGTATCCTAAAGCCAATTGAATGGTTACCTCATATTCGTAGATCCAATCTTGGCCTAGCACCACATCTTCAAGCAAATCTTGGTCCTGACATACTAAAAGTCTCTGCTCCATTGTGTTGTTCCCCATATGTAAAGGTAAAGTGATCTCACCTATGCATTGAGTAACTTTTCCTCCTATTCCAATTAGCTGTGCCTTCGATGGGCGTAACTCCTCTTTAAGCCTCTGAGACAAGGAAGATCTAATGCAACTTATTGCTGCTCCTGTGTCTATAAGAGCATCCACTAAGTGGTACTCTTTTCGTCCTGCTCCTAGATTCAAATAAGGTTGTCGTCTTTGATGTCCAGAGTTCTCTGTGGCTCTAAAATTAGCCATAGGGATGAGTTCTTCTCCTACTCGATATCTCTCGTCCCTTTCTCTCATCCACTCTTTCCGTTTTCTGATACGTTCTAGGGCTTCCTGCCTAGCTTCTTCTCGTATGCGTTCTTCTTCCTTTTTTCTACTCTGAGCTCCTAAGAGTCGTGCTAACATTTGATCCGTTAGAGGCTCCATAAACCTTTTCACTCTGCAACCACTGATGTAGTTGGGAAGAATATCTCCGTCTAGTGTGGCGAGATTGACTGCTCCACTAGTAGAGATTCGATTGATAATCATGGGTCCATATCCGCGTTTTTGAAGCTTCTTTGCGTGTTGTCTGAGGGTGTATACTAGGACTAAATCGCCTTCTTTCAGTCCCTTGTCTTTTATATGTGCATCATAATAAGCCTTTTGTCTCCGTTTGGCGGCATAGATGCCTGCTACCGCTTGTAATCTAGTCTCATGCAACTTTTCAATTTGATCTAATTGTTGAGATAATTCATGACCGTTCCACTCATGCTGCTGGGCTACTTTCAATGTAGGCACTAAGAAGTCAATTGGCAAAATCGCATTCTGCCCATACACTAGGTTGAATGGTGTAGTTCCAATGGCCGTTTTATATGCCACTCGGAAGGCCCAAATTGCGTGATGCAATTGCTTGTCCCAATCTGACCTTCCATTATTGACAATCTTTGTCAATACCGTACAAAGTACTTTGTTGGAACTTTCAGCTTGCCCATTAGCTTGAGGGTGGTATGGGGCTGACTTTTTATGAATCACTAAGAATTCATTCATTAGCGTTTCAATGACTTCGTTTAAGAAATGAGTTCCTCGATCACTCACTATCTCGATCGGTAGTCCAAAGCGTGTGAATATGTGCTCAAAGAGAAATTTTGCTGTGGTTTGAGCATCATTCTTTTTCGTGGCTTTTGCTTCTACCCACTTAGTCAAGTAGTCGGTGGCTACTATGATGTACTCTGCATGTGATCCTCTGGCTGGTGGATTGATGGGTCCTATGAAGTCAATTCCCCATTTGGTAAAGGCTCTCGCACAAACCATGGGTCTTAAAGGCATGTCATCTCTTCTAATAGGATATTTTGCTCTCTGACATGTTTCACAGCTTCTCACGTATGTCTCTGCGTCCATATGTAGAGTTGGCCACCACAGGCCTGCAAAGAGGATCATCTTGACCGTTCTATCTGCTGAGAAATGTCCTCCCGCAGCTCCTGCATGTGCCATTTCTAATACTGAGAGATATTCATTCTCATGAATGCACAACCTTAGTTGGTTATCCTTTCCGCGTTTAAAGAGTTGTTTTCCTAGGATGACATAATCCTTGCTCTGTTCTTCAAGAGCACGTTTTCTTGCTATGGTAGCTCCGTCAGGGTACTCTCGAGTTTTCAAGAACTTTACTAAAGGCATGCTCCACCTTGGTGCTATTGTAGAATAGCATAACGTAGAGTTCTCTCCTGGGATTTGTTCTTGACAGGTCTGACAGTTTGACACATAATGATGTGCATCTCGTTGCATGGTTGGCCAATATATGCCGAATCTTTTGAGTGTTTGCCATGTTCCCGTTGCGTCCAAGTGAGTATTCCATTGATTTATGTGAGCTTTCTGAAGCCACATGTTTTGTTCATCTTCCTCCACGCATCTCATCAACAGTCCGCTTGAATCCTGGTGGTATAAACTTCCAGCAATAATGTGAAGGTTTTTAGTCCTCCAAAGATCTTGCTTTCGGTTTGGCGTGATCCCCTCTTTAGGTCCATGTGTGAGTATCGGGATCAACTTTTCTGCCCACTGAGGACATACTTCCAGGTTAAAGAGATAAGTGTCAGGCAGATCATCAGGAACTCCGCTCGGTGGCTCTCCATGTTTTAACCTAGAAAGATGGTCTGCTCTCACATGTGTGTTTCCTTTTTTGACTATTACCTCAAAGTCAAACTCCATTAGTAACAAGAACCATCGCACCAACCTTCCTGTGCTACAAGGTTTATTGACTAAATACAACAAAGCTTGATGGTCGATGAAGAATTTGAATTTGTTGGCTAAGAGGTAATGTCTAAACTTCTTGACTGCATAAACCATTCCTAAGCCCTCTCTTTCTGTAGTCGTGTAATTTCTTTCGGCTTGGTTTAATTGTCTACTCGCATAAGCGATTGGATGATCAAGCTTTCCCTCATCAGCCGGTTGTGCTAGGATACATCCAATTGCATAATTCGAAGCGTCAACATGAATATGAAAAGGCTTATTCCAGTTGGGTGATTTTAGAATTGGGGCTGTACTTAGCCTCTTTTTAAGCTCGTTGAAGGCCTTCTCACACTCGTCTGTCCAAATGAACTGAGTCAATAGACCGTATAAGGGCTTGGCTATTATGGCATACATGTGAATAAACCTACGGTAATATCCACAATGTCCCATAAAGGCTTGCACTTCTTTTGCATTCTTGGGTCTTGGTAAGTCCAATATGACTTTAATCTTATCCTCATCCGTCGATATCCCATTTCTAGAAACTATGTGTCCTAGTATTTTGCCTTGTCTTACCATGAAGACACATTTTTCTGGGTTTAGGCAGACTCTATACTGTCTACATTTGTTGAATATCTTCCTTAATTCCGGTATATGATCAGGTCTTTGATTGGAATACGTGCAAAGATCATCAACATACACTTCCATGCTTTTTTTCAAGAATTCCTTAAAAACGTGACACATTAATCGTTGGAAGGTAGCTGGTGCATTAGTGAGTCCAAAGGGCATCACTCTGAATGCGTACACACCCCATTCAGTGGCAAAAGCTGTCTTGTGTTGGTCCTCAGTCGCAATAGCCACCTGATTGTATCCAGAGAAACCATCTAGGAAGCTATAGACCGCTTTACCTGCTACCCTCTCCAATAGGTGGTCCGTAATCGGTAATGGGTAGCTATCTCGTATAGTGGCTGCATTCACCTTCTTCAGATTTATGCACACTCTCAATTTTCCGTTTTTCTTGGGCACTACCACTAATGGCGATACCCATTCTGTGTGTTCTATCTCATATATGAATCCAGCATCCAACAATTTATCTATTTCCTCTTTTATCTTGGCTGAATACACCTCATTATAAGTATAAGGTCTCTGTTTGGAAGGTTTGGCCTCGGAAGTCATGGGGATTCTATGCGCACATATAGATGGATCTACTCCTTTTAAATCCTTATAAGTCCAAGCAAAGACATCCCGGTATTCTCTTATGAGTTGAATTAACTCTCGCTCTTCTTCCGCTGCGACATCCTGTCCTATGAAAGTACATCGTTCCTCTCCTCCTTCCATGGTTACAACTATTTTTTTGGTTTGCTCTTTATTATCATATGCTATTCCCGGTTGTGCCTCTCTTTTAGGCATTTGAATAGCAATCTTCCTCTCTTCTACTTCGTATTTTTTGAAATGGGCTGGTACCTCAAATTGGTCTTGAAGCTTATTGTCGTCATCTTCCAACTCCCTTTCAACTTCTAATTCTTCTTTTGGGGTGTAATCATTATGTTTTTCATTGGCAGTGATATCTATGTCGGTGGTACTAGTCCCTAGATCCACGGGTTCTGATTCCATTTCAATGCTCTCGTAGTCCTCCTTCCAGTTTTGTTCAAATACTTCTCCTTCTTCTGCCTCCTGAAGGACTACCATATACAGACTAATGTCATAACCCTCCTCGTCAATACACTCGTGCATAGTTACCACTTCTTCGTTTACACACACATCGAGGGTGGCTAAGATTTCCATCCAACCATGAGGTTCGAATTCTTCGTCTGGAAATACTTGTGGCATATAAGCTGGATCTTGTACCGATCTCACTACACCTTGGTTCTGCTGCCAGCTTCTTCTTCTCTCTTCTTCCTTTTTAGCAGCTTGGCATATCCATAGATGAGTATCCTCGTTCATCCAGGATTGGTCACTAGAACCTGCACTATGAATCGATTGATCGTCTTCCTCTTTATGGATTTGATTCCATTGCAGAGGTGGTACATCTTGATATGCATATGTATGTAGGTTGATCCTAGTGGTAACTCCTGCGTGTTGTAGGTACACTGCATCCTTTCCCCAATCTTGTACTACCTTTAGCTGTCTCATGAATGGCCTTCCCAAGATCATCTCATAGTTGCTCGGCCTTTCAAAGTGACAAATTGCTAAGGTATGCTCGAATTCCACTCCGCACGTAGTGAAGACTACTCGTTCCAACAATCCTAAGGGTCTTTCTGTATGTCCATCGGCCATCTGAATTTTCATGCGTGTTGGTCTTAATGCTGGTTTTCCCCATTTCTCCCAAATTTCTTTGGTAGCAATGCCTACACCAGCTCCTGAATCTAATATGGCTTTGGTTGTGTAACCCTTGTAAGTGATTGGTAGACATGTATTTCCTTCATCTCCTTCACTAAAGTCTCCTACTTTATCCACTGGAACTCTCACCGTTTTCACTTCGTCATCTACCTCCTTCTTTGCCTCCTTGACTTCCCACTGATTGATCAATTTTTCCTTTAGATGTGGTTTTACCGTTAGCAATTCTTCGAAGGTTAAGGTACATGGGATTTTCACTTCCCTAAGGCGTTGTATGATCTCCGATGTTTGAACTGATGGATTCGTTTCCCGTCTTTGTATTGATGGAATGCGATACAATTCTGAGTTGTGCTCGTATTCCCCGGTGTAATTAGGTAGTTCCTTTACATCGTCTTCGGCTTCTTTGTCACTTGCATCCATTGGAAAAATTTCTTCGGAATTAAGCTCTGGTATTGAATCTTCCATTTCGTTTTCTGCTTTCAGTTCTTCAAAGGGCGGTTCCATTCCCTCTACCTTTTTCCACTTGTCCTCTTGAACTCGCGCCCATAAATCCTTAGTCCAGTCTCCTTCTGTTTCAGGGACTATGGATCCTTCCTTTCTTTCAACACCAATTTCATTGTCCAGAGGTCTATTTACGTTAGGCTTTCCCTGATTATTTAGACACTCTTGGAATTTTTCTTCGCAAATTCGGTTGTTTGGTAATGGTGATGCGGGTTTTTCTAATGTTTGTTGGGCAACTTCTATTAATTTTTTGCAGATTTCCAATCTTTCTTTCTCTAAGTCGCCTCTCGGATACTCTCTCTCATGTTGTTCTATGGTAGGTCCTGCTTTAATTCTCTCTTTGTATGCCTGAATCCACATCGCTAAATCTTCAGGCATTGGGTCCGCTAATACCGATTCTACCTCCTTCTTTCCTTCCTCCATTTTATTTCCTTCTTCCACTCGTGCTTCTTCTGTTGAATTGTGTTTACTCTTTTCATTTTCCTTCTTTTGCAACAATTTCTTCTCTTTTATCCTGTCTCTCCTTTGCTTCCATCTTTGGGACCGTTTACTGGTGATACTTTTTTCTGGTTCTTCTGAGTCTTCCACTCTGTGAGGGATGGGTGTATTTCCCTCTTTGTCACTTTGGTTATTTTCTTCGGTTTTATCAGGGTTTTCTCTCGTCTTTGCTCTCGTTATGGCTTTTAAAGGTATAGTGTACTCCTTATCACTCCCCGACGATTCAATTACCTCTATCACATTAATCTGTACATTGGATGTGACTTTGTTTGGGTTCTTAGGACAATCTCTGAAAAGGTGTTCCTTTCCGCAATCGCTACAGTATCCTTCCCAAATTCGTTGTGGTGGTGGTGGGTTCGGTAATGTACATTCTCTGATATAGTGGTCACCTCCACATCTGTAGCATGGTCCTCTAGGTACAGGTGGTCTAGTCATTGGTCGAGGTGGCATGGTTGCTCTAGGAGCTGTGTACATTAATGGTACATAATCTTGCTCGTAGTTGTATGAATTCTCTGGTGTCTCCATGCCATAAGCATATGGGTCGTATTGTTGCCCGTATTCCCTTGTTGAGCTTTCATACCCTGGGTATGCTCCTTGACTAGGTTCATAAAATGAGTCATATGGTTCACTACTAGTCAACGGTGTTGCTGGCACTATGGCCCTTTCTAAGTTTTCCTCTGGCTGCGCTATCTTAACTGGGACAACGTTCTGAGGGTGGGGCGGTTGTTGTCCTAGCACTGGTTGAGGCTGCGTATATCCCTGGTATGCGTATGGTCGTGGCATGGGTGCCTGCGGCTGATATGATGGATATCTGAAGGCTTCTCCTCCCTGCTGATTCTGCGGATATCCATATGGTCTCACATAAGGCTGGGTGGGTCTGGTTTGCCTATTGTAAGGGCAGTTCTCCGTGCTATGATTTGTGTATCTCTGTTCTATGCTGCAGTACTGCAGTGGTCCTGGGACAGAGGGTCTCTGAGGAGCATAGGTAGGTGGTGGGACTACTCCTCTAGTACACAAGTGAGAAGGATGATCTCCTCCGCACTGCATACATCTTCTAAGCATAGGCATTCTCATAGGATTGGTGGGATAATTCCTCTGTCCTTGCATATTCAGTTTTTTTGCTAGCAAGTCAGCGATTTCCTCAATGTTGTTTTTAGGGTTCGATGTGCTATTTGATGACTCTTCACTCTTCACACTTCCTTGGGATATTTCCAAGTCTCCTGCAAGGTTATCCTCTAGGTCTATACATTCCTTCATACACTCTTGCAGAGTTTGAACTCTCTTCACGTACACTAATGACCTCAAGGTTCCATTCAATAGTCCTTCTAAGAACAATGATACCATCTTGTTTTGTGTTGGTCTCTCCTCTACGGGGCATCTATCCACATACTGCTTGAATCTCCTGGCAGCCAATCTGACTGACTCAGTTGGAGCTTGCTTGAAGCTGTGGATTAATGACGAAGAATTGTTCTTGATTCCAGACTTGGTAAATTCTTCAATCATTTCTTGATACACTTGATCCATGTTCTGGAAGGTATTTGGATCCAATGGCTGGAACCAGGCCAGGGCTGTGTCTGACAAGGTAAGGCCAAAGGATTCATATTGAATCATGAAGTCATCTACCTGCTCGGCTCTAACTACTTGTTTAAATTCTGCTATATGGTTATAGGGTTCACTCGAGCCATCATAATGATTTCTCATGCATTTGGCCACTTGAATTGGTCTTAGTCTCCTTCCTATTTCAGGTTGTCTCGGCATTACAGGGTAGTTTGGTCTTCCTATAGGTATACCTGGTCCTCGTACTACCTGTGGTCTGACTGGAGCATGAACTCCATGTCTAGGGTCCATAGCTGGTTGTGGCCGGTAATTAGGATTAGTGGCAGGTATTGCAAATTGCACATGTGGTCTGATGGGGATCTGGGTTTGTTGAGTTTGTTGTGTTTGTCCCGAATGTTGACTTGAGTCATATTGAGAAGTTCCATGGGGGTTCCGTGAAGTGGTAGCTTGGTCCCGTGGGGGGAACACTGGAATGTTCTGATATTTCAGCTCAGCTCTCTCCAATTCAGTAACTGGCCAATACCGTCTGTGGTCTTTGTCCAAATATGTAATGATGGTGGGGAATTCAGGGTCTTGTAACTCATAGATGGTAACTGGATTAGGAGCAGCTTCCCAAATAGAAGAGTGGGCTCTGAGCAGGTGCTCCATCCCATTGATCAAATACACATCTATTAGAGTGTCATCCTGGGGAACTAAGTCTCCTCTCCAAAGCTTAGTAATTGTCGATCTACCTCTAGGAGTTGTTACTTGTTCCTCAGTTCCATGTCCATTTAAACTTGAAGTGTTATTTTCCTCACCACGCTCATTAATGATCTCAGGGTGTTCAGTGACCATGTAATGAATGTCTTGTTTATCCATGTACAGTCCTCCTATGTACTTAACTGCTGGTCTTGGCACTATGTAGGCTTCTGAAGCCTTCCTCAGTCTGGCCACTGATCTGTTTAGACCATCCAAATAGATAGGGATCTCATGGTGGTTAGTGCTCACATATTCTAAGGAAGTTCTGTATTCACCCTCAATGATGGACATCTGGCCAATCATGGGTACAGTGTTTTGCATATCCTCGGAAGCCATGGGGATTTCTCCTTCTGACTCACTCGAGGTCTCAGAATAGTGTGATCGGTTACTGGGTTCGGCAACACTCCCTACGGAAGAAATTACACTTCTTCGGCTTCCTAGGGTTCTTCCTGATCTCAAGTTCATTCACTTAAGAGCTCTGAACAATTCTTGTCCACCTCTAACCTCTAGAGTTCCAAGTTATGGCTCAGAAGTCTTGGGAAAACTTAAGCTGGAATGTGACTGAAAGAAAATTTCAAGTCACGATACTTGACTCTTACGATCTCTGAGAAAACGATCGCTGACTGGCACGATACTTGGACAAAACGATCGCTGGAAAACGATCTCTGGCCAGGCGATACTTGATGGACACGATACACGATACCTGAGTTCAGACGATACACGATACACGATATTTACCCAAACGATCTTTGGCAAAACGATCTCTGGACTCCACGATCTTTGGTCAACACGATACTCGATCGACGATACTTGGCTCAAACGATACGCGATCGCTGGTAAGTATCGCGATCTCTGAGACGCGATACACGATACTTGACCAAAACGATACACGATCTCTGTCTCTAAGATACTTGGATAAACGATACACGATACTTCAGAAGTATCGCGATCTCTGGGCCACGACACACGATATTTGGTGCAGACGATACTTGATACACGATACTCGACCAAACGATCGACGATACTTGGTCAACACGATCGCTGGTACACGACACTTGTTAAGTATCGCGATCGCTGAAGGCTAGGCGATACCGATACTTGAAACGAAACGATACCGATCTCTCCTAGGTATCGCGATCTTTGGGAAACGATCTCTGGCCGGCGATCGCTGACTACAACGATACACGATACTTGTTAGGTATCGCGATCGCTGGAAACCAGACGATACCGACCTTTGACCTCAACGATCGACGATCTTTGGCAAGTATCGCGATCTCTGGAACACGATACTTGAGCCAACGATACACGATCTTTGAGCTCAAACGATCTCTGATCGAGACGATACCGATATTAGGGAAATATCGCGATACTCAACCACAGGAGTCCACGATACTTGACAAGTATCGCGATCTTCAACCGTGGGAGCAAAGACGATACTTGACCCAACTTCCAATTTTTGCTAATGTTTTTTGAGATTTGATGTTTTCCCCCTTGCTCAACTACCTCTTCTCTCTTACCCTTACCCACTGTATCAATCAACAAACAAGTTTTCACCCCCTGAGAGCCCAAACGATACACAGCGCAGATCGTTTTTCCTTTCCTAGGTTGAAATGCTAAGAATTTTTGATCAATTGGGTAGTTTAGTTTACCTTGGTATCACCTATGATCTCTTGGTCAAACTCCCTTGCTTTGAACTCTTCCCTATTGCTTGTTTGGCTCACCACGATCTCTGCTATCTGCGCGATACTCGACACAGGAACACTCGATACTTGTTCACACAAGTGAATTGCAAAATGAAGTTTTTTGACTTTTATACTTGGTTTTTTCCTATCTACTGAAAATGAAACAAAAAGACAAGAGGTGAAGGCTACTCTAATCTACTCCCTTACTCTTCCTACTCTCCTCTTACCACTCACTTCCCTAAACTAACAACTCACTACACACACTCCAAGAATGAGAAGTAGCAAGTGCGGCTGAAAATGACTTACCAAAGAAGAGAAGATTTCCGCTCCTCCAAGTTCTTCAAAGGAAAAAGCTACTTACCATCACACGAATGCCTCGGTTTGATTCGTCACTCCCCGGCAACGGCGCCAAAAAGTGTGTTGACCTAAGCTTCACTTAGGGACTTGCGGAGAAAGAGACTGTACCTCAATCCCCTCACAAGTGCATATAGTGGGGATACACGCTTTTAATTTATCAATCCGAAGAGTATACTAACCTAGCCGAGTGTATGAAGACATGCAAATGCGTAATGGTCAATGCAAAAGTATTACTCAAAAGTGAAAATGAGAAAAACACTTATCCTAACAAGCTTCAACTTTAGGTCAAGACGAAACGATACTTGGTGCAGCAGCCGTCAGTATTTTGGACTTTTCTCCTAGCTCCGAGCTCCAAACATAGCGAATAGCATATGCGTTTCGAAGCTCTCGAGAAGACGCATCCAATGGCAGTGGTTTCATGCAATTCCGACACTCCTACTTCAAGTTATGACAGAAATACTGAGTCGCGGGAATACTTTCCTACACTTCAGCACTTCCTACACCTCGCACACACCTCTCCTACAGCAAAGAAACACTCTCAAGGATAAATCACACTCACAAGCACTCTTTCCAAGCAATACACATGCATACAAGCTCACGAAGAAGAAGATGAAGAGGGAAGAAGACACAAATTCGAATTTTGGTGCTCTCTATTCTCACAATGGCAAAAAGTCCTCTACAAAGAGTCACATTTGACTTATATACTAGTGCCCTAAAAATGGTCCTTTCACACAAGTGACCGGCACTTTATTCACTAAGAGCTAATTTTCTACTATTTTACATGGGTAAGCTTCTATTCTTCTGTGGGAATGCATCTAGAGGACTCCTCTAGTGCCTTTACAAGGGGAAATATATTACAAAAATGAATATGTTACAAAAATGTGTGGTCCAAATCGGAAAAATTTTGGGGCCCGACTTTTTTCTCTGCTTTGTGCGCTCTTTAGCTCTGCAACACCCCTTAGTTGCACTATTAAAATTTTCAAAAGGAAAAAAGGAAAGGTATCTAACTAAAACGAACTTAGGCTATACCATATCCTTCTTGTGAAAAATGAACCCTTCACTCCTAGTGCTTTGGGGTTTTCAAGGTTGAATGACTTGCATAAAGAGCATCCCATTCACAAGATAGTACACATGCAACTTAAATGTGGTAAGTTTGATAGATATAATTATTTATGCAAATAAAAACAAGCTTTTTTTTATGATTTTTATTTAGTATGCAGTGTTTGTTTGTACACAAATGCATAAAAAGAACATTAGTGTACTTTTCTTGGAAAATAAACATGTCATCACTCTTGGTAGGTACAATATGCCAATAACGCTTAATGAAAATATCTATGAAGCATATATGGATTTTCCTCATAAATACCAAAGATATAATAAAGTGAAACAAGAGATATCTCGAGCATACATGCATTATGTGTTTAGCTTGAGATGTCAACATTGCTCACCTCTCATATCATTAGATAATTAAACTCATAGCCTCAATATTTTAAGTTGTGAATCATGCTCGATAATGGATACCAAAAAGTGTGTGTGTATGTGTGTGGGGGGGAGGCCTTTTTCTAGCATGGATTACTTGAGAAAGGATTGGTATAATTTGTGAATCATCTTGCCCTTTTAAATACAAAAATATTCTTTTGTGAGGCACATGTGGAAATGTCTTGGTAGAAATTCATCTTTATCAAAAGCATCAACTATGTTATAATTTGGATTGCTTCTCAACATGAGTGAAATTTGATACTTTATATCTTAGTTGGTACGCAAGAAACTTCAATGAGATATCTCAACTAGTTTTTGGTTGTTGGCTTCTCCACGCATCTTGTTGGTGGTAATTTTCTTAATTTATTTTCCACATAACTTATAATACCACTTTTTAAGGTTTTTTTAATCTTATAAGGATGTATGATCCAAAAGAAATTGTTCTCCTATCATTATCTAGTTATTTGCATTGTGATTCATTCACAAACTTTGTACTCATACATATTTCTCTAGTTATTTACATTATGGGCTATCTTTACTTCAATCCAAATCTATGTTTGAGGGACTAAATGCCCAAGCATAATGCATAATGCACACGTTTCCCACAAAGATCATTAACAAGAAGTATCTCATGTACATAAATCCCCATATACGTTATGTTTCCCAACCCTCGAATTCCACAAAATATTGCACAATTATTACTCATCTACATGTGATATATCCCAAAACTAATATTCTTGTCATGTTGCAAATCAATAACTTTGTCTACCTATGAAAAGTGAATAGAGTATAAGGATGAATACAACATCCAACTTGTGTTCAAGCATATTAGTGATTGGTTAGGGGCTCGAACTTTGATTCTCTGTGTAGTTGAGTGGGAAAGCTCGAACTTATGTTGGAGCCTCTATCATAATAAATTAAAGAGGCTACCAAGATAAGCGACTTGGTCTTACATTTGAGCCTCTTCCATCAAAAGAGTCGAGGCTCAAACTTAATTTTGAGCCTCTCAATAACCTTAAGTTGGAGTCTTTTTGGTCATATGCTATGAGGCTTGAACTTAAGTTCGAGTATGTAAGTCATATGCTAAGAGGATCACACTTGAGTTCGAGGCTCTTGTTGATATATTTAGGTAGTGATGTGTGTGAACATACTAGGACCGTCGGGGCACTTTTTTCCCTCTTTAGGAGATTTTTTTTTCCCTCGGCTTGTATATACACCTATTGCCCTAATGGGCTACTTATCTTTATACATTCTCTAGTAATACATTCAATATTGTGTGTTTGTGCTCCAAGCTTCTTCTTCTTCCTTGTGCTGTTCGCGTGCTTCTGCAAACGTCTAACTCCAACAATTGGTATCAGAGCAGGTCGTCGCTTCATCTAGGGCGCCATCGACACTCCTGCGTTTGTAGTCTTAGAATCACACGAATTTTAGTGAGCATACTCAGCGTGTTTCCGAGATCAAAACAGCTTTGCTATGTGGTGCCGAAATCGCGATCTGAGCTCGTTTCGGCCTCCGAACGCACTATCACAACGCTTGTGCAGGCTATTTTGTCTTTTTGTGCCAAAGGTATATACCAGTTTCTGTTCGCCAGTTTAAGCATCTCGAAGTCTGCTACAGGTCTAGCAGAACTCGTCTGGGCAATTCTATTCAACTTTTTGAGATAGAGTCAATTTTCTACATCAAGGTATTTTAGTCACCGGCCATGGCTGAAAGCAGTGATGTATTCCGTATGTTGGCTGTTGAGGATAAGTTGGATGGTACCAACTACCATTATGGGCTTATATGATGCGACAGGTTTTGGTTGCAAAAGGATTGTGGAACATTGTGCAGGGTGTGGAAAGACGTCCTGTTACACCTGTAATGACAGGCACTGCAAATACAGGTGCTCGAGCTGATGAAGATGGTGTCGAAGATGATATTCTGCAGATTCTTGTTCGTGCTGCTGTTTCTGTTGCACCTACTGTAGAGCAAATTTGTTGGGATGGCAGAGATGCCCAGGCACATGCATTGATAGCTTTGTCTGTCAAACGTGCCATTATTCCTCATATTCGCTCTTGCAGAACAGCTAGGGATGCTTGGGATACACTTACCACATTATACCAAGCTAGGAATGAGGCTCGTGTTGCTTAGCTCCAAAAACAGTTGGAGAGTGAGCACATGAATGAAGGTGATTCTATGGACAGTTTCTTAATGAAGATCAAAGATTTGAAGCAACAGGTGATTTCTGCTGATGAGATTATACCAGATAGCTCACTTGTGCAGACTATTCTGAATGGTCTTCCTGATTCATATCAGAATTTTGCTTCTACTCTTCAGTTGATGATGAAAGGCAATCCGAATGCCTTATCATTTGAGGAGTTAGTCTCTGTTTTGTTGCAGGAAGATCAGTCCAGGCAGAACAGGTCCATTATGCGTGTTGCAGATCAAGCTTTCCTGGCTAGTCAGAAGGGCAAAGAAAAATGGAGCTCTTCTACTAGTACACAGAAATCTGCAAATGCTGCACATTCGAAGAACCAGGATAAAGATGAGAAGAAATCAGAAAAGCAGAAATTGTTTTGCAAGTACTGTAAAGGGAATGATCATATCATAAAGAACTGTCCAAAACTGGCTGCAAAAGAGGCAAAGAAAAAGGAGGCTAGAATGGTTGTTGTAGAAGCCTCTACACCAAAAACAGAGTCTGCTAATCTTGTACAGGAAGAAGAATGGGCGTTTACTACTGTTTGCAATTTTGACCCATCTTCTCATGAGCAGTGCATGTCTGCAGTGGACTCAGATGTTTGGTACTTTGACAGTGGGGCGACCAAACATATTACCTCGCAGCGCAGTTTCTTCTCTTCACTCGAGCCTGCCCCTACAGGGAATACTGTCACATGCGCCAACAACTCCTCTTATCCTGTTATGGGAGTTGGTGAGATCATTCTGACTACTGCTGATGGTAGTTCTTTCACCTTGTCAGATGCTTTATTTGTGCCAGGGATCAAGAAGAATCTGTTATCAGTTTCTGCATTAGCCAAGATTGGCTTGGTTGTGAAATTTGTTGATGAGAGGTGTACAATTCATGATCTATCAAATGGCGATGTGATTATTGCTTCTGGCATTTTATGTCGTGGGCTGTATAAGCTCATAGACTATGAAAGATCTGTGAATGATTCGGCATGTGCAGTTCATGATTCTCAGGCTATGTCAGATGCAAAGCTTTGGCATGCACGCTTTGGTCATCTGAATTTTGCTAGTTTGCTACGCCTGCAGAAATCTGATATGGTGTCCTCTTTGCCCACGCTTGAGACACCTGGAAAACATGTATGTGAAGGCTGTATTTTGGGCAAAATACAACGTTCTTCCTTTCCAAAAGATGGTTCAGTTTGGGCTACGCAGAAATTGAAGCTTGTACATAGTGATGTCTGTGGTCCTATGCAGACACCCTCTTTTGGGAATTACCTTTACTTCGTGACTTTCATTGATGATTTTTCCAAGCATGCATGAGTATATCCACTCAAAGCAAAGTCCGAAGTGTTCATGTGCTTTAAACAGTTTTTGGTTTTGACTGAAAATCTGTCAGCATGTAAAATGGGCACCCTCCATTCTGATCGAGGGGGGGAATATATGTCTTCTAATTTTAATGCATTTCTCACTGAACGTGGGATAAAACACCAGTGTACAGTGCCGTATACACCTCAACCGAGTGGAGTTGCTGAACGAAAGAACAGGTCACTCATGGAGATGGCGAGGTGCATGGTCAAGAGTCAGGCTTTACCACATAGTTTCTAGCTTGAGGCTGTCATGTGTGCAGCATATGTACTGAACAGGTGTCCCACTAAAGCGCTGCAGTCTATCACTCCATATGAGGCTTGGCATGACCGCAAGCCATCTATTGCTCATCTGCATGTTTTTGGTTGTTTGGCATATGCATTAGTGCCTGAACAACATCGCAGAAAATTGGATGATAAGGCAGTAAAATGTATTTTTGTTGGGTACAGTTCTGAAAATAAAGGCTATCGTCTGTATCATCCAGAGACTAAACACATTTTGGTTAGCTGTGATGTTGTCTTTGTGGAAGATGCTATTCAGCCATTGCTTTCATGTACTAAGGAGACATCTGTTAGCTCCAAAGACATGTATAATACATTGATGCCTCTTTTTACAGGTGGACAGTCTAGTGCTGGTCCTAATGAGGCAACTTCTCAGCCTTTGTAGGTTTCATATGATGATGCAGATCATTCTATTTCTAATGCAGATTTTCATGATGCACTTATTGATGAGAGAGCTGATATTGAGCAGGCAAAAACTATGCCAAAATGGCTGGTGCAGACTTTGCGTGACAACAAATTAGATGCACCTTTGTCATATCATACTCGTTCAGGCTCTCATAGTGCCTCCTTTGCATCAGATTGCTATGCTATGGCTGCGTCTAGTCTCTGTGATGAGAATGCGCCTATTTCTTTTGATGAAGCACAGAATTCAGAAAATTGGATGGCTGCCATGCAATCTGAATATGATGCTATAATGAAGAATGGTACAAGGTCTTTATGTGACTTGCCTCCTGGCAAGAAGGCCATTGGCACTAAGTGGGTATACAAGTTGAAGCGTAAACCTGATGGTACAGTTGACATGTATAAGGCTAGGCTTGTTGCAAAGGGTTATGTGCAGGAAAGAGGCATTGATTTTGATGAGACCTTTGCACCTACATGTCGTATGACTACTGTTCGGAGCATTTGTGCACTTGCAGCCCATCATGGTTGGAATGTACATCAGTTGGACATTAAAACAGCATTTCTGAATGGTGACTTGCATGAAGAAGTGTATGTTTTTCAGCCCCATGGCTTTGTGTAGAAAGGGCATGAAAACCACGTGTGCAGGTTAAAGAAGGCATTATATGGTCTAAAACAAGCACCACGTGTTTGGTATGAGAAGATACATGCCTATCTGGTTGCACATGGTTTTGTGAACAGTCCAACTGAAAGCACCTTATATGTTAAGCGTGCTAATGATGTGCTTCTGATCATTGTTGTCTATGTTGATGACATGCTGCTCACTGGTCCTATTGAGAAGCATATTGCTGATATCAAGGCTGATTCGCATGCCTCACTGTTAAGATGTCTGATTTGGGGCATTTGCATCACTATTTGGGCATTCAGTTTATGCAAGTTGATGGTGGAATGGCTTTGTGTCAAACGAAATATATTGACATATTATTGCAGCGTTTTGGCCTTGAAGACTGTAAGCCTATTGCCACTCCTATGGAGACAGGTTTACGCTTGAGTCTTCATGATGCTGGAGATGCATTTGATGCTGTTCTCTATCAGCAAGCTGTTGGATGCTTGATTTACTTATGCATTACTCGGCCAGATATTCAGTTTGCTGTCTCACAGATGAGCAGGTTTATGCATTGCCCAGGAGAAACGCATTGGAAGGCGGTTAAGTGCATCTTTCGCTACTTGAGTGGTACTCGGCTACTTGGGTTGTTTTATCCCAAGGGGGGATCACTACCGCCATATTTGCATGCTTTTTCTGACTTAGATTGGGTTGGTTGCTATGACACTCGTGTGTCCACCAGTGGTTTTTGCTTCATGCTTGGTAGCTCATGTATATCTTGGTTGAGCAAGAAGCAGCCTACTGTGGCCACTTCCAGTTGTGAGGCTGAGTATAGGGCAGCTTTCACAGCGACTGTTGAGTGTGTGTGGCTCAGACGCCTTATGGCTGATTTGGGTGTTGGCCAGTCTTGTGCCACCACCATCTTCACTGACAGTCAGAGCGCATTGGCAGTTGCAAGGAACCCTGTGTTCCATGCTCGCACTAAGCACATTGAGGTGCATTATCACTATGTCAGGGAGAGGTTCTCTGTTGGGGAGATCAGCTTGGCATATGTGCCCACGCACGAGAACATTGCTGTTGAGAAAAAGGGGAACAACAAACCCTAACCGCCTCACATGGAAGTGAGAAGTTTCTCCAAGTTGGGGCAACGAATGAGAGGAGAGGTTCACCCACGCTCATGGAGCAATGGCAACAATGGCCAACGTCACAAGGAGCAAAGGGGAACATCCTCCCAACCATGCACACACACATGCAAATCCATACACCAAGACCAACGCCATTGCACACAAGGAGGCAAGAGAGTAACAAATGACACCTTCTTCCATTACCAAAATGGAGGCCAAGGCCATGGCCAAGGGACCTCCTTTACAAGAAGTGAGCCTCTATTTATAGGCTCTACATAATTCCCCATGTGCTCATTTGGAAAAGTCAAAAAGTAGCACATGGTCATATCTCTCTAGATTCTTGGAATATATTATCTAACAACCAAATCAAGGGAAGAGCCTATGTGCGCGTGTGGGGAGTTTTTCTACACTTCTTGGAAAAAGGTGAGCATTTACATCAAGGCTCCAAAGCCTTACTTTAGGAGAAGTATTAAAAAGTGTCTAAGGGAGGGTTTTTATGTGAAATCCTAAGTAGATACAAAAAGAGATATTATTTTGTTCTAGGGAGGGTTCCTATGCACAGTTGTGGGTATGTGCATAGCCTATAACCCAACACTCTCCCCCCCCTAGACTTTGTCGTCCTCGACAAAGCTAAGAGGAAAGGATCATACACATCTGAACTGGCTCAATCTTGAGTTTGTAATTCTAAGAAGCTCTAGATCTACAAATCTACCATTCTGTAGGTTGCCGTCTTCAGGTCTCCATACTCTTTATTGATCTTCGAACCTACAACATCTCAGTCTTCAATCTTTCAAATCTACAATACTACAGGCCCTCAGTCCATCCTTCAATCTGCAAATCATCAAGTCTCTTTAATCTGCAGCAAGTCATTCGTTCTTCTGCAATTCTTCAGTCTACAAGGCTCCTGTCTGCAAGTCTTCAGTCTTTACTTCAGTCTACAATTCTTCAATCTTCAAAGCTGGGCGACACAATCCCCTTGGGGGGCAGTGAGCCCAACATTCCTCCTACTGTGCAGTCTTTTCTAAGGCTGGAAATGCCTGCAGAAACTCCAAAACCTGAAATGACATACAAAAGAGCAAGTAGACTGCATTTTGTAATGAGATAAACATTCATGTCAATTTTAGTTTCCACATTAGGGGACATCAAATCCTATAGGACTGGTTCTTCCAGAGACAAGTCCACATGGAGAGCTAGCAACTCCTGCAATCCAGCAATTAAAGTACCAAGAACCCCAAAGGGGTCCCTTATATTTTTGCCATGTCACAAGCACTTAATCTTAATCATTTAGTTATGTGGACAACCACTGAGCAGAAAGTGAGCACGAAATTCAGTTGTATTCTTTGCTAAGTAGACATGCTTGGTCAAGGGTTAAAAAACCTTCGAGTCATCAAGAGAAATTCCTGCAAATTATAGTGTCACATTATCTAACAGGGGGAAGAACGATTAATGCAGCAGTTCAATAGGTGCAGGCATGTAATGAAACACTTATTTTATTTAATCCAGCAATTACTAGTCTCAAGGCTAAGATGATGACTGGATCAAACACATCTGGAATGCGAGCCATCATTCACAAGAGAGCATCTATAGGAGTCCAGAAGAATCAATGCTAAGTTCTGTGTGTGTGTTCATTGTAAAACCAGAGAATTTCTTCCCTGGCAAAAAACAATCTCACATTCCTTGACCTCCAACTTTCTTCCGATTCATTACTCTGCTAATTCTGTCAGCTCAGAAATAACAAATATCTTCTTGACAGAACTCTCATAAATGAAATGTACTCCCAAGCATTTGGGGATGATAATAAAAAGGGAAGTGGATGCATATGTGCATATTCTCTAACTTCAATTGCTTAGGTTCTTGCTGAGAGGAGGTGTATAACAACTTTAATATTGCAAGCTTGGAGAAATGCATTGCAGTGCAAAAGAACAGTCATACAACACATCATTCCGGAAACCAAGGTCATGAATTCAAAGTTTATAATCATTTAAAAATTGGAACTATTGCAAGACCAAGAGATCCAATAGCTCAACCTATTGGCGGCAACAATAACTGGAATGAAACAGCTACTTCAATTCCCTTTGGCAGGAAGTTTGGATACAATCCCTGAGTAATGTAGTCACATACTTCCACCTCATAATGCCAAGGTTTGTAATACCCGATTCTTGTAATGCAAATAGAGTGAAAAAAGAAATAATTCCTAACTTCCACAAAGCCTGCAATAGATCTTTTGGAGACCTGTTACAAGATTATCATGAAAGTGAGGAAACATATTGACCTTTACACCATAGTCTCACCGACATAACTTATGTAATTATAGCAAGAATCAATAATGCAAAAGAGAATCAATCCATTGTTATGAGGCACACCACAAGGTCAATCATTTTTACTTTAAGATCATCTAAGTGAGGCATCAGATGCAAAAGATCCAATGAGCAATTCCACCAATTTGTTATGACAGCAAGGGTACCCACAAGCCAACAATGGAGATAGTGGATCTAGACCTCAATCATAGGATTGGAGCATGCAAGTGTGGGTTCAAGATCTAATTTTAGAACATGCAAAACTATATTCACCAGTGGATACAAGGGAAATCCCAACCCCTACCCTCCCTTGAACACAGATAATCCACCTAGAACAAAAGAAAAAAGGAGACAACATGAAGAACACGCAGTTTGGAGAAGAGGACACGAAACCCTAGTTAGAGCGATCTCACACAGCAACCATATCACTAACTTTTTGTCCACTAACACAAGTGAACACATGCAACCAAACCTATGATGAAAGTGAGCAAGTAGCTGCTGCCCTCATAGAGTTCAGCAGGACATCCCAAAGACCAGGAGCCACATACAACCTTCCTTCCTGCCAACCCTGTTCTCAGAATAGAAAATTGACACAAAAATTCGAATAACATTAGAGGGACTTTGTGTAAATGATCAGTATGTTACACCCTCAATAACAACAAAGTTCATTGTGCACACAGTATTAAGAGATCCATCCTTCTAGTCATCAAGCAGTCAGATAAACTATGCATCAACAATTCCTATCATGGTGTCATTTCATAGACATAAGAATTAACGCCACTCCCTTGCCTTGAGTCATACCAATTTTTCTTCAAAATTTGTGAAGTGGGTAATTCATGAGCCAAACCTACATGGGTTAATCACAGGAATTCAAAGCTGTTATCAAACAGTCAGTAATTTCAAAATACATAGCAACTTCTTCAACATGTATGAACAAGTTTTCTGTCCTAGACAGAGATCTGTCCTATGATTAGTCTACCAGTACTTCCAACTCATCATGTTAACCACACTTGCACTCAAACCTCAACCAACAAGTGTATGTGCGTCACCCTCCACGAACCTGCAACACAGGTATTAGTAGGTCATCTTGTAGCAATGATGTATTCCAAGACCTAGGGGACCATCAACTACTTTCTTGCAAGTTTTTCCACAATTATTCAGTTCTAGGAGAAACCAATATTCACGACTAGCATTTTCATGATCTGGATCACCATGTTTGACCCATCTTGAAGAAGAGCAGTCACAATTACTCCAGTCTTCTTCAGTCCTATACAGGCCTATTCTTGATCTTGTGTCGTGGTGATTAGCCATCAAACAATAATCAAGCTCTATGTCGACAAGGCCTTCAAGTTTGTGGTACAAATATGACTTCAAGTGACTCCGAAGTAAATGGTGGTCTTTCTCAGCATCTCAGAGTTAGCTTGCCATGCTCATTCCTTGCATTCTCCATCCAGCATACCTTATCCTAAAGAAGCAATCTTCATACAAATATTATCATCATGGTGTTGACCTCTTAATTGACCCAGTGTAGAGAAGAGTTGTCTTCCTGAATTCCATCATGTATGAGATGAGAAAACCTATAGGGCACCACAGTGAAAGAGGGAATCCATGCACGCCTATACTTACTGTTAACATGTTTACAACAAACATCACCATATGAAACATTATCATTCATAAATGGATCAACAAAGAACCTTCGTCTCCAAAATTTTTATTTAGCAGAGTTGAGTACAACAAAAATAAAATGGCACAAGATTTCCTTTCATGAATTAATCCCATGCACATGTAGATGGTACGGGCAACAACACTATGGTCAGGAGAAGAGGACTCCAACAGAAGTGAGGCCCTGCCCTATAGTTCTAGGCCACCGCCTACTAGATATTTATGATAGCATCATGACTGTCCTTGCCAGACATTGCCACTGTTGAGAGATCACCCAGTGTGACTCAAATATTATCCATCTATAGTGACATAAAACCAAGCACATACAATCCTAATAGGACCATCATCTGCCGCAACTGCTAGAATGGTCAACATATCGCAAGTCAGAGATAGTTGTACAACAAAAACCCGATTCTGGCAAGTTTTTCTGTCAAAAGGAACCTCAAGGTGTCAAGGATTTGGACGTGAAAACATCCTCTCAACAAATAGCTATTAGGTGGACACCAACACAAAAATTCATAATCAAAATTACAAGAAGGTTGATCTCCCAAGGTAAAAATTTGGCATACACCGTAATGGTGGAGAGAAAACATAAGGCCCAAATCAGCGTAGGAAATAAAGTCATCTTTTGCTAGAAAGATGAGGGCTAGAACAATGCTTAAGCACCAAACTCATAAACATGTGCAGAGCACTTCAAATGAGTAGAACAGGGTGAAACGGTTCTCACTTTCAGAGATCACACCAGAGAAGGACGGGTAATCGGGGCTCGACTGCATAGTGCGGGAGTAAAACTTACCTTAACCTCATAATAATGAGCATGAAAGGTTGGCCACACCTGGGGAATAGAAGTTGAACCCCTTTTATTGAGGGTGGGCAAGAAGAAGATGAGACATGCAGTTGACACCTCGGCAGAGAAGATAGGTCAGAAAATTCACAACCCTTGCACAGCGGAAAAAAGATCAAAATTTAAGGTAAAAACATTCTTCCTCTCGCACAAACATCAAAATGATCCTTTTCGAATTTTGGACAAAAATGAAGAAATTCATCTACTAATTAGTCCCAACACTCTTTGAATAGTACCACCACAGGGCTTCAATAGAATCCGTAGTGCCTTCTGAAGTTTATACTTATCAGATGAAGATACGTTGGTGATCTTGCCAATGCTGATTATAGCCATACACAGTACTAATGAAAACAAGCCAGTCTGGATTCATCATCCTGGCCATAGCGACCATCATATCTCAACAATATGAGCCACCAGGGAGCCTCTCTCTAATTGCAGGGAAACACCCCACATAGAGATGGTGTGCAAAAATCTGACCGATGGTGCATCATAGACATGGAGCAGAACTCGATTGAGAGCCTATCAAGCCTTGGGAGATCATGCGTACAACCCCACTTGCACCCCAAGGCAAGCGGATGATAGGTCACAGGTAGCTCGACGGAGTTCATCCATACAACAGAGCCATCCAAATTGTGCATGACAAGGAGATTTGTCATTCCAAGTCCATGCCCAAATGGTAGGCGTCGCCACATAGAGAAGGAACGTGATTTCGAAACACTGCGGCAGTCGGAAAGGGCGCTTGGACACTTGGACACGAACTTGGAGCAGTAGACGATAACCTTGAGAGGGGCACAGGGAGCCGGGCTCCCGCACATGAGAGCAACCATTGGATATACAGGAGAACATCAACAGACAAAACAAGCTTGAGTGTTTCGTCGCAAGAACTCGAATGCACACGTCTGCATTCCCACAGAGGAGTAGGCGTGGGGAGAAGAAAAGCCACCGCTTCCTTCAGCACCCATAGCTCAGGAGAAGACACGAGGTCTCAACCCCATAATGGGAATACAGAGAAACGGTGCAAAATTGTTGAGAAAAAGGGGAACAACAAACCTTAACCGCCTCACATGGAAGTGAGAAGTTTCTCCAAGTTGGGGCAACGAATGAGAGGAGAGGTTCACCCACGCTCATGGAGCAATGGCAACAATGGCCAACGTCACAAGGAGCAAAGGGGAACATCCTGCCAACCATGCACACACACATGCAAATCCATACACCAAGACCAACGCCATTGCACACAAGGAGGCAAGAGAGTAACAAATGACACCTTCTTCCATTACCAAAATGGAGGCCAAGGTCATGGCCAAGGGACCTCCTTTACAAGAAGTGAGCCTCTATTTATAGGCTCTGCATAATTCCCCATGTGCTCATTTGGAAAAGTCAAAAAGTAGCACATGGTCATATCTCTCTAGATTCTTGGAATATATTATCTAACAACCAAATCAAGGGAAGAGCCTACGTGCACGTGTGGGGAGTTTTTCTACACTTCTTGGAAAAAGGTGAGCATTTACATCAAGGCTCCAAAGCCTTACTTTAGGAGAAGTATTAAAAAGTGTCTAAGGGAGGGTTTTTATGTGAAATCCTTAGTAGATACAAAAAGAGATATTATTTTGTTCTAGGGAGGGTTCCTATGCACAGTTGTGGGTATGTGCATACCCTATAACCCAACAATTGCAGACCTTTTCACGAAGGCTCTGCCTAGGGAGAAGTTTGAAGCTTTCCGCAAAGCTTTGGGCTTACTTCCTTTTGTGGAGTGATTTCCACATAGCTTGGCACTTCCTTATACATGAGTGCCAGCTCCTTGTTCACCGCATCACTCCCAGGGGGGATTTGTTGATATATTTAGGTAGTGATGTGTGTGAACATACTAGGACCATCGGGGCACTTTTTTCCCTCTTTAGGAGGTTTTTCCCTTGGCTTGTATATACGCCTAACGCCCTAATGGGCTACTGATCTTTGTACATTCTCTAGTAATACATTCAGTATTGTGTGTTTGTGCTCCAAGCTTCTTCTTCTTCCTTGTGCTGTTCGCGTGCTTCTGCAGATGTCTAACTCCAACAGCTCTTTCAACCAAAGTTCAATGTAGATTTGAATTTAAGTTTGAGTCTTTTTTTAATATGACCTAAAAGGCTCGCACTTAATTTCGAGTGTCTATCTATTTGAGTGGGACATGATCGAAATTAAGTTTGAGTCTTTCTCAAGATAACATGCTTGAACTTGATTTCAACCTCTTCCACTCAAAAGAGTACAGACTTGAACTTTAGTTCAAGCCTTCTCAAGAAACTTAATTTTATGTATGTTTTTGGTCATATGCTAAGAGGCTCAAACTTAAGTTTGAGCTTCCCCCAATCAAAAGAGAACAGAGCACTAAGATGAATACAACATCGAACTTATGTTCGAACATGTTTTTCATCACTTAGAGGATCCAACTTAAGTCCAAGCCTCTACGTAGTTGAGTGGGAGAGGCTCGAACTTAAGTTGGAGCCTTTTCCATAATCAATTAGAGAGGCTATCAATATAAGAGGCTTGATCTAAGTCTGCACCTCTTCAACTCAAAAGAGTAGAGGCTCTAACTTAAGTTGGATTTGAATCAACTTAACCTTGAGTCTTTTGGTCATATGCAACAAGGATTTAACTTAAGTTCGAGCATGTTAGTCATATGCTAAGAGGCTCGAGCTTAAACACGAGTGCCTTTCCATCAAAGCTCGATGTATATTTGAACTTAAGTTTGAGCTTGTTTTGATTATCATCTAAAAGGCTCAAATTTAAGTCTGTGTCTATGTATGTGTGTGAGAGAGGTTGGAACTCAAGTTCACACACTTGTCAAGATAAGAGGCTCAAACTTAAGTTTTTGCATCTTCTACTAAAAAGAGTAGTGATTTTAATTTAAGTTCTAGCTTCTCTGAGTATCCTTAGGTTTATGTCTATTTTTCCTCATATGCTAAGAGGTTGGCACTTAAGTTTTAGCCTCTCCCAATCAAAAGTGAATAGGGCATTAGTATGTATACAACATAAAAATCATGTTTTATCATGTAAGTCATTGCTCAGAGGCAAAAACTTATGTTCGATCCTTTATGTAGTTGAGTGATGGAGGCTCCAGCTCAAGTTGGAGCCTATGCCACAATAAGCTAGGGAGCCTATTAAGATAGGAGGCTCGATCTTAAGTGTAAGCCTCTCCCACTCAAATGAGTAGAGGCTCAAACTTAAGCTCCAACCTCTCAATCAAATTAAGTTTGAGTCTTTTTTCATATTCTATGATGCACAAACTTATGTTCAAGCATGTTATTCATATGCTATGAGGCTCAAGCTTAAGATCAAGCCTCTTTCAATCAAAGCTCAATGTAGATTTGAACTATAGATTGAGCTTGTTTGGATGATTACATGGAAACCTCAAACTTAAGTTTGAGTATCTATGTATTTGAGTGGAAACGGATTCAACTCAAGTAGGAGCTTTTTTAAGGATAACAGGCTCGAACTTAAGTTTGAGCCTCTCCACTCAAAAGATTATAGACATGAACTTATTTTTTAGCCTCTCTCAATCAACTTAAGTTTATCTCTCTTTTTTCACATATGCTAAGAGGTTGGAACTTATGTTGAAGCCTCTCCCAATCAAAATTTGAAATTGCATTAGGATACATACATCATCAAAGTTATCTTGGAGCATGTTAATCATTCGTTAGAGGCTCCAACTTAAGTTCGAGCCTCTTTGTGGTTTAGTGGAAGAGGCTCAAATTTAATTTGGAGCCTTTGCCATAATAAATTAGAGAGACTATCAAGATAAGAGGCTCAATCTTAAGTTTGAGCTTCTTCCACCCAAAAGAGTAGAGGCTTGAATTTAAGTTCAAGCCTCTCAATCAACTTAAGTTTGAGTCTTTCTAGTCATATCCTATGAAGCTCAAAATTAAGTATGATCATGTTAGTCATATGCTAAGAGAATGGAATCTTAGTTTGAGCCTTTTTGAATCAAAGGCCAATAAAGATTTGAACTTGAGGCAAAGCTTGTTTTGATTATTACTTAAAAGGGTTCGATCATCTATGTATTTGAGTAGGAGAGGCTCAAAATGAAGTTAAAGACTTTGTAAAGATAAGAGGCTCAAACTTAAATTTGAACCTCTTCCAATCAAAAGAGTAGAGACTTGAACTTAAGTTTGACCCTCTCTCAATCAACTTAAGGCTATTTCTATTTCTGATGTTTGAGCATGTCAGACATTGGCTAGAGGCTTAAACTTAAGTTCAAGCCTCTATGTAGTTGAGTGGGAGAACCTCAATGTAACTTGGATCCTTTGTCATAATAAATTGGAGAGGTAATCACGATAAGTGGCTAGATCTTAAGTATGAACCTCCTCACTTGAAAAGATTAGAGGCTTGAATTTAAGTTTGTAACTCTCAATAAAATTATATTTAAATATTTTTCTTCATATGCTACGAGGATCAAACTTATGTTTGATCAGGTTAGTCATATGCTAAGAGTTTAGAACTTAAATTTGAGCCTCTTTCAATCCAAAATCAGTGTAGATTTCAACTTTTGGATCTTGTTTGGATTAGTAATTAAGAGGATCAAAATTAAGTTTGAGCTTCTATGTATTCAAATCAGAAAGGCTCAAACTTAAGTTCGTATTTGTCAAGATAAGAGGCCCCAATCATAAGTTTAAGCCTCTTGCACTCAAAAGAGTGTGGACTTGAACTTAAGTTTGATCCTCTCTCAAACAACTACAATTTATGTGTATTCTTTCTCATATTCTAGGAGGCTCAAATTTTAGTTCGACCCTTCCTCAATCATAAGGGAATATGGCATTAAGAAGAATACAACATAGAACTTATTTTTGAGGATGTTAATCATCTATTATAGGCTCAAACTTAAGCTCGAGCTCTATGTAGTTGAGTGGGCGAGGATCAAAATTAAGTTGGAGCCTTTATCAAAATAAATAGGAGAGGCTCCAACTTAAGTTTGAGCCTCTCAATCAACTTAATTTTGAGTCTCTTTTGGTCTTATTCTATGAGGCTCAAACTTAAGTTCAAGCATGTTAGTCAAATACTAAGAGGTTTGAACTTGAGTTTGAACATCTTTCAATCAAAGCTCAATGTAGATCTCACCTTCTTTGTTAGGTTGCTTTGATTGCTACCTAAGAGCTGATGGGAGAATATACACCTTCCCTATTTAGATTTGAAGCATAGATGCCTCACAAGTATACTTAGAGATACCTCTATTCACTCAAAATAATGGTTCTCTCAAATCTTACGAATTGAACCGAAGCGTTGTTGTACACTCACTCACTAGGGTGAAAAATGAAAAAAAAAAGCACCATGTAAGGATTTCAATTAGTTATGCTTATTCTAGATTAATCTTGTCAAATCATCTTAAGAAAAATATATTTACATATAGAAAGATGGAGTTGTTTATCCAAAGGATCCTCAAAATAAAAGGTATCAGTTGTATAAATCATGGGTTAGACCCTTCAAAAGAAACCTATGTTTCTTTTATCTAAACCTTGAGGTTTTATTTCATAGAAGTCTCAAATTGAAGGGTTTGTTACCTTAGGAAATTAACCTAAGGGAATAAAACTTTAGTCTTGGGAGAAGCTTCTCCCAAGTGACACCTTGACTCGTATGTGACTTCAATTGAAATAGAAGCCATGTGATTCTCTTTAGAAAGTATCCACATGAAGGACGCTTGGAAGGACACATGGCTAAAAATTAAGGCATACAACTCTTGGACCTTTGGTATATATATGGGTGGAGTTGGATGGGTGGATACGTACGCACTCACTCTCTGGTGGATGCTATACTCTAGGAAGAAGTTTTCACAACAGTGGTAATCAGAGCCAAGTTCTTTTTCAAGTACTTGTAGTATTTCTTGATTTATGTGCACGCAATCTACTAGAGGTTGTTGGGGGATTCTTGGACAAGAAGGAGTTTGAGGGTTTGTAGGAGAAAAGGAAAAGACCAGGAGAGGAAATACACCTTGGAAGCTTTTGCCGATTGATTACAGTAAGACAATTACAATGTTTCAAGCACAATACAAACCAATACTTCTGTGCACAATCCCACAGAGTGCTCAATGACAAAATACCAAATACCCCAAAGTCTTCTTGCCGCCAGCCTCCTCTGCACCAGACCTCCACCTGCTTCAAGCTTATCCTTGTGCACACCTTGCACCAAGCTTCCAGTAAGGGGGAGGAATGAATACCTTCTGTCGGCACGCGCACACTGCAAGGAGACCTTGAGATCCTTGGGGGACTAGCTTAGCACTCTCTGCACAATCCCTTAGTCACTCTCCATGCACTCCTTCAACTCCACTTCTCTGCGTCGCACACTGGTGACTCTGGCACTTCTCTCTCTTGCTTCACTTGGACTATGCTTCTCTTGCTTACTCTAGCCTTGGTCCAAGAATAGTCCTTGCCTTGATTTGAGTGTGTCGATCACGTACGCTCCTAACTGCAATAGTATCTTGGTGCTCACTTTGATGTCCCAAGATTGTCTTCACAAGTGGCAGCCAATGACTCCCTGTTTTGTTCTGTAGTGACTTTAGAGTAAAGCCAAAAAATTTTAATTGGGGGGCCATACTTTCCCCTGTGCGTACGCTGCCGCTTCACATACCTTCACATTTCCTTTTAAGTCTTTACTTTTGCACATAAGAGAGGGTTCACCTGAACCTTCCAAAACACTTTAAAAACACTTTGAACCTTAGGGAAATTAGAGAAATACCTCTGTAACCCACTTTCTCCAATTTACCCTTTGTGGACAATTAATTGTGCACTACCTGTGCACTTTGACACCTGCACTTTAGCACCTTAACTTTGCACCTGTTGACTTTGACTTTGACCTTGTTGAATTTGACAAGTTGACTTTGACCTTTTGACTTTGACTGCAATTGAATTTGACCAATATGACTTGTATGGGCTCAACAATTGCCCACCACCTAATGTGCTCTCCGTCCCGGAGAGCTATAACCAAAGCTCTGAGCATAGAGGACATCATGAATTGTGAGCTGCAAAATCTTGAAGAGGACACCTGAGCAGCAAACAACTCCACCAGAACAAGCACCAGAGAAGAACTTAAAGAGGGATGTTGGTAATGGAAAAGCAAAGGGGCAATGGGAGGGTAGAAAGGAGGTGGAGGGGAGGGCTAAGGGGCGGAGATGAATAGGGTAGGGAGGGGTAAGGATGTGGCTGGGCAGATTGGTAAAGGGAGGGATAGGGAAGAGGAATCAGGGGTTTGGAGGGGGTTAAAATGATCAAACAGTAGAGCTACAGAGCGTACATATGGGAAATATAAAAACCTAATGTAAGATAATGGGAGAATAGACCACGTGGACAATGTGGTGAAATAAAAACATGTGATAAATGTGCTCAAAACATGGGGGTTTTGACCAAAAGCCAGAGAAAAAGGTGGAATTTCGAAAAATAAAGCCAAAAATTGAGTACAGAGGTGCCAAAAAACATGAAAATGACTCCAGTTTTGAAAAAAAACGGCCATCCGAGGCACAATCCAGAGCCAAAAGGTTTGAACTATGAAAAATAAATAAATAAATATATATATATATATATATATATATATATATATATATATATATATATATATATATATATATATATATATATATATATATATATATATATATATATATATATATATATATATATATATATATATATATTAAAATATAAAAAAGAAAAAAATGAAACAAAAAGACCTCCCTTTTTTTTTTTGAGATAACACCTGTGCGTGCCCAAATAATAATAAAATATAAATAAAAACAAATAAAATATAAAAATCATAAATAAAATAAAAAAGAAAATAAAATAAAATGATAAAAAATAATGAAAAAAGAAAATAAAAATTAAAAATAATGTGGGGGGGCCTAGGGGGGCGGGTTGGTCGGTGGTGGTCGGTTGGGGGGGGAGGGGGGGGGGGGGGATTTTTTTTTTTTTGCAGAAAAAGAAAACGCCCTGGGGGGCTTTTTGTTTTTCAATTATCCAAAAAACCAAAGAAAAATAAAAAAAAAAATCCAAAAAACCAAAGAAAAATACAAAAAAAATCCAAAAAAATTTCCTAGAGTGTTAGGCCAGTTTCTTCACTCAAAATGACAGAGAGCTTCCTTTATTCCCCAAATGTGGCAAGAAAAAGACACGTGAAAAAGGAGAAAAATGCTAGAAAAAATTCTAAAAAATGCTTGAAAAATTCTGAAAAAATTCCTAAAAATTCCGAAAATTGTACCTTTGAAAAGTTGATGAAATGGTTGCTAAATTTGCTAAAAACTCAAGAAACAAGCATGAAATGGATAAAGAAAACTACTAAAACTTAAGTAAAAATGACAAGAAAAGACTATGTACAACCTGGATAAATTTTGCAAGTTCCAGGTGATCCATAATTCTTCATGTGGCTTGATGATATGCCTTTAGCCATGATCTTTATATGTTGACCCCGAAAAACTCCTCCATAACCTTCAATTGTGTTGCACTTCATTTTTTTATCTTCTTTGCTCCTAACTGCAATAGTATCTTGGTGCTCACTTTGATGTCCCAAGATTGTCTTCACAAGTGGCGGCCAACGACTCCCTGTTTTGTCCTGTAGTGACTTTAGACTAAAACCAAAAATTTTAATTGGGGGGCCATACTTTCCCCTGTGTGTACGGTGCCGCTTCACATACCTTCACATTTCCTTTTAAGTCTTTACTTTTGCACATAAGAGAGGGTTCACCTGAACCTTCCAATACACTTTAAAAACACTTTGAACCTTAGGGAAATTAGAGAAATACCTCTGCAACCTGCAACCCACTTTCTCCAATTTACCCTTTGTGGACAATTAACTGTGCACTACCTGTGCACTTTGACACTTGCACTTTAGCCCCTTGACTTTGCACCTGTTGACTTTGACTTTGACCTTGTTGACTTTGACCACTTGACTTTGACCTTTTGACTTTGACTGAAGTTGACTTTGACCAATATGACTTGTATGGGCTCAACAAAGGTTATGGAAAAATTTGAACTCATCATTAACTGTGTCGCTTCTTCTCCATTCTCTTTCGATTGAAATTCGCGCCTAAGTATTGTCGCATGTGCTCAGTAATGGTACATTGGTACCTACCTAAGCTAAAGGTAGTTAAAGCATTACTTATTCAATGATCAAGGGAGCTTCTAGCCGACGGACGAAGTAGCTCAGTCCCCACACGGGCATTAAATGAAGAAAAATCCAGTTGCTCTGCTGCAGGAGGAGGGCGCCACTTTGTCGTCATTCAATTGCACCTCGATTAGAGTGAAGGGTGGAGCAGTCACGTTTGAGCATAGCCGCCGAATCGTTGCAATCTAGAGAGAGAAAAAGAACATCTAAAGCATCATCGAATCCTTGTTGTCATAGATACTTAAGGTACAAGCCTTAATTAAACGTGAAGGACCCCGTCTCTCTACGCGCGCTTAGTCATGAGCTCTCTTCTCTCTCTCGGTAAATGAAGCCTGCCTGAGCACCACCACTAAGTACTTTGAGCTATAAATCATTTAAGGTAAAGAAGAATTTTCCCTCCCCTAGCCAACCGACGACCGAAGAAGGAGCATCAATTTCAGGGCCAAAGATGGCGCAGCGCTGCACTCTCTGAAGTGAATGAAGGCAGAGGAATTTGCTTATTTGATTTGTTTTTCTTTCCTATTTAAGCACAGAATGAACGTGCATAGATGGGAATTGAACCGTGACCTCATAGAAGAGTAGCATTGTTCTGAATCAAGATATCTCAGCCGTTCGACACCCCATAGCTTGCACATATTATTTATGTAGTCATCGCTGCTAGCAATTGTAGATCATAAACAAAGGAAGAGGATACAATCCCTCAGTTGGTGCACAGACAGGATTCGATCACGGATCCTCTCAAGCAGATTGAAATACTACAATCATCATGGAGGATTAAAGATTGAAGAGCCTAAGAAAGTTCAACTGAGGCGGTGAAGTAGTGAATCGTCCAAGGCGGCCCAAGCTGACCTACAACTAGAAGCTGATATCAAAGAAAAAAATCGGGGAAGTACTGGATTTAATTTTCATCTATTTTCCTTCAGTAACAGAAATGGCATTTTCTTATTTCTAGTTGATTCCAAAGTATTCACTGAATTATGGGGGATTCATACGCAAGTAACATGTTATTAGACATTCCTAGGCAGGAAGAGGATTATGTACCGCAGGAAGGGGGTAGACAAATAGATTACACTCTAGATCTTCCAGAGATAGGCCAAGAAGAAATGCAGAAATTATATATTTATAAAGAGTTGAATGGTTTGGATGAAAAAATGAACGATATCCAAGCGGATATGTTCATTGTTAAAGAAATCCAAAACGAGATGGGTACCCTTTGTATTCAATCAATGAAGTTCAAGGGAAGATGGAACAAATTCTTAATACGATTTGTCCATCCTTACCCTTACCTTCCCAAAGGGGATCCTTGTCTGTTCGACCAAGGAACCCATCATCTAGTAAAGGAACTGATGCCCCTTTACCCTTGCATAGTAATGTATCTTTAAAAAATAAAGATAATGAAGTAAATCCTCCTCATACTGCCATGAAGTTTAGAAGCCTGTCTTTTGCAAAAGACTTAAAACCACCTCAATTTTCAGGGGAAGATAAAGACCGAAACAAAGATGCAGTCTTGACATTTTCAGAAAAAATGGCAAGACTTGCATCAGTTAAAAAACACCCCTGAAGCTCATCAAGTCTTAGAAACAAGTTTATCACTTGGACCTAAGGCTTATAAGTGGTGGATGAGCTTTAAGGAGGCTCAAAGAATCCCAGAAACTTGGAATCAATGTGAAGAATTCTTCAAAAAAGAATTCTTACGAGAAAATGAGGATGAGAGAAACTGGGAAGAATGGGACAAAGTCCTGCAGAGAGGACGTCCCCTTTCTCTATATATTTCTCATTATCAAGAAATAGTACTCAAATTGCAAAACCTTGATGACTTTCATAAGGTAAGAGGTTTCATCCGTGGTCTCGACAAGCAAGTTAAACATGAAGTGAAAAGAAGTGCTCCAAAAAGTTTAGAAGATGCTATTAAGTTAGCACAGATCTATGAAGATCATGCTAAAACTGGAACACAACCACTTCATCTTGTCGGAGACAATAAAAAATTTAAACCAGGTAAAAGAAAGCTAGGCACATTCAAAACAGATGAATTTAAAACCCCTAGACCTTCATGACCTAGGCTAGACCCTGAGGTTTGGGAAAAAGCAAAAAATGAGAATATTTGCTTTAAGTGCCTTAAGCTAAGACATCTTAGTAAGAATTGCATGACTAGGGGACAACAAAAAGCCACCCATGAGATAAGAGGGAAAGAAAAGATAGGAATACACTTAGTCCAAACATTGAATCTCGAAAATAGTAAAGTTTGGAAAAAAGTGGTAGTCCTTCAGGAAGATTACAAGCATCAGTGTTGTTTGTCTGACTCAATGTGGGTCCCAAACCAATTTGGACCTCATGACTTGGTCAAACTTCATGCTTGTATAAGTGGTGAAAAGGCTAGAGTCATGATAGATGACTCGGCCACCCACAACTTCCTAAACTACTCACTGGTGAAGAGACTAAAGTTGCCCTAGCAAAAGTCACCTCATTAGTATGTGGTATCTATGATGCAAGGTCAAGACAAGAAAGTTTGGGATACTATGATATGTAAACTTGAAATAGAATTTCAAGGTTATAAAGATAAATTAGACTTTCAAATCATGCACATGGAAAGAACTGATGTGGTTTTGGGTAGAGAATGGCTTTGGGGTTTAGGAAAAACACTTAAAAGAAGCTATCAGCTGAATACTTTGGAATTTGAGAGAAATGGAATCTGTTATCTAATTCAAGGAGAGCATGATGTGCCCATTACTCCTTTGATTTCTAGCATGGAGCTGAAAAAACTTGTAAATACTCAAAAAGCATAAGTTTTCATGATACTTCCTACTGATGTAAACATTGTACATAATATGAATTCAGTTTCTTATATCTTGTCTCCCTTATCTGAACATGAAAGGTTTAAATTTAAGTGTTCAATAAATAATTCTCGGGATGTTTTTCCAAAAGAACTTCCCCATGGCTTACGTCCTTCTTGTGGGCAAGTCGACCATGCTATAGACTTGCTCCCAGGAACTAAGCCTATATGTAAATCCCCTTATAGACTCCCTTTTTCCCAGTAGGCTGAAGTAGAAAAGAAGTTAAATGAATACCTAGTTAATTCATTATCCAATGCCCCGAATTGATGATTTATTTGATCAATTAAAAGGAGCTAAGATAATTTCAAAACTTGATCTCCATCAGGGATATAACCAAATCAAAATTAATTATGAAGATGTTCGTAAAACAGCTTTTAGAACTAAATACGAGCATTTTGAGTTTTTAGTCATGCCTTTTGGACTAACAAATGCCCCAGCCACGTTCATGACACTAATGAACACTATATTAAGCCCATATTTGGGAAAATTTGTGGTTGATTTTCTTGACGATATTCTTTTCTATAGTCAAGATGCAGCCTCTCATCTAGAACATTTGGAAAAAGTTTTCCAAGTTCTAAGAGAAAACAAATTATTCGAAAAAGAAGATAATTGTGAATTCTTTTGATCAGAAATCAAATATCTTGGACACATTATATATGAAAAAGGGATTCAAGTAGATCCTGATAAGGTCCAAGTTATTCTTTGCCTCACCCTGAAACTATTACAGAACTTCAAAGTTTTTTAGGGTTAGCACGATACTATAGAAAATTTGTACCCAACTTTGCAAAAATCTCAACCCCTTTATTTGAGAAATTAAGGGGTAAACCCAAAAATCTCACTTGGGAGAAGGAACAGGCTCAAAGTATGGAAATACTTAAAAAAGCCTTAGCTTTGGCCCCAGTTCTACAGATAGTAGATCCAAATGAACCTTTTGTAGTTGAAACAGATGCTAGTGATCTAGCAATAGGAGTTGTATTGATTCAAAATGGTCGACCAATTGCTTTTGAAAGCCAAAAGCTAAATTCAGCTCAAAGAAATTATTGTACCTATGAAAAAGAGCTTTATGCAATTGTGCATGCTCTAAAAAAATGGAGACATTACTTGTTTGGCGCCAAGGTAATTATAGTTTTTGATCAAGCCAGTATTAAATGGTTTGCAAACCAATCCAAATTATCAAGTAGAAAAGCTAGATGGGCCGAATTACTCCAAGAATTTGATTATGAACTTAGATATAGAAAGGGAAAATTTAATATTGTGGCAGATGCATTAAGCAAGATGCCCATGTTAAATTCTTTGAGTTTCATACAAATTTCTAATGAGTTAGTAACACTCATGAAGGACAAGTATCAAGAAGATACTAGTTTTAGGAAAGCCTGGAAGAAGGTTTCTACCCCAAGTACAAACTTATCAAATGAAGATAAGTTTAAACATTACAGTATTCAAGATGAATATCTGTTATACAAAGGAAACATATGTGTTCCTTGTAATTCCGAACTTAGAAAAAAAGTTTTGTTTGAATGTAATGATGCCCCAAGTGCAAGACATCCTAGAATCAACAAAACTTATGAATTAGTAAAAAGGCAGTTTTACTCGCCTAGTATACATAAGGATGTACATAATTATGTACTTAGATGCACTAAGTGCCAAGTTAACAAAGCTGAAAAGTTTAAGATAGGGGGTTTGTTGCATCCCTTAGAAATTCCAAATGGAAAATGGGAAAGTATTTCCATGGATTTCATTACAGGCTTGCCACGTACCCCTAAAGGTCATGATGCTGTTTGGGTCATAGTTGACCGATTGAACAAAATGGCTCGTTTCTTACCTACCCAAACTACAGTAAAAACTCTAGAATTGGCTAAATTATTCATAGAACAACTGTATAGACTCTATGGATTACCTCAAGACATAGTGTCTGATAGAGATAGAAAATTCACTAGTCATTTCTGGAGAGTTGTATTCAATCGGTTAGAAACTAAGCTTAATTTGAGTACTGCTGAACATCCTCAAACGGATGGTCAAACTGAAAGAGTCAATCGCATACTTGAAGATATATTACGAGCATACATATCTTCTACCCAAACTAACTAGGAAGACTATTTACCAATAGTCCTGAGAGAATACTATGCACTCGAGATAAGAAAACAAGAAATCATTTATATAAAGAGTGCCTAGTTAAATGGAGGGATGGAACCAAAGAAAGTGCTACTTGGGAACGAGTAAGTTCCATAAATAAAAGATTTCCCTCTTTGTTAACTATTGGTTAAAAAAGAGGAAAGCATCTTTTGAGAGTGAGTCCATGATCAAGAGAAGTGAATCATGGTGCATGGGGGAATACTCCACATAATATACCAAAACACATTTTCGAGGAAAAAAATGTTAAGGGGGGGAAGAATGTTGTATATATCATGGGTTAGACCCTCCAAAAGAGACCTATGTTTCTTTTATCTAACCCTTGAGGTTTTATTTCATAGAAGTCTCAAATTGAAGGGTTTGTTACCTTAGGAAATTAACCTAAGGTAATAAAACCTTAGTCTTGGGAGAAGCTTCTCCCAAGTGACACCTTGACTCGTACGTGACTTCAATTGAAATAGAAGCCATGTGATTCTCTTTAGAAAGTATCCATATGAAGGACACTTGGAAGGACACATGGCTAAAAATTAAGGCATACAACTCTTGGATCTTTGGTATATATATGAGTGGAGTTGGATGGGTGGATACATACTCACTCACTCTCTAGTGGATGCTATACTCTAGGAAGAAGTTTTCACAACAGTATCCATGCTTTCATAATCTTCATGACTAGCAAATCTTAATGATGCTAACACAATAGGATCACAAATATTTCCTGAAGCTGCTTGTCATAATGTACCTCAATAGAGCATCATATTTAGAATCTTGTGAACTTAAGATTATAGAGTACCCTCATTGTGAGAAATCAACCCTTCACTCCAACTACATTAAGGTTTCCAAGGTGACTCAATGAGTTGTTACCCTACTGCCCTATGTCCCTAGGGTCATGTGTTAGTTACTGAGCAACCATACATATCACATAAACTTTATTCCGTTATGCCAAACTTATGTTATTAGATCCTTTAAAGTATATTCAATAAGATGCATCTACTAAGGAAAGACAAAGTGCATGCATATTCTTTCAATTTCAAAGCTCACTTTTTGGTTATCTTGATTTATGGTTTGGTTTTCCATTTAAGATGAAATTTTAGAAAATAGATACATCTAGGTTTTCTATTCTATATTCTTGTATCTATTTGACTAGGTTCTAGGGATTCAATGGTTGTGTTATTGCACTCTTTAGGAATTTGATATGTGATACAACTTCATTATCCTAGATTTTATCAACTTTCTCTTCATGAGTTGAGAAAATGAAGTATTTTGATGACGATGCACCACAGTGTGCTCTCCTTCTCAAGAGCTCCACGATGATATGCTTGGAGTAGAAAACCGAGCTCCTGAGGCCGCACACAGTACTCCGCATAGATGCTACAAAATACACAGAAAACACAGTACACAGGGAGCACGAAAACAGACTTCTTAGGTCTCACAAATGCGGTCAAACTTACCATCTGTGGCTGACCAAGCCACTATATGTTTTATTAAAGAACATATACAAAGAAGTGTCCAGTGGCCATTTGGCCTTTCACATGGACACTAATGGTAACAATCTCCCACTAAAGGCCAACATGGCCAAAGTAACTATGGAAGAGAAATAAAGAATGATAAAGAATACCTGAGTGTAAGTATACAAACTATACCACCCACCTGACGGGATTGTTACATAGTATACAAGTGACTATGTAAGGTCAAGAATCAAGTAACCCCCATCAAGTGACAAGTCGAAAGTTATCCTGTGGTAGAGCTTTAGTCAAAGCATCTGCAACATTGTCTCGAGTGTGAACCTTCTCAAGAATAATGTGCTCAGTGGCTAAGCAATCTCTAATGAAGTGATACCTCACCTCAATGTGCTTGGTCTTCACGTGATAGACCAGATTCTTAGCCAAAGCAATGGCACTTTGACTATCACTGAGCAAGCGAGGTACATGATGAGGTAAACCCATATCACAAGCAAGACGAGAAAGCCACAATGCTTCCTTACATGCATCACTTGCTCCAACATACTCTACTTATGTGGTGGAAATGTACATTCTTGAAGACGATATCTCAAAGAGATAGCACCTCCAGAAAAATGAAGAATGTACCCTGATGTAGACTTATGATTGTCTACACAACTAGCATAGGCAAAATCTGTGTAACCAAGAATGGATGCTTTCCCTCTACCTAAGCATAGACACTTGTCCTTAGTGCCACTCAGATATCTTAAAATCATCTTGATCGCTTCCCAATGTTTCTTGCCAGGATTAGACATATATATGCTCACAACTCCCACTGCAAATGCAATGTTTGGTCTCCTAGCTACCATAGCATACATGAGACTACCAACAACAGACTGATAGGGAAATTTGGTCATGAATTCCTTTTCCTCATCTGATTTGGGGCAATCATCCTTGCTCAATTTCACATATGTGGGTAAAGGTGTACTCAATGCCTTTCCACCCTGCATATTGAATCTGTGAAGTACTTTGGATATGTACTCACTTTGAGAAAAGTCATGCATCTTTTACTCCTATAACGAGTAATGCGCATGCCAAGAATATGTTTGGCATCCCCCAAATCCTTCATATCAAATGTCTGACTCAACTTCTTTTTGAGAATTGACAAATCATAAGAGGACTTCCCAGCAATCAACATATCATCGACATAAAGTATCAAGCATATCAAGCTGCCATCTGAGCATCTCTTTGTGTAGAGACAATGATCCTCATTACTCGAGAATAGCCTTGAGACTTCATAAAAGCATCAAAATTTTGGTACCATTGTCTAGGAGACTGTTTAAGTCCATACAAGCTCTTCTTAAGCTTATGAACTAGACTTTCCTTGCCAAAAACTACATAACCCTCTGGTTGTTCCATATAGATCTCATCTGTAAGATCTCCATGCAAGAAATCAGTTTTCACATCCATTTGGACTAGCTCTAAGTCCTCCATTGCAATGAATCCAAGAAACATGCGCAGGGTAGTCATCTTGACCAGTGGAGAGAAGATTTCCTCAAAATCAACACCATGTTGTTGCTTAAAACCCTTTGCAACAAGTCATGCTTTATACTTCGGAGAAGCACTACCTGATGTGAATGTCAGCTTATATACCCATCTACATGATAAAGCTTTCTTGCCATTCGGCAAAGGTACTAAATCCCAAGTACCATTCTTGTGAATAGAATCCAACTCACTCTTCATGGCATGCTCCCACTTGACATGATCCTCTGTCTGCATAGCCTCTTTGTAGCAAGAAGGTTCACCGACATTTGTTAGTATAACAAAATCTAAAGCTAGAACATATATATCAGGTGGATGTGAGGCAAAACGTCTCAATGGTTGCTGAACAGGAACATGTGTAGAGTGATCTGAATGGAAATTCTCTTGAAATCCCTATGTGCAGCATTTTTATGCATGCTAATTGGAGGACTAGTATCCTAAAATACCACTCTTCTCACTTCAACCTCCTTAATGGGTTGTTTATGCATCTTGGACTCATTGAAAATGACATCACTACTTCTGATCATTGATCGTGTTTCAAGATCCCATAAGCGATATCCAAATTGTCCTTCTCGACCATATCCAAGAAAAATGCATTTCTTTGACTTATGGTCCAACTTTTGTCTAAGATGCTTGGGTATATGAAGATATGCTTCACACCCAAAAACTCGAAGATGATCATAATATGGTGGCTTCCTTGTCCATAACTCTTGTGCCACTTTCAAACCTTTGGCAGTACTAGGTGAAAGGTTAATCACATGATCTGCACTCAATACTGCTTCTGCCCAAAAGCCTTGTGAGAGGTTTGCCTGATGCAACATAGAGACTGCTCTATCTTGAATAGTTCTATTCATCCTCTTAGTTACACCATTCTGTACTGGGGTATAAGGAGCTGTAAACTCTCTGCAAATCCCTCTAAACTGACAGAAGAGGATAAATTCATGTGAGGTATAGTCACACCCGTTATCTGAATGTAAAGCCTTAAGCTTAGTTCCTTTTTCAGTCTCAACTGAAGCAAGCCATTTTTTGAAAGTAGGGAATACCTCATCCTTCAATTTGATAGGATATACCAAAACTTTTCTAGTAGCATCATCTATGAAAGTGACAAAGTAGAGAGAACCACCTAAGGACCTAGTGAGCATGGGACCACACAGATCTGTATGAATGAGATCTAAAGGCTGAATTGAAGAGTCAATGTGTGTTCTATGCACATTTTTGGTTTGCTTTCCATATTGACAATGCTCACAAAATGAAAATTCGGAGAAAGATAACACAGGTAAGTAGCCAGAATAAGAAAGATTTTCCATTCCACTATGAGATATATGGCCCAAACGACCATGCCAAATACAAGCCATAGGCTGTTCAGTAACAACTAACAAGTGTTCTTTCTGTGATACAAATAAATGATAATTGAGGTACATGGCGTACATTATGCATAGTAAATTTTGAACCATCAATGAACTGCACAACCACATCTCCAATCCCCACAACATCACACTAGTAAGAGTCACCAAGTCTCACGGTACCAAGAGACTTTGCTGCATAATTAGAGAACCATTCCCTGTGTGGTGTCACATGGAAAGAAGCACCAGAATCTAGCAGCCATGTGTGGGAAAGAGAATTAGCCATAAGCACCTCAGATGGCACAATACTATCAAGTGTTAACACATTAGCATCATCAACAATAGCATTAATTTCTTCGATCTTCACAGTCGAAGTAGATGGTGCAGGTAACTGTTTAACATGCCCATCAACGTTCTGTCCTTTACCTTTAAAATTCTTTAATGCATAACAGTCTTTCTTCATATGTCCTTTCTTATGACAATAATGGCATTCGATATCCCTCTTCCTTGATTTACTTCTACTCTCATTTTGTTGACCATTCTTTTCCTTGTTCTTGCTCCTGCCACGTTGCTGATTATGTCCTTGGTAAGAATCACAAACATTATATGCATCTCCACTCTGAGTGCCAACCATAGATTTTCTACAGATCTCCTCACTCAAGAGTGCTCCACATATGTCATTATAGACAAGTTTACCACCAGGTGCACTATTGCTAATAGCTGTGCAAAATGTATCCCATGATGATGGCAGGGGGCATAGCAACAATACTGCTTTCATTTCATTATTCATATCCATTTTCTGAGCTTGTAACTGGGAAAATATCGCATCAAACTCATTTAGATGAGCAGCAACACTATCTATGTCCTTCATACGAAGGTCATATAACTTTCTCATTAGATACACTTTATTTGATTGAGTCTCTTTTTCATATGTATTGCATAACTTCTTCCAAAGCTCCTCTGTACTTTCACAGTTTTTTACTGTAAAGTAAACATTATCTGCCAGGTGCAAGTGAATGGTAGACCTGGCCATTTCATCTAGCTCATCCCAATCATCTTCATCCATGTCAGCAGGCTTCTTTGAAATCCCATTTACTAGCTTCCATTGCCTCCTTTGAATCAGTACATCTTTAATCTGATTCTTCCATAGAGCAAAGTTTGTGCCATCAAATTTTCGGATCTCAAAATGGTCTTTGCCCTGCAAGTTATAGCTCCTCCTCTAAACACTAGCACTAGATCCTGATCCACTAGATATGCCTGAGACCTCTGATGCCATGATGGTAGATAACTAAATAAAATGATAATGGAGCTAGAAGAGTCCAAACACCAACGAATAAGTGTATCAAGGAGTAAATCGACCACTATAAAGTTGACAAAACCAAAAATCTAGAAAAAATTTGGCAGAGTATCCTCTGCGAAATGAGTGTATGACCAGTGTCAAAATATCATAAAACTGCAAGTACTGAGATGTTTTCCTACATAGTGAATCACTGACTCCACTGCATATAATTAGTTACCCAATAGAAGCCAACTAGGCTTATTGAGCACCTATGAACAACTATCATACATCTCCTATGGCGAGGCTAGGTAAGTCTTCCACCTGCATCATCGACGAGACCCTGACATCTAGGTGTCTCCCAATTAAGAAAACCTCACCACAATCCTCTTTATCAAACATAAAAGGCTTTATGCAAAGAACGTGAACGCTATATCAATGACCACATGGACGTATATAAGCGGTATCCACAGAAGCATACATGATGTGTATGTGTTCAATATATGCAGTAAAATGACACTAAAAGGCTGAATGCACATCCCAAAAGCTAGCTAATAGCTCCAACAAGTGTCTGTCAACTGTGATGTTTTTGGCTCAAAAACCTACATAAATTTGTAGCGACTCCTCCCACCAAAACTGAAAACCTTTCTAGAAACCTGTGGTTTTGCAAGTGTGACTGAAAAACACAACCCCAAAGGTTGATATTTATTGTCAAAGAAGTACAAAGAACACTCTTCTTGATGTTCGTGGACATGTGTGAAGAGAACTGTGTGCAAAACTACTCCAAAATGGCTCCAAAAGACACCCAAAAATGCTTCAAAAATAGGCTTTGAAAGCAATGAATGAAGCTTTGAGGGACCAAAACATGTTTAAGGTAATTTCAACCTTAGTCTTTCCCCTTCTTCAGACACCACAAGAGTGTAGCTTAGTGGCAAGAGATTGTCATGGTTAAGCGAGCTCTGGGGGGAATTGTACTGGGATGGGTGACCTCTCGGGAAGTACCCAGAACCTCTATATTCCTTGATCGTTGAGGTCCTCCCTCACGCGCAACCAATGGCGCCAATGTTGACTTCGGTGACTTGGATGACAAGGTATGCCAAGGTCTATGCCTTGGTTGCCGCCTTAGTCGTAAGCCTGGGGGGGGTGCTCGCTTCACTGGCACAAAATGAACGAAGCTTTTTTGCGTCAAACTGCTCTAATACCAGTGAAGTATTTTGATGATGATGCACCACCGTGCACTCTCCTTCTTGAGAGCCACGATGATATGCTCGGAGTAGAAAACCAAGCTCTTGAGGCCACACACAGTACTCTGCACAGATGTTGTAGAATACACAAGAAACAGAGTACATAGGGAGCACGAAGACAAACTTCTTAGGTCTCACAAATGCGATCGAACTTACCATCTGTGGTTAACCAGGCCACTATATGTTCTATTAAAGAACATATACCAAGAAGTGTCCAGTGGCCATTTGGCCTTTCACATGGACACTAACAGTAATAGAAAAATGGATCAAAGTCTATATGTATGTTTTATCTTTTTGTTTGTAGCACATAGACCATTTGATAAGAATGTTTGAAGCCAATTGTGTCTTGCAATAGGATCACAATGTGCCCTAAAATGCCTCGCCATAATTTACCTCAATACTTGATATTTAGCATCTTGTGGACTTAATGTTATACCATATCGTCCTTGTGAAAAATGAGCCCTTTAACTCCTAATGCTTTATGGTTTCCAAGGTTGAACGACTTGCATTTGAAGAGCATCCCATGCACAAGGTAGTACACACGCAACTTAATTATGGTAAGTTCGATATGGATGATTATTCATGCATATGAGAAGGAGCTTTTTATGATTTTTCTTTTTAATATTCATTCTTTTTTTGTACACTAATGCATAAAAAGACCATTATTGTTTTTTTCCTGGAAGATAAGCATGTCATCACTCTTGATAGGTACAATATGTCAATGAAGATTAATGAAAATATCTATGAATCTAATATGCATTTCCCTCATAAATGCCAAAGATATAATAAATGGAAACTAAATATACCATCTTAGAGCGTTATGTGTTTAGCTTGATATATCAAAATTGCTCACCTCTCATGTCATTAGATAGCTAACCTCATAGCCTCAATATTTTAAGTTGCGAATTATGTGGATCCCAAAAAGTGTGTGTGTGTGTGTGCATGCTAAATAGCCAAAATTGGTGTGCTTGTTCTACCTAAGCTCCTCAAGCTTGAGGAATCCTTGGCTTGCACAAAATGGAGCTAATAAATACAAAAGTGGGTGTTTCTAATATACATATGTTACAAAAGTGATAAAAATCACTATTTGAGGTTTTTAAAAAAGTCATATCAATTATATTGCTTTGAGAAAGAATGACTGCATGGCTCCCCACGACTCTTTTTAGTCTGCCTTCACATGCTTCCTCTGTGTATGTGCCTTTGGCTAGTGCCAAGTCCCCCCTTACCAGGTCACGCGTGTGTGTCTTTTCAAGTCATTGTACTCTAAAAAAAAAAGTGTCCCTACAAACTTTAGCTCTTCATGCGCATGTCCACCACGAGCTCAAGCATCTCCTCCTTCCACTTCTCTATCCCATTCAAAAAATCCTAGTGCTTACATCTTTTGAATGCCCCTCTACTCCTTTAGCGGCCAACCTCCCTCATCTCTTGCCTTTCACAGCTAAAAATAACTTTACATCATCTCCTCTCATTTATCACGCCATAATTGGTGAAAAATTTATTGAACATGATATGATGGGATCACTAACTTGGCCTCTTGAATCAAGATGGCCTCCAATCGGGTTTTTTTCCCCCGAGGTAATACTTATTAGTCTATCAACAACTATTTACTAGATAGATAAACGTGGGACTACAATTGGGATTCATTGGTTCCTCTTGTATTCGCATGCATGGTGGAAGCCATGCAACCATGAGATTCTAAATCACAAGTTCTAATTGTTACCCAACTCGATCCATTCACGTCTGCCTATATCAAGGATTCATGAGCAATGTAAACATAGGTCTTCAGCTTCAAATGTAATGTAGAGATGGAAATCTGTACACCAACACCATCCCTAAAGCCCTAACATTAGTCATCTCTACATGATGCTTGGCCATGTGTGTATCTTCTCTATGTGGAGATGAAGGTCTTGAGTCCATATTTAGTGTTGGAGTTTGAGGTCTATGAAAGCACTTGAATAACACAAGGAAGAAGAGAAGCTTGGAGCACAACACGCAATACTTAATGTATTACCAAGAGAAAGTACAAATACTAGTGATCTGTTATGGTTATAAGCATATACACAAGCCGAGGGAAGAAAGCCTCCTAAAGAGGGAAAAATGTGCCCCAACGGTCCTAACTATGTTCACACACATAACTAGCAAAATATATCAACAAATCCCCTTTTGGAGTGATGCCATGAACAAGCAGCTACCATTCATGTATCAAGAAGTGCCAAGCTATGTGGAAAGAGATCAATCCACAAAAGGAATTAAGCCCAAAGCTTTGCAAAAATCTTCAAACTAGCTTCTCTTTAGGTAGAGCCTTTGTGAAAAGATTTTCCATGTAATCATGTGTGGGCACATATGCCAAACTGATCTCCATAGCAGAGAACCTCTCCCTGCTGTAATGATAATGCACTTCAATGTGTGTTGCGCGAGCATGTAACATAGAGTTCCTTGCAACTTCCAATGTGCTCTAACTGTTAGTGAAGGTGGTGGTGGCAAAAGAATGACCAACAGTTAAATCAAGCAAAAGGCATCTAAGCCACAAATACTCAACAATTGCTCTAAATGCTGCCCTATACTCAACCTCACAACTAGAAGTAGCAACAATAGGCTTCTTCTTCCTCAACCAAGATATGCATGAGCTATCAAGCATGAAGAAAAAACCACTAGTGGACACACAAGTGTCATAGCAACTAACCTAGTTAGAGTAAAAGAAAGCATGTAAATTTTGCGATAGTGAAACCCCCGTGGGATAAAACAATCCAAGTAGTCGGGCTCCACTCAAGTGGTGAAAGATGCACTTAACCACCTGCCAATGCTTAACACTTGTACAATGCATAAACCTTCTCATCTAAGAGACAACAAAGTGAATAACAAATTGGGTTATGCTTGTTGATAGAGAACAACATCAAATGCATGCCCAACATCATGAAGACGCAACCATTAACATATTTCCATAGGAGTCGTAATAGGTTTTGAGTCCTCAATGCCAAAACACTACAATAATGTGTCAATATACTTTGTTTGACACAAAGCAATTCAACTATCAACTTGCATAAACTGAATGCACAAAAAATGATGCAAATGCCCCAAATCAAACATCTCAAAAGAGGCATGCAAATCAGCCTTAAAATCAACAATGTGCTTCTCATTAGGACTTGTGAGTACCATGATCAGAAGTAATTTATCTACTTCTCATTAGGACCAAGGAGTACCATGATCAACAATATGCTTCTTATTAGGACCAGTGAGTAGCATCTCAAAAGAGGCATGCAAATCAACCTTAAAATAAAAAATATGCTTCTCAATAGGACTAGTGAGTAGCATGTCATGAACATACACAACAATTATCAAAAGTAATTCATCTACACGTTTAACATATAAGGTACTCTCACTGTTCTCAAAACCATGTGCAATCAAATAGGCATGTATCTTTTCATAGCAAGCACATGACCCTTACCTGAAACCATATAATGCCTTTTTCAACATGCACAATTTGTTTTCATGCCCTTTCTTTACAAAACCATGGGGCTGAAATACATACACTTCTTCCTGTAAGTCACCATTCATAAATGTAGTTTTAATGTGGCTAATGTACATTCCAACCATGATGAGCGACAAGTGCATAGATGCTATGAACAGTGGTCATTCAACATGTGAAAGGTCTTATCAAAATCAATGCCTCTCTCTTGAGCATAGACTTTTGCAAAAAGCCTAGCATTATACCTATCAATTCTTCTATCAAGCTCACACTTGAGCTTGTATATTAATTTAGTACTAATGGCCCTTTTTCCTAGTGGAAAATCACATAAAGTTCATGTACTATTCTTTATAATAGCATCGTATTTTGAATGCATAGCAGCTATCCAAATCTTTGAATTTTGTGCTTCATCAAAAGAACGAGGCTCATTCTCATTACAAAGACTAGATACAACCATGGGATAGCACTTTGATGCAAAAGAAGCACTATGAGATCTTGAATGAGTATGATATGATAGTAATGCATCTAATTTGCTATCTCCCAAAGTCTATGCCAACCGTTTTGGAATAGTTTTTGCCTCATCTATATCAACCCTCTCATCAATAAGTGCATCATGAAGTCTGCATAAAAAATGGAATGATTTGCATCATCATGTGAAACCTCTAAAGGATGAGAAATCGCCTCATTTGGACTAGCACTTGACTATCCACCTATAAAAAGAGCTAGCAAAGTGTCGTACACATCCTTCGCGCTAACTAATGTCTCCTTAGTACATGAAAGTGATGATTTTTTATTTCTGTAGATGTAGCAAACTAGCAAAGTTTAGATGAACAAAGCGTGCATGCCAAAGCTTTGCATCTGAGATAGCCAGAGAATCTTGAACTGCACATGCTAAATCATTGATAGATTTTGCATACTCCATGAGCTTATAAAACCCATGACATAAAGTGCCAAAATCAATAATAACATTACCATTTGAATGGATTGGTATAATATGTGCATCACTTTTCCCTTTTGAATACAAAAATATTCTTCCATGAGGCACATGTGGCAATGTCGTTTAAGCATACTTGGTAGAAATTCATCTTCATCAATAACATCAACTATGTTATAATCTGGATTACTCCTCTTTAACATGAGTGAAGTTTGATACTTCATATCTCAATCAGTATGCAAGAAACTTCAATGAAATATCCCAACTAGTTGTCGGTTGTTGGCTTCTCCATATACCTCGTTGGTGGTAATATTCGTACTTTATACTACCACTTATTAAGACTTTTTAAATCCTTATGAGGTTGTATGATCCAAACAAAATTGTTCTCCTATCATTCTCTAGTTATGATCCGCATAACCTATGCTAGCACTTGTTAACAAGTGGTAGTATACGTTATGATCCACATAACTTATACTACCACTCGTTAGGACTTTTTAAATCTCACAAGGATGTATGATCCAAACAAAATTGTTCTCCTATCATTCTCTAGTTATTTGCATTGTGAGTCATTCACAATGTTTGTATTCATACATCTCTCTCTACTTATTTACATTATGGGTTATGTTTATTTGAATTCGAATCTATGCTTGAGGGTCTTAATGCCCAAGAATAATGCATAATGCACAAGTTTCCCACAAAGATTATTCACAAGAAGTATATAATGTACATAGATCCCCATATATGTTATGTTTCTCAAAGCATATTTTAAGTGATCTTTTCAAATAATCATGGTGCAAATGAGCTCAATGGTTTGTTGATGATGAGGTTTTTAAAGTTTTTGAATTTGAGATTGTTTTTCATGCTTTTTTTACAAGTGCAAATAGATGTGCATTTATGGAATTCAAAGCAATGTGAATAGACATCTTACATGCATATTCTAAGTGAAAAATACTCATCATGGTGGAAAAATTGGAAGTTTGAAATGGGAAATTATGAATAAATCTCATGCTCATCATTCTTATCAATTTAATCACTCAAATCACTCTCAATAATCTCAACCATAATTATGATCAAAGATAATCTTGAAGAAGCGTGTTCTTGTCTCATAAAAAAACATAGAAGTTAGTATAAAAAAACATGCTTTACAATTCATCCTCACTATGATTTCTCTCATCATATCCTATATATGGATCTTTTAATGGTTCATCTTCAATCATTTATTTTCTACATAGACAAAGGTTTAAAAGATTTCGATGAATTTTTCATATTGTTCAATTTGTTTGATGATATCTTCAATCAATTGTTTTTCCTTTTCTTTAACATTTGGGTCATTAATTGTACTCTCATCCTCATCAATGTCTTTGATATCATCATGTTCACTTTGACTAGTTTATTCATTGTTAATATCATGGCTTAATAGAGCTTTCAAATTCTTAACCTTATTCTTGATCAAATAATTTACCATTTTCTAGAAACTTTGGGTCATATATTGCATAATATTTTTTATTCTTCTTTCTAAACTCTATTGAATTTTCATATTCTTGCTCATCCTCTTCCAATCTTTCTTGCAAAATTTTTTCAACTTTTTGTTTATCCAACTTGATTTGTTCACTGTTCTTTTCTTCAAAATATTTAACGATTCTCAATTTGTATCATAGTTTCTTGTTCAGAAGATTTCTTATCATATCTCTTTGGTGTCCATTGTTTTCTTAATTTTTAAATGATCTTGACTTAGATTTTACATCAAAATATTCTTTAATTCTACCTTTTGCTAAGTTCAAGTGCAAAGGTAAATGGACATGGTAATCACGAATTTTTCTTTCAATTTTAGTGACCAATTTAAGTGTACGAGCTTTCCCATATGCATTACAATTCCAAAACATATGGCCAAATTGATCACACTGAAAACATCTTATAGGTCAATTTAATCTTCTATGTGTAGCTCTAGGGGTGGATCTTCTATGGTCAAATAAATATTTTTTATCAAGAATTTTAGTAAACATATTTTGGACTTGTACTTGATGTTCATGCTCACACTTGCATGATTGAATTTCTTTTACTTGGTTGAAAAAAAATTTCGAACTTGTGTTTCAAACCTGATACTTCATGATCAATCGTCTCTTTTAACATTTTACATAATGTTTTATTATCTTAAAAAAATTCATCTAATTCTTGAGTTAGAGATAAGAAGTTTTCAATTTTTGATTGGATAAGTGTTTTCATCTCTTTAAATTGCTCATAATATTATAAAAATTACTTTTAATCAATGTTTTTGCACTAGATTCTATGTCTTGTGTTGCATGTTTTGCAGAACCCTTTTTGCCCATTGTTCAGTTATATAATGAATGTAAAAGTAAACTATGAGTACCTAGAACTAGCTTGTAATTGTACCTCTTGATTTGCCAGATGTTGTGGAACAGGTTCATGTCGGGTTCAAATGTCAAAATGCATGTATGTCACATTGGTTTCACTTGTCGTGAAGGGCTCACTTGGGTGGATTCGGCCAACTGCCAGTGTTCCAAATAGATGGTACACATGGTGTGCTTCAGGCACGATGTAGTGTTCAAGTATATGTGAGAAGATGGTTGGAAACACTCCAAAGATGAGGTGGTGTTGCAATAATCGTGCTCTACACCTACTTGTGTGAATTCAAAGTACCTTAGTAGAAACCTTTAGATTTCCAAATATGCATTTAGACCCACTATGTACCTTGGAGCATCATTTCCAAATACTTGTGCCAAAATAAATAAATTTCAAGATAGAAGAGCTCTAAAAACTTGCTATTTTTGGGCGTGAGCCTCTCAGAGAAATGCTCACTTCTCACTCACTTATAGCACTTGACTTCAGAGCTTTTAGAAAAAAACTAAGTGATGACCTTAGCTAACTACTCCAAGTTATTTCACTAATTTAGAGTGAGTATATGATTAGAAATGAGTTAAAGAAGTCATAGGTGTAATCTCGGCTTTTCAAGAGGATGATAGTATGCAGACATAGGTTGCTTGCTGAGAACATATATCATCTAATGATCCAAAAGAATTGAAAATTGATAGTAGCAACTAGAATAATCATGCTGCCTATCCCAAGTTAAAGTAAGTCAAATGAGTCAGTACACCCGGAGAACTCGATTGAACAATCTCACTAAAAATGATGAGAAAGCTGTAGACAACAGTAGATAGAGATTAACTTGCACTAATGACTCAAAATGTATATTCTAATGAATGTATGCTACAAAGGAGATGAAGTGGACTTTCTCATACATGTGAGCTAAGTGTAAGCTCAACAATGAGGCTCAATGGCGCTCTCTTCACTGTCATATCCCGCAGCTAAAAGTCACTCCTATTTATACTCATAAAGTGAATTTCAAATTTGAATTCCTTCCACCTAAAAGTGTCCTGATACTTTAGCTGTTTATTGATTTTATTCGAACCACTAAGTAGTCGTGTTGTATGGCTCTTAATGTCACCAACTTCCTTCAATCATTCCCTTTTACTTTTATATCAAGAGATAAAGTCAATGACTTTTACAAGGGGTGTTCATGTGCACTTACAAATGATCAAGAATGGATATGTGAGAAGTCATTTCTATTTGGTCAAGCATCAAGGCTTGCCAAATGTTCCAAGAGCTCCTCCTCAAGGCTAAGATGCTTGAGGCTTCAATCCTTTGGTATCTATTGCAATCCAATCATGGATTTAAACCTGTTTGGTTTGCTTCCATCCAATGATTTGGTCATCATATCTGCACATTGCATATGAGTGGCTACATAAGAGAGTTGTATCTCATTGCTCATAAGAAAACTCATTCCATCTGCGTTTACCATTTTTGCAACAATTCACACATTGCAAAAACACTACAAGCAGTACTTCTGCTTGAACACTATCACATTTTGACGTGATAGTTTGGTCTTAAGAAAAACGCAGTTTTCATGTATCAATAGTACATAGAATTGCTTGAAATTCTAGATCTTGAATATGTGAGTGTTGCCAAATAGGATGCAAGTTACAATTTTGCAAACTGACTTGATTTTTTTGTGCACCCCACCTTGCGGGCTCAAAATAGAGGTCGAGATGGCTTTGAAACTCTCATCTAAGAAAAACAAGTGACCCTAAAGGGATAACTGGTGCTCTCAATTGGACTGTTCTCAAAACCATGTGCAATCAAATAGGCATGTATTTTCTCATACCATGCACATGGTTCTTGCTTTAAACCATATAATGCCTTCTTTAACCTGCACAACTCGTTTTCATGCCCTTTCTGCACAAAGCCACGAGGCTGAAAAACATACACTTCTTCATGCAAGTCACCATTCAGAAATGCAGTTTTAATGTCCAACTGATGTACATTCCAACCATGATGGTCTGCAAGTGCATAGATGCTCCGAACAGTAGTCATGTGGCATGTAGGAGCAAAAGGTCTCATCAAAATCAATGCCTCTTTCCTGTGCATAACCCTTTGCAACAAGCCTAGCCTTATGTCTGTCAACTGTTGCATCAGGATTATGCTTTACCTTGTAAACCCACTTAGTGCCAATGGCCTTCTTGCTAGAAGGCAAGTCACATAAAGACAAAGTACCATTCTTCATTATAGCATCATATTCAGATTGCATAGGAGCCATCCAATTTTATGAATTTTGTGCTTCGTCAAATGAAACACGCTCATTCTCATCACAAAGACTAGATGCAGCCATAGCATAGCAATCTGATGCAAAAGAGGCGATAAGAGCGCCTGATCGAGTACGATTTGAGAGAGCTAAATCTAATTTTCTGTCACGCAAAGTGTGCACCGGCCATTTTGGCATAGTTTTTGCCTCCTCAATGTCAGCTCTCTCATCAACAAGTGCATCATGTAAATCTGCATTAGAAATGGAATGATCTACATCATCACATGAAACCTATGGCATTCAATTTCATTTATGAAATTGATTATATAGAATGGATATCTCCAATAGTTGTAGTACCTAAAAATAATGGTAAATAAAGGGTATGCATCAATGTTAAAAGAGTTAATGCTACAACTATTAGAGATAGCTATCCACTACCAATAATAGATCATTTATTGGAAAGGATTGCTAGAAAAGAAGTTTATAGTTTTTTGGATGGATTCTCAGGATACAACCAAATAGAGGATCAACACAAGACTACTTTTGCCACTAAATGGGGTATCTATGCATTTAGAGTTATGCCCTTTGGTCTAACAAATGCACCAACCACTTTTCATAGAGTGATGTGTCATGTGTTTAAAGATTTTCTCAGAAGTATAATGGAAATATATGTGGATAACTTATGCACTTTTTCAAATCAAAGGAAGTATCATCTACATGATCTAGAGAATATATTCAAAAAATGTAGAACTTACAGGGTGTGTCTTAATCTAGAAATATGTGTTTTTTTTGTTAGACAGGGAAGAATGCTAGGACACATAATATCTAAAAATGGAATATCAATTGATCAAGATAAGATAAAAGCTATAGTGAATATGACAAGACCCACAACTGTAAAAGAATTACAAGCCTTCATGGGTCACTATGGGTATTGTAGGAAATTTGTGTATAAATTTGTTGAAATTGCCAAACCCCTCTATGCATTAATTACCAAATTTGAATGGACTAAAGAATGTGAGGAAGCCTTTGCAAAGACATTGAAGACTTGTTTAGTCATCGCACCAATTCTAAACACACCACAATGGGATGTAATATTTCATGTACATGTTGATGCTTCCAACTTTGCTTTAGGATGTGTACTAGCACAAGCTATTGAAGGAAGCAAGATGGATTTCCCTATTTCTTATGCAAGCAAAAAATTCAATCAAGTTGAGAGAAATTACACAACAATAGAGAGAGAAGGTTTAGGCATGGTCTTTGTAGTAAAAAACATAGACATTATTTGTTGGCTAACAAGTTTAAGTTTTTTGTGGATCATTAGACATTACTCTATTTGGTAAACAAACCTTGCCATATCGGAAGAATAGTAAGATGGTTCTTATTACTCATGGAATAAGAATTTGAGGTAGTATTAAGGCAAGGAAAAACCCATCTTAGGGCAGCTCATTTATCAAGGATCTTAACAAACGATAATCCAGAGCCTATTGATGATGAATTGCTTGATACATATCTTTTCAACATAGAAAATGTTCCTAATTGGGCAAAGACATTAATTCCAGTGTTGACTATTGGACCAAACAAAGTAAATGATAACCAAACACATAGGATTTTGCAAAGTAAAATGTTTTTTTTACTTGCTAGACATTTATATCATATGAGTCAGACTCGAATACTAGAATATTGTGCTCCTAAGGAGGAATATGCAAATTATTTAGAAAAGGCATATTTATGGAATCCTTGTTATTATTCTTCTAAGATTGTCACTTTGTATAATTTAGCAAGAATGGGAGTGTATTGGCCAACAAAGGAAAAGGATGTAGAAAGGTACATAGCTCAATGTCAAAAATGCTATTCTCAAAAACAAAGTGATGTAAGTACCGTGTTTTGGTTCCAAGGAAATCCTTTGTGGAGTAGACACATAGTTGAAAAATTAAAACAAGGAGATGGTAGGGAAGCAAATTTGAGAAATTATGAATTAAAAAACATATAGGAATCGATTAAAGAGTTTTTGTTGATCAATTTATTAAAAGCATATGAATGGGTATTTGAGAATATGTGTTCCTGAAGATAAATGTGTGGAAATGCTAGAGATGGCTCATTCAAGATTAGCAGGAGGAAACTTTTTAGGAGAAAGAACAACCAAATTGATTTTATATTCAGGATTCTGGAGGCCAACTCTGTTTCCAAATGCTAGATTGTTTGTACAAAGTTGTGATGTTTGTCAAAGAACAAGACAAGTGGGTAGAAAAGATGAAATGCCCTTGAAACCTTTAATATATGCTATAGCTTTTAGTAAATGGGGAATGGATTTTATAGGACCTGTAAACCCTCTTGCTAAAAATTCACATGCAGAATATATAATAGTGGTTATTGATTATTTAACAAAAGGGGCTAAAGCCAAGGCCACTAGAAAGAATGATGCTAATACAACTGCTAAATTCTTATGTGAGTATATTATTACTAGGTATGGCTTGCCAATTGAATTAGTAAGTGATAGGGGAACTGATTTCCTAACTCAAGTGATTGAGGAATTGACTTCACAATTTATCATCATACATAGGAAATCAACACCCTATCATCCTCAAGACAATGGTCTTGTAGAAAGTACTAATAAAGTATTGTGCATTGTACTTTCAAAATTGGTAAATATAAAAAGAACAGACTAGGATTTACAATTACATCATGTGCTCTAGGCTTATAGAGTAGCCTACAAAATTGCTATTCGGACAAATCCATTCAATTTAGTGTATGGCCAAAATGCAGTTGTGCCCATGGAATTTTTGATACCAACTTTAGGAATAGGCAATCAAATGCAATGGATAGGTTATGAATTATCTAAGAGAATTGTGGAATTGAAAAAATTATGAACTTCCAAATACACACGTTCATGAGTATTTATGCAGATAGAAAGAGACAAAAATCCTTTCATGACATACATATCAAGGGAAAAGATCTGCGGGAAGGAGATCTAGTGTTGGCATATACTACTAAGGAATAATCAAGGAAAGTGGAGAAAAAAGGACATGGACCATATATTATTCATCAAATTAGTCCTAGTGGAGCTGTCTAGTTATCAAATCTAGATGGTGAAATCATGTCAAACTATATAAGTGGTTGTAGAATCCAAAGATATAAAATGCCTTTAACAACTGAAGAATGGAGAAGAATACATCAATCACATAAAAGAAGGCATGAAGAAGATAAAATCCGGAAAGACGCTCAAGATGAAGCTAAAACAAGAATTGCAAAACATAAAACATTAAGATAAGTATTGATATGTGAAAAAATCATAGGAAAACAAGAAATGCATATGCGAGTCATACAAATGAAATACAAGGAGAAGCAAATTAGGGTTTTATTAGATTTTGGTTCTCAGGTAAACTTGATTAGTTATCATATACTCAATCAACTCCTAAGCAACAAAAAACCAAGTTCTACTTTAATCAAAACAATAGATGGACAAATACTTCCAACAATCGCAACTCAAACAATTATTCTAAAAATAGGGCAAGAAAAATATATGGTTGAATGTGAAGAATGGCTTGAAAATTTGATGTTTGAAGAATTAGTGTTAGGACAATCATGGATGAAGGATAATAAAGTATCAATTGACTTTGATAAAATGATGATTTGTAAGAAGACATATTTTGCCCAGATTTGTGCAGAAAAATGAATATCAGACAAACCTGTCAGTATCAGAAAAAAAAAATGGAAACCAAAACAAAAAAAGGAGATTCAAAATCCAAATAAGAAGCAGATGTGGAAACCTAAAATTTCTACTGCTAAGAAGAAAAGAAGAGAAGAAATCTGAAATTGGTATGAAGAATCAAGATAACAAGGCACCGGAAAACCTAATATGGTATTAGAGGAAAAAATCAGCAATATGCACACAGGCTATAAATCCACACCAACATGAAAACCTGAAGGGACATATGGACATACATGGAAATATGCTAAGGAAAACCTCTACATCAAATAACCACTTAAGTGAATTACTTAAGACCTCAATTTTACACCATAAAGAAAATGCATTGCCAAAGTATGCATATATAGCGCTACATTACAAAGTCGTGAATTCACTAGACACAAAAAGAGTTTATCCCATGCATAGTAACAAGATCTTTTCATCTCAACCAAAAAGAGCTAGAAGGGAGAGATAAATCAACAAATTGCCAAAAATAAAAGAATATTAAAAAAATATATAAATATATATAATATGGTAAATAATTTATAATAAGTAAAGCAAAAAAAGCACAAAAGCAAGATGTAGAGTGGGTGTGAGTAATTATTTTATTTTGTTTTATTTCATTCATTTTGCCTAAAAATATAAACATCTAAAGATGTGACATTTGCAATTAGAAAAATCTTGCTATATGTATGGATCACAAGAGTTCTTAAAATAAGAAATAATCATATTATGTGATGATGAGTTGTTTGAAGCATATTTTCCTTTCTGGTATTTGTCACAAATCAATGAATTTTCTTTAAAGTCTTGTATTTGATATATGTGGATTTTTGGTGTGATTGTTTCTTTCATAGGACGACTAGAGGACTTCCAATAGCTGAATTGGAAGTAGATGCAGTGTACTTATCAAGAGGGCATTTGTTTTTTGACACAGATGTAGAAATAGTGGAGTTGGAATCAGAACAAGAGGACATTCTTGAGCAAGAGAAAATAGAAAAAGAACTTAAGGATATCCTCAAGATAGTGAGCAAGCACATCTTCACTGTGACAAAAGGGAAGAACGCATACACTATGTTGTGCTAGGAATTTTACAACTTCCAAAGATCAGCTGCTGCATATAAAAGGTGGAAGGCAGTAGGATTACACAAACTTTTGGAGCAAAACATGTTCTTTATTGACCCTGATAGATGTGAGCAGGCCATGTCAACCCTTCATGAAGTTAGAAGAATTACAGAAGCTTATTTCATGTGAAAAGTCAAAAATAGGGAAAATCAAGATTTTAAGGAAAAAGCTAATGAGGAGCTTGCAATCAAGATATTTCTACAGTTATTATGCTTTCCAAGGTTGCCTAGATACACCAAACCACACTGACTAGTGACTCTAGTCATGATGAATAAAAAGATAAGATTAAACCTTATGGTGTGGTGGACATGACACCTTATATCCATGATCAGTTGAGAGAGGCTGCTAAACATTGGGGGTCAAAAAAATTTATGAATGGAGCTCAATTATTTACTACAATGATCTATCATGTTTTGGGTATGGGGGATAAAGCAAAGGTGTTTAGAGCATTAATGAGTAATTTGAAGAGTCCTCTCAAATCAATAACAGTTAGGGAAGTAGGTAGAAAAAGGAAGGAAGTAGCTAATTAAATGACACAACCAATCAAAAAGAGGAAAATGGATCGCAGGAAAATAGAACTAGAAGTGATGGAAGTTATGGAAGAGGATATGAAGAAAGAGCAAGAGAAGGCACAAGCTGACCTAGAGCCACATCAAGCCCAAACAAGTACTAAAAAGTTTTACTCATACTTAATGTAGGGAGAAGATAAGAGAGCATCATATGAATCTCAATACCAAAAAATGCTAGATGATTTTTTAGATAAAGCTACAGATTGGACTCAGGCTGAGATGGAACACTATGAAGAGCTTCATGATCAAATGATGAATGTAGAGAATGAAGTAGTTTTATTAAGAAAGAAGCTACAGTGTTAACTTACTTCAAAGACTTACAGGGACCTCCTCAGACAAGAAGTACTGTGGTGTCAACCATAAGGAGACCAGAAAAGGAATCCAAAATAAAAAAAGTTAAGGGATCAACACACAAAGAACTTTTGAAGAAAAGTAAAGAATATCAAAGTCAAGCTGGAGGATCAACTCTGATCCATAAAGTAGAATTGCTGGAAGAACAAGGTGTTTCAATAATAGTAGCAGAATGCTCTAGAGAAGTGAAAGAATACACTAAAGAAAGGTCTGATTCAAGCACACACACACACACACACACACTGATATTGAAGGATTCCTCTTGCGAAGTCTAAATATTTCACTACCTAATACTCCTCTAAAGATAGGATAGATTCAAGGATCAATCACCAAAGAATTGGAGGAGGTAATGGAAGTAGGGAAGCAAGAATCATTAGATAATATAAATACCACTTTCAAGGAAACAGGAAATGAGCTAGGGTTGGCAAAAGAATGTCAAGATAGTAAAGAAATCTTCAAAATGGATGATGATAGTTTTGAAAAGGAAGAGAAGGCAGGATAGTCTCTGATATGAGATAAGAAAGTTGAAGAGGGTTGTGTAGTGTTGAGTCATATCATGCAGGAAGTATCAGAATCCAGGGAATTGGAATTCAATAATGATGAAGCAAAGATATAGAAAGAGGAAACAAACTTAGAAAAGTACAAGAGTGATAATAAGACAGACATTCAAGAAATACTTGATGATTTCCAAAAGGGAGTAGTATATTTTGATATCACTTTAGAAATGAGGGAGGTATATACTTCAGAAGAAGAAGAACTAGAAATTGATCAGAAGGAAGAAAAAACAAAAAAATCAAAAGCTGGCTAGAAAGAAGAAGAGTCTCAAGAACGGTTGAAACAAATAGAGGAAGTGAAAGGAGATGAGCAAGAAGAATGTGAATCAAAAGAAGATGATGAAGACTATCAAAATAATCAACAGATTGAAGTAAAGAAGTTTGAATCTAATATATGAATGGAAAGAATTCCCAGGGATATCAAGGGAGTTTGTGAGATTATAATGAGGAATATTGAGGATTTTAGACCCTCAAGGAGGAAGATTATTATGTCAGGATTTGCTACAGATTCATAGCTCATTAAAGGTCATAAAGCCATAGCAGACCATAAAAAAGAGAAGCATCAGTTGGAGGAAGATCTCAAAGCACAACAATTGAGAAGTGAGAGATATTTAGAGAGATCTATTGCACTAGAGACAAGCTTCTTCTTCTTCCTTGTGTTGTTCATGTGCTTTCGCAGACGTCTGTTGGAGTTAGACGTCTACGGAAGCATGGGAACAGCACAAGGAAGAAGTAGAAGCTTGGAGCACAACACACAATACTCAATGTATTGCTAGAGAATGTACAAAGGTAAGTAGCCCATTAGGGCAATAGGCATATATACAAGACGGGGGAAAAAAACCTCCTAAAGAGGGAAAAAAGTGCCCCGACGCTCCTAGAGTGTTCACACACATCACTACCTAAATATATGAACAAATCCCCCCTGGGAGTGATGTGGTGAACAAGTAGCTGGCACTAATGTATAAGGAAGTGCCAAGCAAAGTAGAAATCACTCCACAAAAATAAGTAAGCCCAAAGCTTTGCGGACAGCTTCAAACTTCTCCCTAGGAAGAGCCTTCATGAAAAGTTCTACAATGTTCTCCTGTGTGGGCACATATGCCAAGCTGATCTCTCCAGCAGAGAACCACTCCCTGACATGATGATAATGCACCTCAATGTGCTTAGTGCGAGCATGGAACACTGGGTTCCTCAAAATTGCCAATGCTCTCTAACTGTCAGTGAAGATGGTGGTGGCAGAAGACTGACCAACACCCAAATCAGCCATAAGGCATTTGAGCCACACACACTCAACAATCGTTGTGAAAGCTGCCCTATACTTAGCCTCACAACTGGAAGTGGCCACAGTAGGCTGCTTCTTCCTCAACCAAGATATACATGAGCTACCAAGCATGAAGCAAAAGCCACTAGTGGACACACGAGTGTCATAGCAAACAGCCCAATCAGAGTCAAAAAAAGCATGCAAATCTGGCGGTAGTGATCCCCCCTTGGGATAAAACAAACCAAGTAGCCGGGTACCACTCAAGTAGCGAAAGATGCGCTTAATCGCTTGCCAATGCTTAACTCTTGGGCAATGCATAAACCTGCCCATCTATGAGATAGCAAACTGAATATCTGGCCGAGTAATGCATAAGTAAATCAGGCATCCAATAGCCTGCTGATAGAGGACGACATCATATGCATCTCCAACATCATGAAGACTCAATCGTAAACCTGTCTCCATAGGAGTGGCAATAGTCTTACAGTCTTCAAGGCCAAAACAGTGTAATAATGTGTCAATATATTTCATTTGACATAAAATCATTCCACCATCAACTTGCACCCAAATAGTGATGCAAATGCCCCAAATCAGACATCTCAAATGAGGCATGCAAATCAGCCTTAAAATCAGCAATATGCTTCTCAATAGGACCAGTGAGCAGCATGTCATCAACATAGACAACAATGATCAGAAGCATATCATTAGCATGCTTAACATATAAGGTGCTTTTAGTTGGACTGTTCTCAAAACCATGTGCAATCAGATAGGCATATATCGTCTCATACCAAGCACGTGTTGCTTGCTTTAAACCATATAATGCCTTCTTTAACTTGAACACTTGGTTTTCGTGCCCTTTCTGCACAAAGCCACGGGGCTGAAAAACGTACACTTCTTCATGCGAGTCACCATTCAGAAATGAAGTTTTAATGTCCAATTGATGTACATTCCAACCATGATGGGCTGCAAGTGCACAAATGCTCCGAACAGTAGTCATACGGCATGTGGTTGCAAAGGTCTCATCAAAATCAATGACTCTGCCTCTTTCCTATGCATAACCATTTGCAACAAGCCTAGCGTTATGCCTGTCAACTGTTCCATCAGGCTCACGCTACTTATAAACCCACTTAGTGCCAATGGCCTTCTTGCCAGGAGGCAAGTCACATAAAGACCAAGTACCATTCTTCATTATAGCATCATATTCAGATTTCATAGCAACCATCCAATTTTTTGAATTTTCTACTTTGTCAAATGAAACAGGCTCATTCTCATCACAGTGACTAGATGCAGCCATGGCATAGCAACTTGATGCAAAAGAGGCACTAAGAGAGCCTGATCGAGTACGATATGTCAGAGCTACATCTAATTTGCTGTCACACAGAGTGTGCACTAGCCATTTGGCATAGTTTTTGCCTCCTCAATGTGAGTTCTCTCATCAACAAGTGCATCATGTAAATTTGCATCAGAAATGGGATGATCTGCATCATCATATGAAACCTGCAAAGGCTGAGAAGTTGCCTCATTAGGACCACCACTAGACTTTCCACCTTTAAAAAGAGGTAGCAAAGTATCATACATGTCTTTGGAGCTAATAGATGTCTCCTTAGTACATGAAAGCAATGGCTGAATAGCATCTTCTACAAAAACAACATCACGATTAAAATGTGTTTAGTATGTGGATGATACAGATGATAGTCTTTACTTTCAGAACTGTACCCAACAAAAATACATTTTACTGCTTTATCATCCGATTTTTTGCGATGTTGTTCAGGTACTAATGCATATGCCAAACAACCAAAAACATGCAGATGAGCAACAGATGGCTTGCGATCGTGCCAAGCCTCATATGGAGTGATAGACTATAGCGCTTTAGTGGGAAACCTCTTAAGTACATATGTTGCACACATGATAGCCTCAAGCCAGAAACCATGTGGTAAAGCCTGACTCTTGACCATATAGTGCACCATCTCCATGAGAGACCTATTCTTTCATTAAGCAACTCCATTCTGCTGAGGTGTATACAGCACTGTACACTGGTGTTTTATCACATGTTCAGCCAAAAATGCATTAAAGTCAAAAGACATATATTCCCCCCTTCAATTAGAACGGAAGGTGCCCATTTTACATGCTAACAGATTTTCAACCAAAACCAAAAACTATTTGAAGCACATGAACACTTCGGACTTTGCCTTCAATGGATATACCAATGCATGCCTAGAAAAATCATCGATGAAAATCACAAAGTAAAGATAATTTCCAAAAGAAGGTATCTGCATAGGACCATAGCCATCACTATGTACAAGCTTCAATTTCTGAGTAGCCCGAACTGAACCATCTTTTGGAAAGGAAGAATGCTACATTTTGCCCAAAATAGATCCTTCACAAACATGTTTTCCGGGTGCCTCAAGTTTGGGCAAAGAGGATACCATTTTAGATTTTTGCAGGTGTAGCAAACTAGCGAAATTCAAATGACCAAAGCGTGCATGCCAATTCTTTGCATTTGACATAGCCTGAGAATCATGTACTGCACATGCCAAATCATTTACAGATCTTTCATAGTCTATGAGCTAATACAACCCACGACATAAAATGTTTGAAGCAATAATCACATCGCCATTTGACAGAGCATGAACTATACATTTGTCATCAAAAAATTTCACAACCAAGCCAATCTTGGCTACTGTAGAAACTGATAACAGATCTTTCTTGATCCCTGGCACAAACAAAGCATCTGACAAAGTGAAAGAACTACCATCAGTAGTAGTCAAAATGATCTTACCAACTCCCATAACAAGATAAGAGGATTTCTTGGTGCATGTAACAATATTCCATGTACGGGCACACTCGAGTGAAGAGAAGAAACTACGCTGCAAGGTAATATGCATGGTCACCCCACTATCGCAGTACCAAACATCTGAGTGTACTGCAAACATGCACTATTCATGAGAAGATGGGGCAAAATTGCAAACAATAGTAAATGTCCATTCTTCTTCCTACACAAGATTAGCAGACTCTGTTTTTGGTGTAGAGGCTTCTACAACAACCATTCTAGCCTCTTTCTTCTTTGCCTCTTCAACATCCAATTTTGGACAGTTCTTTATGATATGATCATTTCCTTTACAATACTTGCAAAACAATTTCTGCTTTTCTAATTTCTTTTCATCTTTGTCTTTCCTCTTCGATTGTGTAGAATTAGCAGATTTCTGCTTACTAGTTGAAGAGCTCCATTTTCCTTTGCCCTTCTGACTAGCCACGAAAGCTTGATCTGCAACATGCATACTGGACCTGTTCTACCTGGACTGATATTCCTGCAACAAAATAGAGACTAACTCCTCAAATGACAAGGCATTTGGATTGCCTTTCATCATCAACCGGAGAGTAGAAGCAAAACTCTAATATGAATCATGAAGACCATTCAGAACGGTCTGCACAATTGAGCTATCTGGTATAACCTCATCAACAGAAATCAATTATTCCTTCAAGCCTTTGATCTTTGTTAGAAAATTGTCCATAGAATCACCTTCATTCATGTGCTCACTCTCCAACTATTTTCGAAGGTAAGCAACATGAGCCTCATTCCTAGCTTGGTACAATGTGGTAAGTGCATCACAAGCATCCTTAGTTGTTCTACAAGAGCAAATGTGAGGAATAATGGCACGTTTTACAGACAAAGCTATCAATGCATGTGCCTAGGCATCTCTGCCATCCCAATGAATTTTCCCTACAGTAGATGTAGTAGAAACTGCAGCACGAACAGGAATATGTAGAATATCATCATCTTGGACACCTTCTACATCAGCTTCAGTACCTGCAGTTGTAACAGTTCAGGTGTGATAGCACATTTTTCAACACCCTTCATAGTGCTCCAGAGTCCTTTTGCAACCAATACATGTCGCATCATATAAGCCCATAACGGGTAGTTGGTACCATCCAACTTATCCTCAACAACCAACATACGAAATACATCACTGCTTTCAGCCATGGCCGGTCACTAAAATACCTTGATGCAAGAAATTGATTGTATCTCAAAAAGTTGAACGGAACTGCCCAGACGAGTTCTACTAAACCTGTAGCAGACTTCGAGACGCTTATAATGGCGAACCAAAACAAGTATATACCTTTGGCACAAAAGGATGAAATAGCCTTCACAAGCACTGTGATAGTGCATTCGGAGGCCAAAATAAGTGAATCTGAGACTGCAACCCGAGAGGTGTAGATGACACCCTAGATGAAACGGCGACCTGCTCTAATACCAATTGTTGGAGTGAGACGTCTTCGGAAGCACGCAAACATCACAAGGAAGAAGTAGAAGCTTGGAGCACAACACACAATACTGAATGTATTACTAGAGAATGTACAAAGATAAGTAGCCCATTAGGGCAATAATCGTATATACAATCCGGGGGAAAAAACCTCCTAAAGAGGGAAAAAAGTGCCCCGACAGTTCTAGAGTGTTCACACACATCACTACCTAAATATATCAACAATGTCTAACTCCAACAACCAAGGCCAATGAGGAAATCAATAAACTTCTCATGGAAGAAGGGCATATGAGAACACAGGTAGAGGATTCACGTACCAAATAGGAAGAAGTGGACCAACTAAACTTGTAGTTAGAACAAATCAAAGAAGAATTAAAGGAGACAAAGGATTTAGAAAGACAAGCTAATGCACATGTAGCCACTGCAATGAGAGGATATAATAGTCTTGATGAAAAGGTAGAAATGTAAAAGGCAGCATGGGAAGAACAAAAGAACAAGCTAATGAGAGACATTGAAGAATGGAAGAGTAAGGCAAGAATACAAGTCAAAGAAGTTGCTATACAAGAAAATGTACAACAATTGCTCACTAATAGGGAAGCTAGAATGAGATATATTAGGAAGATGCATGATCACTATAAAGACCAGATTATCGAATTTGCTCTAGAAAATGGAGTTAATCCAAATCAACATCATTGGGCAGTAGATGGATTAGGGATACCATTTTGCATGATATTAGAAAGCATTAAAAATTATTAGACTGCTAGAATAGGAATACCAGCAAATGAGCATTTTAAATATGATGAAGATTTGGTTGTTATGAGAGAATTATTTGAAAAAACCAATCTACAATGGAGGAATAAATGGTCGGACAAGACTAAGGAATGTAGAAAAATATGGAAGAAAGCATCAGTATAGCTAAAAATAAATCCAACATATTGTCCAATAGTAAGAAGAAGAGAATGGACAGTGTTTTGGAAAAAAAGGAATGAAGGACAGAAACTAGCAAGATGGCTAAATTTCCCTAAGATAGCAGGACCAAAGAAATGAGCTTGGCCAACAAAAAGTTATATGATTACCACTACCAAAACTTTAATAGAAAATTTGAAGGGCGTCAATGACCCAACTTGTATATTACTAAGCAAAATTCGGAGACTTATCATTACCTGTATAGAAACCTTTAGTGATACTGATGTAAGAACCCTTAATTACATAGGATTCAATTCAACATCAAATGCACTTATTTTTTATTTGAGTGAAACTCTAGACCGGATATGCCTAATGGCCTATTACAATAGAGTCATGTTCATGGGCAGTCATTATGTACAAATTTTTGAAGATGCATTCGAATGTATTCTTTGAAAGGGAATCAAAAATTTTTGGGAAATTATCTCCCTTCTTGACTTCCAGATTATCAGCATATGAAGCAGCTTACACAGAATATATAAAGAAGGATGTGATTGACAAACCCATGGAAGTTTTGCAATGGAGAAAAGCACTTTTTGAAATGGTCAATGATATTAAATATTATAGAAAGGAAAAGTAATGATTTAATGGCAGGGTGTACCAGAGAAAGAAGAAACATTGAACACCACTGACATAAAGAATTTTTGTCAAGGATGACAAAAGTTTAGGAGGGGAAGGATGTTAGAAGAAGCTTTTTTGGATTAGAAAGATCAATTGTAAAAATTAGATTTATGTATTTTAGAAGGATTGAATGATTAAATTTTTTATAAATTATTAGATCTCTCAAAATGTATAGAGAAGTGACTTTATTAGTCTTAGATACTTAATTTTCAAGTGAAAAAATAGAACACTTGAAAAAGTTATAAGTTAATTTGTGACTTATTTCCTGGGAAATCATTTTTGATGAAGAGACTTGAATGAGAACTTGAGAGCTCTTATCCTTCCTTCCTTATCTCATCATTTGAGTTCTATGGTGACTTGTTGATCAATTTTGAGTGTTTACCTTGGAGTTATCTTTTTAATTAGCTGTTCTTCGAGTTTTCCATTAGAGTACATCAAAGGAGAGAACAAAAATGCTCCGTAGTTACGAGAGAGGAATCAGACTGCAGACCAGTTAAGAGCATATGAAGAATGGAATCAAGGAGCATGAAAGGTAATGTATTGACTATCTGTTAGCATATAGGAAGCATGATTAGGCACATACAGGATTCCAAGACTCCGAAAGAGGCTTGCAACATTCTGGTCACATTGTATGAGACCAATACAAAGGCATTGTATGTTGGTAAGTGACTACACCCAGAAAATAAAAATGATATGTGATTCACTTGCATCTATTGGTGTGAATATAGATGATGACGATGATAAGGTGGAAGTATGCCTTTGTGGTTTAGGAGCTGCATATAAGCAGTTCAGAATGACTATTCAGACCAGGGAAAATATTCTGAATTTTGTTGATATGGTGTCCATGTTGATTATTGAAGAAAAGAAATCTTGTTCAGGACTTGAACTCCCAAGGAAAACCTAGTTCTAAGCAGGTTTTCTAATCTAGCAAAGGTAGAGGCTTCGGAAGCGAAAGGGGACACAATAACTAAGACGAAGGTCAACAACAAAATCATGCAAGAGGTAGAGGACAATTTTGAGGCATGGGGAGCCAAAGAGGCCACAAAAATTTCCAAAGAAATCATTCAGGTAATGACAGTAAAGGATGTTGGAATTATGGTAAACCTAGACACTTTGAACGTGATTGCATGTTGAAGAATCAAAATAACAGAAGGCAGCAAAACGACTATGCATCCACAAGTGCAGATGATTCTGAGAAGCTGCTCATGGTTCAACATCAAATGATGAATATGATTTCTATTGATGTTTCAAAATGGAATGGTAATATCTGTTATGTTGATTCAAGTGCTTCAAACCACATGACTAGTCATGCAGAATGGTCTAGTACTTTGCAAAAATTGCCAATTCTTGGATATGTGGAAACAGGTGATGACACATCATGCCCTATCAAGCATACAAGAAACAGAGCACTTTCTATGGAGGATGGAAAGGTAAAACATCTTGTTGATGTGTTGCATGTTCCAAATATAACAAAGAATCTGGTTTCTGTTGGACTAATGGTTGATCACGGATTACAAGTAAGGTTCAATGCAGATGGTCTATATGCAGAAGAGTACAAACATTATGGAATATTGACTGCCAAAGGAAACAAAGTGGGTAGGATTTTCACCTTAAATGTGAAAATTCTTGAAATGAATGAAGCCACGTTTGCAAAAGGTGCAAGAGTTATTGCTGATAAGAGATCTAGCACAAATGAGTTGGACATGCAAACTTGTAGGGATTGAAAATCATGCATTACTGCTATATACATCATGAACATAACTCTCACTCCTGTTGTACATCAAGTTACACCTGAAGAGAAGCTGCTTATAGATAAAAAGCCAAACTTATCACATACGAAAGTATTTGGTTGTATTGCATATGTACATGTTCTAGATGAGTTGAGGACAAAGCTAGATCCAAAAGTAGAAAAATGTATATTCATTGGGTACTCCCTTGAGCAAAAGGGGTATAAATGTTATAACCCACTCACACAATAGGTGAAGGTAAGTAGAGATGTGGTATTTGATGAAATGTCAAGCTTCTATGCAGAAGCCAAAGAAGGACTGAATCTTGAACCAAATAACAAAGAAAATGCTGAAAAATCAAGTCCAAAATCTCAAGTTTTGAGTGGACCAGATGCATCACCAAGCAATAGTTCCAACTCAAATCCATGGAGTGAAAGATTGCATGGAAATTTCAGTCCAAAAAATTCATCAAATCCATCCAAGAAAGATAAAGAAAAGCTTTTTGCTAGTAGTAAAACATGTGTAGGTTTTGAAGATATTGATGGAGATTCAAGCCGTTCAAAAAAGAGTCTTGATGAGGAACTTGGATTGCCCTATGAAGAGTCTAGGAGTAAGAAAGGCACGTGCAGATGATACAAGAAAAAGTGACCTAGGACCAAGAAGATCTAGGAGGATGTGGAATTTAGTGCAACGATTGACGTATGACAGTTATATGACTCGTCATTGTGCCTACATGACCAAGGTAATACAAGATGCTGAACCTTCTTGTTTTGAAGATGCAATTGGAAATGCAGATTGGGCAAAAGCTATGGATGAGGAGATGATTGCACTTTATGGAAATGAAACATGGAATTTGGTTCCATTTCCACAAGGAAAGAAACCCATAGGCTGCAAGTGGGTTCACAAGGAAAAGCATAATGTTGATGGTAGCGTAAGCAGGTACAAAGCCCGATTGGTAACAAAAAGATATGCACAAACATATGGCATTGATTATGAGAAAACATTCAACCCTGTAGCTAAGCTGGCTACTGTCAAAACACTTGTTGCATTAGCTACAACAAAAGGATGGACTTTACATTAGATGGATGTGAAGAATGGTTTTCTACATGATGAGTTACATGAAGAAGTATATATGAGCAACCACAAGGATATGAAGATTCAAAGCACCCAGAATACATTTGGAGGTTGCAAAAGTCTTTGTATGGACTTAAAAAAGCTCCTCGTGCATGGCATGGAAGGATTGTTGATTACTTAACCACCATTGGGTTTTCTATGTGTGATGCAGACCATTCATTATATGCAAGGAAAGTTGATGATGGCATCACAATTGTGGCTATTTATATTGATGAATTGATTGTAGGAGGTGACAATGAAGCAAGCATTGAAGAGGTAAAGCAACTCCTTATGCAAGAATTTGACATGAAAGATGCTGGTGTGTTGCGCTACTTCTTGAAAATTGCATTTATACATATAGAAATAGGCAAATGGATGTCAGAAAGTCAATATGTCTTGAATATGCTGCAAAAGTATGGTATGGCTGATTGTAAGCCAATTTCTATGCCATTAGATCAGAATTTGAAGTTAATTACTACATCAGGTGAAGCATTGGAAAATGCTACTATTTACAAGAAAATTGTAGGAAGTTTGATATATCTCACAATTACAAGGCCTGATCTAAGCTACACTATTGGACTTGAAAGTCCATTTATGTAGGTTCCCAAGGAGCCACACTTGTATGCTTTGAGGTGCGCTCTATGTTATGTGAGTGCTGCTTTGGATTATGCATTGTTTTATGAAGTTGGTGTAGATTTGCAGGTTCATGGATACACCAATGCAGATTGGGCTGGTAGCATTCGAGATAGAAGATCTACTACTGGTTTTCTATTCTCACTCGGGAGTGTAGCTATTACATGGAGCACTAAGAAGCACCCCACTATTGCTTTGTCGAGTACAGAGGTTGACTATAGGTGTGGTGCAATGGTAGCATGTGAGGCATCATGGCTAGAGGTGCTACTTGCAAATTTAGGTGTGGAAGTGCAAAAGCCTATCATCATCTATTGTGATAATCTTAGAAGAATACAATTAGCACAAGATCCTATTTTCCATGCTAGAACAAAGCATATTGAGGTACATTATCACTTAATCAAAGAGAAGGTATTACCAAGTGATATTGATCTTGTCTATGTGAGAAAAGATGAGTAGGTTGTTGATATTTTCACTAAAGCACTTGGATCATAGAAGCTAAACAAGTTTCAAAAGATGCTTGGATTAAAGGATATGACGTTGAACTTGAGGGGGACTATTGAGATATCAAGCTCAACATGTGATGATCCAGGATGACACATATCAATTTTTCATTTCTCTGACATATATAGTGATCATGCTTGTATATGTTAGTGATACTTCATTGAGCTTACTAGATTTATCTATCGAGAGTGATGGCACATTTATCTCTTGGAAGCTCACTCATTTGTGGGCATTACGATTCCCTCATGTACTTTTCTTTATAGATGGCACTTGTATTGTTATTTTTAGGTCATTCTTGTACATTCCTTTTATGTAATAGAAGAAGAAGAAGAAGAAGAAGAAGATCATTCTTCCTTGACTCAATCTGTGTGTGTGCTTCTCTTTGATTGTGAGAGTGTGTGTGAGATCTCTTCCTTATCTCCTTCCTTGTGACAGAACCTTTCGAAAAGATATCTTGCTACGTACATAGAATATATGTGTAATAACTTTCTTTTATGTGAAGATCAATTTATAGAATTTATTCACATATATCTATCTTATGGGGCTTCATAATGAACTAGAGATCATTGCAATTGAATATTGATATCATAACCAACCATGTGCTCTATTGAGTTATATGGATACCTCACAATTAAATTCAAATATAAATTCACAAACATTTGTGGGCTAGTATAAATTGATGCAAAGTCGCATATTTACATTATACAAAAAAAAAGGTTATATTTGAATCTAAGAAGGAGAAATAGAATGCCCAATACTATCTATCACAGTAGCTACTCTATGTTATGTCTAGTGACAAATTAGTATTGGATGTACTTAGCAAGGTTTGAAATTGAGAATTATTCCAAGCTTTGTTGTTAACATTATCATAATGGGATGTTACTCGTATATGAAAGTTGTTGACCTTGGTTTTCATGTTTTTTTTTACTCATATGATAAGCTTAAAAGATAGAATTTGAATAATTTATTACTATTAAAAGGTACACAATGATGGTGTTTGTTGGAGTTCAAGGTCTGCAAAAGCACATGGACAACACAAGGAAGAAGAAAAATTTGAAGCAAAGCACATGAACAACACAAGGAAGAAGAAAAAGTTTGAAGGAGAACACAACATAGAATGTGTTACCAAGTCAATGTACAAAGGCAAGTGACCTGCTAGGGTTAGAGGCCTTTGTCAAGTGGATCTCATTGCTCCAATTGAAAGGTGAAATAGATTTTCGTTTTTGAATTATGATGTTCTCTAATTGTTGATAGTGATTATAATTTTATGTTTCTCTCATAAGCATCGCATGTTGAGTCTTTTTTGTACATGTAGGAAGTCAACAAAAACAAGACTATTAAAAACCATGTGAATGTGTAGATTTGTGTGCTTATATAGTGTTTATGTGTTTGTGAGTGATTTGTGTGGCTATACAGTGTTTATGTGTTTGTGAGTACATGTGTGTGATTGCCTATATGTTGAATGTGTTTGTGTTGGATATGCGTGATCTATATGTGGTTGTATTTGTAAATGTTTTGTGTACATATATATGAGTGGGTGGCTGAATGTCTATATGTATGTGTGTCCATTTATGTGGGTACTTATATTTGTGTTTATGTATGTTTTTAATTAATGCATACATTAATACGTATTAATTACAAATGAGAAAAACATAAAATAAAAAATAATAGAAAATGAAAATAAATCCTTAATAATATAAACCAAAATACAAAATTAAAAAGGTACGAGTGTGATATCTGAGTGTGTGAGTCGTGTCAGTGAGTGTTGTGAGTGAGAGTACGTGTGTTTGCATGATAAGTAAGTGAGTGTGTGTGTGTGTAGTCGTGTATGGAGCATGTGTGCTTGCTTGTATATAGATGTCAGTGTAGTGTGTGTGTTCACATGAGAGATTGTGTGCGTGTTTTTTGTGTGTGCTTGTGTCTATAGATGTGTGTTGTGTATGGTGTTGTTCTTTTCATGTGTTTCATTTACGGATGCGTAGTGTCACACAGAGAGAGAGAGAGAGAGGATGTTGAGTAATGTAGAGGAAGAAAGGGATGTTGAGTGTTTCTTCCTTCCATTGATTCTTTCTGCTAACATCCCACGCAGAGATAGAGAATGTGCTTACTGTTGTGCTGCCTCTATGCAGTGATCTGAGGGACGAGGCAGAGAGAGAGTGAGAGAGAGAGAGAGAGAGACAGAGAGAGAGAGAGAGAAAGAAGTGCCGCAGAGGAAGACGCACATAGGGCGATGAGAGAGAAGAAAGAGAGAAACATGTGCAGCAGAGGAATGGACACGCAGAGCGATGAGAGACTTCTGCAACATTACTTTATAGTTTATTGGGCATCTTATTAGCAATTCTGTTGTCATATATGGATGCTCTGTTTGGGAGACCTCGCCAGGATATTTTGTGATAATATACATGATTTCTGTACGTTGATTTTATGCCTAGGAGAACACCGATGTCAAGGATGAAAAGACGGGTTCTTTTTTGTGTAGTATATTTCTAGTTAAAAAGCCCCTATGATATCAGTCTGAATATATGTTGTGATTTTCGTGCATGCAATTCATTTTTTTTTTTATTTTTGAGGATTTACTGATAAAAGAAAATATAGAAGCATACATTTGCGAATTCATCAAAGAAGATAGCGATATCACAGTATGTTAATCGTTAAAATGAAAGACTTCCAAATAGGATTAAGTAGAGTGAAGAAGATGAGGAAAGTGATCTGAAAGCTTTGAATTATATAAGAAACTGATATGCTTTCCAGTTTTCAGTAACAAGAAGAAGAAAGTGATCTGCTTTTCAGTTTTCAATTCCATAAGAAGGGCAGACATATGTCCATTTTTGACGCCTTAAGTATATATTTTTGCGCCCTGCGTACAAGGCGAAATTTTCCATAACCGTTATTGTATAATCGTTCTAATGTTCTGCATAGCTCCTTTGGCTCCATAGCTAATTTAGCCGACAAGGCAGTAATGGTAAGCTGTTACGCCCTCCTAATTCTGATTCTGTATATTAACTCTGATCTTTCAAGGCCAACATCTATGGCCTCTGCAATCAAACCCATGAAAGCATTTGCATGGCTTTCGACGATGGAAACGGAGCCGTTTACTATCGCGCAGATCATGACCACCTTCATTTTCTGCATACACCATATCCCAGTGCTCTATAAACGAATTTTTTCATTAATTAAACCAAACAGCTACAGAAAAGAAGCGCGTTAATCACCTTTTTGTCTGCCCACAATTCCGTCGTCTTTTTGGATTAGATGATGAATGTCGTCATTAATTCTATTTACCTGAACGTGCTCTTGAATGCCAACCCTCCTGTGGTAGAAAGCGTCTTCTTCGAGGAGGTCTCTGAGAGATCGAGCACGAGGAAAAGGTGTTGGGTTGGAGAGAGCGCCGTGACCAGAAGGGATAATGGAAATAAGAAACACCATAGCACGCAAGGCGAATAGCAGCAGCTGCATGATTGAAATTCTCTCCGAATTCATATACGTCTTTCTGAAGATGTGGAGTACGCACCCGCATTTAAAGGGAAGCCGTGACCATAAACTTATTGTCATGCTTTATGTGTGTAGAAGCTACAGATCCTATTCATTTGAATCCTAGTAGGTGGATGGTAAAGAAGTAAGGGCCAAGAACTGTTTGGTACAAAACGGTCCTGTGTACCAAGTTCTAATAAAGAGCATTCATAGGTTCCAGACAAAATTGTCAAGGATCATTCACCACCTAATGAGAATGTGTGTGTGAGAGAGATGTGATTGTGTCTTATAACAATTTGATCTCTCACACCCATACACTATACATACATACACACACACACACACACACACATATATATATATATATATATATATATATATATATATATATATATATATATATATATATATATATATATATATATATATATATATATATATATATATATATATATATATATATATAAAACTTAAATACCTTATTAGTATCCATTGTAAAAGAGAATACAATGATTCTTGATACTTTTTGAGGCATGAATAGCTCACCTCAAGAGTGTATTCCTAGAGTAACATGTGGCAGTAAAGAAAAAATTTATTGGATGTGAGTTAAGAGATGGACGTTTCAACTGAAAATGCCATTGCTAAATGGTTAGCCACATCATTCAGTAGCCATTTATTCAAGTTCATAGACCATTTTGCACAAACTTATGTCAAATGTTAGTAAGAACAATACTAGACATGAAAGGAAACCATGTGGTTCTAAAAGCATAGAAATGTTTTGATGTCAGACTTTGGTGGAAATCCAATATTCATGCAGCCTTATTTCGGTAAATATGGGCTTTAAAAATAAATCTTTGGAACCTAAAAGCTTAAAAAAAATCCAAGCTTGATATGATAAATTGCCTAAAAGAAAACCACAAACCTTTTCTAGTAGAATAGTAAATAAAAAATTATCTCTCGGTATATGATTCCCATACAACAAAATAGTTCCATAGAATTTTCAAAGAAAAACACGATAAGATTTCACGAGGCCAATCTATGGTCTCCCCTTCATTCAAGAGTTGAAATTGTTTCAGAGTGTTCAAAAGCAAAAGCACATATACAATATATTTTGGGATAACCCTTTTCAAATATTTTCCTCTTCAAAGACATAATAAAAAAATCAAGGGCTTTAAAAGAAACAAACAATAGAATAGAAGGAAACAAGTGAATTTGCAGCATATATATTGAAACAAGATAGACATATTTAGGTTTAGAACTCCATGTTAGAGAGGCTTCAAGTTTTGGGATGTGTATAGAATTGTAATAGAACTTCCTCCTACCATCATTGATACATTTTGCAAATTTTTTTTTATTCTCTATTTCTAGTTTCTACATGGTGGCTCTCACCATTTTATCGATAGTTTCTTAGACAATAAATTATCATACGCATTTTCTTGCACTTCTTTCTTTGTTGTCATAAAATATCAAAGTGCGACGACAATGTGTAGAATTCTAAAAGTAAGTACAATTAAAAAAGAAAATTTTTCCTAAGGCCTTATAATCTAATTTTTCAAAATAATAGGTTGCCCAAGGTCCTTTGTTTACATTCTTCTATCTTATTGTCATAGGGCCAAGGTGTTTAAAAAAACGATGTCCATGAGTACAAGAATGTCTTGGGACTATTCTTCAACTTATTTTCAAACGGAAAAATTTCAAAATTATGTCAAAAAAGTGTAATACAGTTGTCAATTGAATGCATGTGTAAGTATCCCTTGAAAACAATGTTGATACTATTAGTGGCATCAAAGTATCATACATGTCTTTAGAGCTAACAGATGTCTCCTTAGTACATGAAAGCAATGGCTGAATAGCATCTTCCCCAAAGACAACATCACAGCTAACCAGAATGCGTTTAGTCTGTGGATGATACAGACGATAGCCTTTACTTTCAGAACTGTACCCAACAAAAATACATTTTAATGCCTTATCATCCAATTTTCTACGCTGTTGTTCAGGCACTAGTGCATATGCCAAACAACCAAAAACCCGCAGATGAGCAATAGATGGCTTGCGATCATGCCAAGCCTCATATGGAGTGATAGACTGTAGCGCTTTAGTGGGACACCTGTTAAGTACATATGCTGCACACATGACAGCCTCAAGCCAGAAACTATGTGGTAAAGCCTGACTCTTGACCATACACCTCGCCATCTCCATGAGTGACCTGTTCTTCCGTTCAGCAACTCCATTCTGTTGAGGTGTATATGGCACTGTACACTGGTGTTTTATCGCACGTTCAGCCAGAAATGCATTAAAATCAGAAGACATATATTCCCCCCCCGATCAGAATGGAGGGTGCCCATTTTACATGCTGGCAGATTTTCAGCCAAAACCAAAAACTGTTTGAAGCACAAAAACACTTCGGACTTTGCCTTCAATGGATATACCCATGCATGCCTCAAAAAATCATCAATGAAAGTCACAAAGTAAAGATAGTTTCCAAAAGAACGTGTCTGCATAGGACCACAGACATCACTATGTACAAGTTGCAATTTCTGCGTAGCGCGAACTGAACCATCTTTTGGAAAGGAGGAATGCTTCATTTTGCCCAAAATATAGCCTTCACATACATGTTTTCCAGGTGCCTCAAGCTTCTGCAAAGAAGACACCATATCACATTTCTGCAGGCGTAGCAAACTAGCAAAATTCAGATGACCAAAGCGTGCATGCCAAAGCTTTACATCTGAGATAGCCTGAGAATCATGAACTGCACATGCCGAATAAGATCTTTCATAGTCTATGAGCTTATACAGCCCACAACATAAAATGCCAGAAGCAATAATAACATCGCCATTTGAAAGATCATGAACTGTACATCTGTCATCAACAAATTTCACAACCAAGCCAATCTTGTCCAATGCAGAAACTGATAACAGATTCTTCTTGATCCCTGGCACAAATAAAGCATCTGACAAGGTGAAAGAGCTGCCATCAGCAGTAGTCAGAATGATCTTACCAACTCCCATAACAGGATAAGAGGAGTTGTTGGCGCATGTGACAGTATTCCCTGTAGGGGCAGACTCGAGTGAAGAGAAGAAACTGCGCTGCGAGGTAATATGTTTGGTCGCCCCACTGTCAAAGTACCAAACATCTGAGTCCACTGCAGACATGCACTGCTCATGAGAAGATGGGTCAAAACTGCAAACAGTAGTAAACGCCCATTCTTCTTCCTACACAAGATTTGCAGACTCTGTTTTTGGTGTAGAGGCCTCTGCAACAACCATTCCAACCTCTTTCTTCTTTGCCTCTTTTGCAGCCAGTTTTGGACAGTTCTTTATTATATGATCATTCCCTTTACAGTACTTGCAAAACAATTTCTGCTTTTCTGATTTCTTCTCATCTTTATCCTGGTTCTTCGAATGTGCACCATTTGCAGATTTCTGCTTACTAGTAGAAGAGCTCCATTTTCCTTTGCCCTTCTGACTAGCCAGGAAAGCTTGATCTGCAACACGCATAATGGACCTGTTCTGCCTGGACTGATCTTCCTACAACAGAACACAAACTAACTCCTCAAATGATAAGGCATTTGGATTGCCTTTCATCATCAACCGAAGAGTAGAAGCAAAACTCTGATATGAATGAGGAAGACCATTCAGAACGGTCTGCACAAGTCAGCTATCTGGTATAACCTCATCAGCACAAATCAACTGTTCCTTCAAATCTTTGATCTTTGTTAGGAAACTGTCCATAAAATCACCTTCATTCATGTGCTCACTCTCCAATTGTTTTCGGAGGTAAGCAACATGAGCCTCATTCCTAGCTTGGTACAATGTGGTTAGTGTATCCCAAGCATCCCTAGCTGTTCTGCAAGAGCGAATATGAGGAATAATGGCACGTTTGACAGACAAAGCTATCAATGCATGTGCCTAGGCATCTCTGCCATCCCAACAAATTTGCTCTACAGTAGGTGCAATAGAAACAGCAGCACGAACAAGAATCTGTGGAATATCATCTTCGACACCATCTTCATCAGCTCCAACACCTGTATTTGTAGTACATGTAGTTGCAGGTGTAACAATACGTCTTTCAACACCCTGCACAATGTTACACAATCCTTTTGCAACCAATACATGTCGCATCATATAAGCCCATAATGGGTAGTTGGTACCATCCAACTTATCCTCAACAGCCAACATACGGAATACATCACTCCTTTCAGCCATGGCTGGTGACTAAAATACCTTGATGCAGAAAATTGACTGTATCTCAAAAAGTTGAACAGAACTGCCCAGACGAGTTCTCCTAGACCTGTAGCAGACTCTGAGACGCTTAAACTGGCGAACACAAATTGGTATATACCTTTGGCACAAAAAGACGAAATAGCCTGCACAAGCACTGCGATAGTGCGTTCGGAGGCCGAAACGAGCTCAGATCGCGATTTCGGCACCAGAACAGCGAAGCTGTTTTGATCTCGCAAACACGCTGAGTATGCTCACCAAAATTCGTGCAATTTTGAGATTGCAAACGGAGGAGTGTCGACGACGCCCTAGATGAAGCGAGGACTTGCTCTGATACCAATTGTTGGAGATAGATGTCTGCGGAAGCACGCAAACAGCACAAGGAAGAAGAAGAAGCTTGGAGCACAAACACACAATAGTGAATGTAATACTAGAGAATGTACAAAGATAAGTAGCCCATTAGGGCAATAGGCGTATATACAAGCCGGGGGAAAAAAACCTCCTAAAGAGGGAAAAAAGTGCCCCGACGGTCCTAGTGTGTTCACACACATCACTACCTAAATATATCAACAATGCCTATCCCTACATTGTGGGATAAGGAGTTCCCATGTGTCCTACGCCCCTTCACTTGTGAAGTTGCTCTTTCCATTAATTAATTCAAGGGAGACTGGCATCGGCCAAAGTTCCTCTCAAACAAACAATACTAGTGAAGGTAATAAGAATAGAATTGTGGTAAATGTTATGAATACTCATCTATTTCTATGCATGAGAGTTTCAAAGATGGTGAAATATTCGAAATTCAAGAAAGATGAGGGGTGTCAAAGTTAAAATCCCAAAGAGCACATAGGGATCTCAAATGATGGAAAATAGTGCTAATAATTGAAAGAAACTAGTATAGTCGTTTCAAGGTATTCTGGGTTGTGATTAGAATATATCTTCAAGATGACATGAGGATGATCAAAGTTGGAAACCTATTACTAGCATTCCTTTAAGAAGATTTCATGTAATCATGCTACATGCTAGACCGTGAACACTGGGAAAACTTTTGAAGCTACATATTTACTATGATTGGAACATGGAACATCTACAGAGACATTAAGAACGCCACTACAAGATTAAGGAGTAGTTCTCAAACACAGGAATACTTCATGGGGAGTGAAGATCGTTGAGGACTCAAATATTCTAGCTTGATGCAAAGTAATCGAGAAAAATTTTGCAAGAAAGGAGTAAAGGAAAGACATCTACTTTCCAATTATATTGCAAAAAGTCATTCAATATATGGAAAGTCATTTGTAATGTAACAATGTTCATTGGAAGTGATCCAAGTATAGCATTGGAAATGTTATCATTTATGGAATTATTGGATTTTGGAGTTTAGTTTATTGAGATATTAATATGTTTTGTGTTTTGATATAGCAACTGAAGGTTCGTGAGGGCATACATGGGCATCGTCATTTCAGATGTTTCTATACACGAACAAATAAGAGGAACTATATCTTATATTTTTTTTTGTAAATAAAGACCCACATAGGGGGTTCTTTTTAGAACGTAATAAAAATTGTGGTTAAGATCAAGATCATTGTAGATCATAATTTATGTAGACAAAAGATAGGGTTCCTCGTAAAAGAGAGAATTTTTTTACTTTCAGGTCTGCTTTTCAAAGCGCCATCCTTATTTCAATATCTATTTTTTATGGAAAAAAAATCCTATAACTGCATGTACTCTATAGACTCATTGAACATAGTACATGGGGAGTGATTGCACCCAATATTGTGTACTATCTCATCTATTTGTATCTTTGTTTTCCATGTATTTTTCAATTTTCATATCATCTATGTATGTATGTATGTAAGATCCAAAAATTATGGTAGTTTAATCCTATGTTTACTCCTAGGTGTTGATTAAGGCATAGAACTTTGGCATAACTTTTGTATCTTTGCCTTCCTTGGCAGCCATGGCTCTCTTGGTGATGGTAAGGAATACCTTTTGATTAAGGAGTGACAATAAGGAGTCTTTTATCTACCAAGGAGGAGATCCAAATCCACAACCTCACATTCATAAGTCAAGTTATCTACCACCACAATATCCACTTGTATTCTCACTTACTCCCTTTTACTTATTTAACATAACTTTCATCTCTCTTACTTTTTCAATTCCCAAGAACCACCCTATGTTTTGTGTTTCCATATAGCAACTGAAGGTTTATGAGGGCATGGATGGGCATTGATAATTTGGATAAGTCTAGAAAGAAATAAGAGAAATATACTTTATATACATATTTTTTAAATAAGGATCCATGTAGAGGGTTCTTTATAGAAAATAGTAGAAATAGTGATTGAGATTATGATCGCTATGGATCATGATTTATGTAAATAAAAGATAGGTCACTCTATAAAAGAGAGTAAATTTTTACTTTCAACCCTCCTTTTTGAAGCACCACTCTCATTTTAATCTCTATTTTTAAAATAATAAAAACTCCCATAAATACACGTACTCTATAGAATCCTTGAACACAGTTCATAGGAGAGATTGCACCCAATATTATGTATTTTCTTGTCTATTTGCATCTCTGTTTTTTGGGTGTTTTTCAATTTGTGTATCATATGTGTATGCATGTATGTAAGATCCTGCAACATAAAAATGTAAGATATTGGAGTTCTTTAGATTGAATGATGAGAACCATGGAAAAACTAGCTCCTCTTAGTGATGACAACCAGAACCTCAAGAATTTTATATAATTGAAGGAGATAGCACTTAGAACTAATGACACAACTGTGATTCAAACATGGAGAGATATCACATAGTGATGGTGATGGGGAAAGAGGAGAGAGAGAGAGAGAGAGAGAGAGAAACTCATATGATCATACATACAATAGATGATAAGATAATGTATAGAGAGAGTTTGTTCTCTCTTGTATATGTGCCCGAGTTAATAAGTGGAATGGTTCCTAGGCTTCATACAACAAAGACTTGTTTTATACAAAAGAATGGAGGCTTCGAGTGAATCAAATGGAGGATAAGAGTTTCAGCTAATATTAACCTCTTAGATAGAGATGGTGTTGGAGTTTATTGACCTCCAAAGTATAACTAGAAGTAGGCAGTGTCCGAAAGGAGGTCAAGGAGGGAGTGATGCCTCCTAGGGGGTTAAATCAGGCCCATATGCATTGTCTCTGTATGGCGAGCGACATCTGCTTGCTGAGTGCCTCGCCCTACACAGCAGTCAATCGTCAAATGTGATGCGCCCACGTTTCGAAAGAGAAAGGGCAAAAAAACCCTTGATTGTGTGGGATAGAGGATCATAGACGTATGCATCATGAACGGGAAAGGGAAATACAATATTCTAAATAAAATCTCTGGACTCAAAATGCTAGATAAAATGTTTACACTCAATGATCACAATCAATATACAAATGAATGTCATAGTGTGACTATACAACTCAGATAATGAAAAATTCTGCCACCATGGAGATCAAGTAACAAAACTAGAATGGTCTTCTCGACGATAATGCAAAAAAGATGCCCTCCTCTTCACTTAGGTCTTCAAAGCTTCTCTTCACTTCAGGTAATCCCTTTTCTTCACTTCTCTTTGCTTCAAATCAAGAGGTAATCTGGAGAAAATCCGTGGGGAAAAAAATCATTTAGTACATTGAAACTCATAATAAGAACACACTATGCTTTTGATTTATTTCTTTTTCATTTTGAAATTGTATAGCACAAATAGGCATAAAAGAAACACATTTATGGAAGAAAGTGCTTATGTGCATAGAAACACCCTTTCATGGATGGAGTTTTTTAGCTACACACATACACTTTGATTTTGGTTTTCGAAAATAAGCATGAGATGATCATTATATCGTTAATTTTTCTATAATTAGAAAGAAGCATCACAAACATATGATTCATAAAATCAGGCCACTAATCATAGGTCATTAAGCTAAATAGTATTCAAATATCGAAAGCCATTTCTTAAGTTTAATTACAAATAATAAAGTTGGGGACCCTTGTTAGGGGTAGCAATGCCTTCAAGTTCCTTCAGTTGATACATCAAATCTTGCCTATATTGTTTGCCTATGGGAGTAGGGAAGTAAAATCTCCTCATACGTAAAATTTTATGCATAGAAATCCAAGAGCTTTAGTTGTATGTAGATTCATGTATCCACATTGTGGCATGCTTTTCATCTTTTAAGTTAATTTCTTGCAGCTCTATAATTTTTTAGGCTAAAATTAATAACTTAAATCGTTTGACCTTATACAAGCTCACACCTCAAGCCTCTCTCTCTCTCTCTTTCTCTCTCTCTTTCTCTCTCTCTCTCTCTCTCTCTCTCTCTCTCCCAAGTTGGTGGGAAAGTGTTGGGGGATTCTTGTGCAGAAAGGGGTTTGAGTGTTTGTAGGAGAAGGGGGAAAGATAAGAAGAAAGATATAGACACTAGAAGCTTCTATAGATTGATTATAAGCAGAAAAGTACAATGGTGATGTGCAAAATCCCAAAGTCTGCACAATCAACAAAGTTACAAAATACCCAAGGTTCTTGGTGCCACCGACCTCTGCACCAGACCTCCACCTTCTCCAAGCTTGCACTTGTGCACACCTTGCACTCAAGCTTCCACTAGGGGGAGGGATGGACACCTTCTGTCAATGCGCGCACAACTTCAATGGAACCTTGTGACCTTTGGTTGCATGGCGTAACACTTCTCTTCACACTTCTAAGTCACTCTCCTTGCACACCTTGCACTTCACTTCTCTGTGTCGCGTGCACTCTCCCTGAATATGTGTCTCCCCTGTCTCTTGCTCTAGAATATCTCCCAATAGCTTCATCCAACCAAGAATACTCCTTCCTTTTTGGGTGTCAATTCATGTACGCTCCTAACTCCCATAGCATCTTGGCCCTCACTTGTATGTCCCAAGATTGTCCCCAAGGTGGACAGCCAATGAATCCATGTTTTGTCCTATAGTGACTTTAGACTAAAACAAAATTTTTAATTGGGAGGCCATCAACTTCTTTGTATGCTGCTGCTTCACATACCTTCAGAGTTTTCCTTTTAATTCTTTAATTGTGCACCTAAGAGAGGGTTCATCTGAACCTTTCAAAGACGTTAAGACACTTTGAACCTTAGAGAAATTACAGAAAGGCACTCTACAACCTGCAACCAACTTTCTCCAAAATATAACCTTTGTGAATAATTAATTGTGCACTACCTGTGCACCTTGACACTCGAACGCTTTGACTTTGCCCATGTTAACCTTGACCTTGAACATGTTGACTTTGACCAATTTGACTTTGATTGTGGTTGACTTTGCTGGTAGGTGTTGAAAGCTTTTCAAGCTCAAGAGTGTGGGAACATGCCCCAAATTGAACCTTCCACATCATCCATAATCAAAGGAGGCTGATTTCCACAAGTTAGAGGCATCCAATTATGCCCATAATGGAAAGAAGTTCATTAGAGAAGATTTAGCTCACCTCTTGATGTGATTGGACCTCACTTTTGACATGTATATGCTTTTGATTGGTTAAAGAGGTTAGTATGTGGTCTTTAAAACCTCTAATGAGTTGTATTATGACTTAGAGTCGTGGAAGTACATGCCCAAGCTGCCCCCTTGCTTAAGCACACCCCTTACTAGCTGTTCTCTGCATATTTTGCAGAAATTTCACTTTTACACACTCTATCTATCTAGATGTTTTTGGCAGACCCCCCGGTCTTGTAATTGTTGTTTCTCCTTCATCCGGAATCCATTTGCCATTATTTTTGTCTTGTTGGAAAGCTTATAAGTTCTGCTTTGTCTGGTATAAGTCTCAGGTTCAGTGCCTGCACATGTGCAGAGAAATGTCCAGAACAGTGTCTGTCTAGTTAGCTCATACTCTGTGAAGAGATCAAGTTATCTGTTTTGTTGCAGCTGGTTGAGGCATCATCCAGTATCCAAATGGAGTGATTTTACTCTCATTTGAAATCTCTTAAAGTCTAGTTTATGCGTGCAAAATTTCATTTTCAGTCTCTGCATATACTCAGAGAAACTCAGAAAATACAGAACCTATGTCTGAAAAATTTCAGGATCCTAGGAGGGTTCATTTGCTTTTGTTGTGCACATAGGAGTGTTTATCCTCCAACAGTGGTATCAGAGCTATAAGTGGAGTATCAAAGAGAGAAGAAGGAGCTACTGAAGTGAAGTAAAGACTTCATCAAAGTTTGAAGGAAGGAAGCAAAGAACGGGCACATCAACAACAAGGGGAAGCAAATACATCATCAAATCAAAGACGAAGCTTCATCAAGAGGAGTAGCTCTATTTTTTGAGGTAAAATCCATCCTTTTCAACTTCATTGCATCAAGGGGGAGGTTCAAAAGAGTTAGGAGGCACCATGGCTGATCTCAATGCTCAGATTGAGAAGCTCGAAAAAGGAAACTACCAACGGTGGCGATTTAGAATAAGTAATTTTTTGATGGGGAAAGGTTTGTGGGGACTTGTGAGTGGTGGAGAGCCAAAACCCTACATAGATGAGGTAAATCCAACCAATGACCAGAGAAGAGCAGTAAGAGAGTGGGATGAAAGGGACAAAAGGGTCATTTTCATTTTATCTCAGCATATTAGCAACTCTATGGTAGGGCATATTCAAGATTTGGATACATCAAAGAAGGTGTGGGAGTGCTTGGAGAGATTGTATTCAACCTCCACAAAAGCTAGAAAAATTCAGCTCAAGAATGAGCTAAATAATCTTAGGAAAAGCCCCTCTCAAGGTGCTAATGATTACATATTAAAGGTTAAAGAGCTTGCAGATGCACTAGGGTCAATCGGTTGTGCCCTAGATGATGACGATCTTGTCACCCACACCCTAAATGGACTTAGGGATGATGAAAAATGGAGGGCTTTCACAACTTCAGTGTATGTAAGGGACTCTCTTCCTGATTTTGATCAACTAATCACTCTCATGGTGACAGAGGAGATGAACCTTGGTGGTCATAATGCCAAGGATAGCCAAGGGCAATTGTTGTATGCAGGTAGAGGAAGAGGAAGACACAACCGAGGTGCTACAAGAGGAAGAGGAAGATATCAAAGCAACCAAGGAGGTCAAGGACAACAAGAAAATGCAGGTCAGAGGTGGAAGAGCCACAAATAGAGGAAGAGGTGGAAGATTTGGTGGAAGAGGACAAGCCACTTCAAATGGATGCTTTGTATGCGGTAAGCCCGGTCATTTTGCAAATGAATGCTATCATAGAGCTCAAAGACAAGGGAATCAAAGCAACAACAACAATTGTAGAGGGCAAGGTAATTATGCAAACACATCATCCAGCCAAGGGAATGATTATTGACTTGCCATGAGGTATGGTGAAGATACAACTCAAGCTAGTGAAGATGTATGGTATGTAGACAGTGGATGTAGCAATCATATGTCATGTCGAAAGGAGTTTTTTAGTAATTTGCAGGTCCCAAAGCATCAAGGGCATGTGGAAACAGGTGATAACTCAAAGCATATCATTCAACATGTGGGAGATATCAGTTTGGAAGGAAATCAAAGAGCAAAGTGCTTATCAGAGGTATTAGATGTCCCTACTATTACCAAAAACTTGATTTCGGTAGACCAAATGGTAGAAAAAGGCTATCAAGTTAGGTTCAATGAAAGAGGATGTTTTGTTGAGGATCCAAGGGCAGGTTTCAAGCTCATAGCAAAAGGAAAAAGCAAGGGAGAATGTTCACAATGGACATAAATCAACCACACCATTCAATGTATGTCACATATGGAGACAAGAGGATAGCAGATTTGGATCTATGGCATAAACGAATAGGTCACATCAACCTACAAAAGCTCAAGGACATGCAAAGGAGGAGCTTGGTAAGAGGCCTACCAAATTTTACATCTAAAATGTTGCATGAAATATGTGTAGCTTGCCAACAAGGAAAACAATCAAGGCTGCCCTTCAAGAAGAGTACCTATTTAAGTGCAAATGTTTTAGACCTCATTCACACGGATGTTTGGGGTCCAACAAGAGAAGCATCCCTTGCTAGAAATAGGTATTTTGTAACCTTCATTGGACTTTTCAAGAAAAGTGTGGTTGTATTGCATTAGAAACAAATCAGATGTGTTCCACTACTTCAAGAAATTCAAAGCACAGGTGGAGAAGGAATCTGGCAAGTTTATCAAAACTTTGAGATCCGATGGAGGGGGAGAGTACTTCTCCCATGAATTTTCTGAATTTTTGCAGGTCAATGGCATCAAAAGACAATTTACATGCAGGTATACCCCTCAACAAAATGGGGTAGCAGAGAGAAAGAACAGACACATAGCAGAGGTAGCAAGGTGTATGCTCAACGAAATGAATATGCCGCATTGTTATTGGGGAGAGGCTACATATACAGCCACATACATCATGAATAGATGTCCTACATCAGGTATACATCATCTAACCCCTGAGGGAGCATGGAGTGGAAGAAAACCTTGCATTTCACATCTTAGAGTCTTTGGTTGTATATGCTATGTACATGTACCTCAAGAGTTGAGGTCAAAGTTAGATGCCAAATCTGAAAGATGTATTTTTTTGGGATATTCTATGGAACAAAAGGGGTATAAATGCTATAACCCCATCACCAAGGAGCTGAAGGTAAGTAGGGATGTTGTCTTTGATGAGTTGAAGCCTTGGTATGCATGCACGAGTCCATTGCAGGTTGAAGACATAAGTGAGACAGATTTGAAGAATGATGATAGAGTTCAAGAAAGCATGGATTTAAGTGGTCCAAGCAACTCATGCAACACAAGGACACCCTCACCATGGAGTGGAAGGCTTAGGGAAAGAGAGACCAGCTCTGAAGAAAGCAAAGTCAAAGGCAAAGAGAAGATTTTAGTTGAAGAAGGAAGCTATGTGGACGAGAGCATGTTGGAAGATGAAGAGATAGAAGAAATTCAAACTCCAGGAGTGGCAAAACAAAGAAAGAAGATGGCAACCACACCAAAAGGAAGTGAAAGAAGGTCTTCAAGAGTAAGATATCCAGTACAAAGGTTAACATATGATAATTTCATTGCAAAGCATTATGCATACATGACTCAGGTAATCAAGGACAAAGAACCAACTAGTTATGAAGAAGCTAAGGATTGCAAGGAATGGCAAGAGGCAATGAAGGAAGAGCTCAAAGCACTTGATGAGAACCATACTTGGAGCTTGGTACCAGCTCAAGAAGGCATGAAGGTGATAGATAATAAGTGGGTTTACAAAATTAAAAGAAATTCAGATGGTTCCATTGCTAGGTACAAAGCAAGGTTGGTGGCGAAAGGCTTCTCCCAAAGCTATGGGATAGATTATGATGAAACCTTCTGTCCCGTAGCCAAGATGCCAACAATTAGGACTTTGATTGCAGTGGCCACATGAAGGAAATGGAGCTTATATCAGTTGGATGTGAAGAATGCCTTCCTCAATGGAGAGCTTGAAGAAGTAGTCTACATGAGCCAACCTCAAGGATTTGATAGTATGAGGTACCCAAATCATGTTTGCAAGCTAAGGAAAGCACTATATGGACTAAAGCAAGCCCCAAGGGCCTGGAATCAGAGGTTAGTGGATTATTTATCAAGTTGTGGATACAAAGAAAGTGTTGCAAATCCATCACTTTACATGAAGAAGCAAGGAGACAAGACGGTATACATATGCATCTATGTGGACAATTTAATCATCACAGGAAGTGATATTGCAGGTATTAAAGATATCAAATCAAAGCTAGGGAAGGAGTTCAAGATATCTGATCTTGGAACACTAAAGTACTTCTTGGGAATAGAGGTAATCTATGCACACAATGGCATCTTCTTGATTCAAAGAAAATACTTGTTGGATGTGCTATACAGGTTTGGTATGAGTGGTTGTAAGCCACTTTCTCAGCCCATGGAGCCCAATACAAAGTTGGTTGCAGGTCAAGGAGAGGCTATACAAGATATTACACTATATAGAAGCATAATTGGTTCATTAATTTATGCTACATTCACTAGACCTGATCTTGCATATGTAGTAGGTGTTCTCTCTCAATTTTTGCATGCACCTACTCATGATCATCTTATGGTGGCAAGAAAGGTGCTTCGTTACATCAAGAACACCATCAACCAAGGTCTATTTTACTCATATGATGCTGATCTAAGTGTCAAAGGATATAGTGATGCTGATTGGGCAGGTAGCAAGGATGATCGAAGGAGTACATCGGGTTATGTTTTCATGATAGGTACAAAAGTGATCTCTTGGAGCTCTAAGAAGAAACCCATTGTTGCTCTTTCATCCACAGAGGCTGAGTACAGAGGTTTAGCATTGGCTACATGTGAGCTATTATGGCTTAAGAAGCTACTTAAGGACTTGGAAGTAGAAGTGGAGGAGTTTCCTCTTTATGGAGACAACATTTCAAGCATCTATCTAGCTAACAATCCCATGTTTCATGCAAGGAGCAAGCACATAGAGGTTCATTACCACTTCGTTAGAGAAAAGGTGATGGCAAAAGAGCTAGATATAAGGTATGTGAACACTAAAATGCAGGTTGCAGACATGATGACAAAGTTTCTTGAAGGTACAAAGCTTGGAGGATTCAAGGAAGCTATCAACATAAGAGACATAGGCTGAAGCAACAAAGGAAAAGACTTGAGCTTGAGGGGGGAGTGTTGAAAGTTTTTCAAGCTCAAGAGTGTGGGAACATGCCCCAAATTGAACCTTCCACATCATCCACAATCAAAGGAGGCTGATTTCCACGAGTTGGAGGCATCCAATTATGCCCATAATGGAAAGAAGTTCATTAGAGAAGATTTAGCTCACCTCTTGATGTGATTGGACCTCACTTTTGACATGTATATGCTTTTGATTGGTTAAAGAGGTTAGTATGTGGTCTTTAAAACCTCTAATGAGTTGTATTATGACTTAGAGTTGTGGAAATACGTGCCCAAGCTGCCCCCTTGCTTAATCACACCCCCTACTAGTTGTTCTCTGCATATTTTGCAGAAATTTCACTTTTACACACTCTATCTATCTAGATGTTTTTGGCAGACCCCCCGGTCTTGTAATTGTTGTTTCTCCTTCATCCGGAATCCATTTGCAATGATTTTTGTCTTCTTGGAAAGCTTATAAGTTCTACTTTGTCTGGTATAAGTCTCAGGTTCAGTGCCTGCACATGTGCAGAGAAATGTCCAGAACAGTGTCTGTGTAGTTAGCTCATACTCTGTGAAGAGATCAAGTTATCTGTTTTGTTGCAGCTGGTTGAGGCATCATCCAGTATCCAAATGGAGTGATTTTACTCTCATTTGAAAGCTCTTAAAGTTTAGTTTATGCGTGCAAAATTGCATTTTCAGTCTCTGCATATACTCAGAGAAACTCAGAAAATACAGAACCTATGTCTGAAAAATTTCAGGATCCTAGGAGGGTTCATTTGCTTTTGTTGTGCACATAGGAGTGTTTATCCTCCAGCAGTAGGGATAGGGTATGGAGGGGTAAGGATGGGTCTTGTGAGAAGGCTAAAGGTAGGTCAGGGAGTAGGGTTGTGGGCTTTGGAGAGGGTTAAAATGAGAAAATAGTAAAGCTATAGAGGGTGCATATGGGAAAATATGAAACATATGGTAAAATAAAGTGAGAATAAACCATGGGGACCAGATAAAAATGAAAAACATGTGATCAATGTGCTCAAAACATGGGGGTTTTGCCCAAAAGTCAGAGAAAAGTTGGGATTTTAGGAAAACTAAGTCAAAAAATGAGTACAGAGTGCCAACAGACATGAAAATGACCCCAAGTTTGAAAAAAATGGCCATCCGAGGCACAATCTAGAGCCAAAAGCATTGGACCAAGGAAAATATATATATATATATATATTTTTATTTATTTATTTATTTATTTAATATATGTGTGATCACGAAGTTTGCGAGCTAGTTTTGAACCTAGGTGGGTATTATAGCAAGCATATGCCATATCCACTTTGTCACCATACCATATCATGAAAAATTCTTATGTTCAATATCACATATCCAAGGGGGGGGGGGGGGGGGGGGGGGGGGGGGGGGGGGAGGGGGATGAGGTGGGCAGGTTGCGGTGCGGGCGAGGGGAGGGGGGAAGGCAGGTGGGCTGCAGGGGCGGGGGGGGGGGGGGGGGGGGGGGGGGGGGGGGGGGGGGGAGGCACGCGGGCTACAGGGGAGGCACGCGAGCTGCAGGGCAGGCTATAGGGCGGGGTGCAGGGGGGCTACAGTGGGGGTGGGGGGGGGGAGGCGAGCTGTAGGGCGGGGTGCGGTGGGCTGTGGGCAGGCGGCGGTGCAAGCAGGGAAAGGGGGGGGGGGGAAGGGGGGTGGGGAAGGGGGGCGAGGGGGGGGGGGAGGGGGGGGGAGGGGGAGGGGGGGCGGGGGGGAGAAAGGGAGAGAAAGGGGGGGGGGGGGGGAGGAAGGGGGGGAAAGGGGGGAGGGGAGGGGGGCAGAGGGGGGGAAGGGGGGGGGAGAGGGGGGGGGACGGTTTTTTTTCTTTTAAGAAAATTATCCATGGGGGGGGTTTTTTATATATTATAAATTAGATAAAAATACAATTAAAATCTAGATAAATTCAAAACAAATCCAAATAAATCAAAAAAAATCTCGAAATTTTTTTTTACATTTTTAAGCTAGTTTTCCTACTCAAAACCACAGAGAGCTTCCTTTATTACTCCATTTTATCAAGAAAATGACATTGAAAAGATGAAAAATACTGGAAAATTTTATTTAAAAAATTCTAAACATGCTTTAAAAATTCCCAAAAAAAATCTAAAGAAATTATTCATGCCAAGGGCTATGAAATGGCTTCTAACATGCATAAAGACTCAAAGAACAAGTATGAAAATGGATAAAAACTTACTAAAACTTAAGAAAAAAAATGGAATGAGAAGGCTATGTAAAACCTGGACAGATTTTGCAAGTTCCAGGTGATTCAGAAAGCTTCAATTGTGTCGATGATAGGCCTTGAGCCATGATATGATGACCAAGAGGAACCCCCCCAATTGTACTGTACTTCATTTGTTTTGTCTTCTTTTTGGGCATACTGACCATCTGATAGGGCCACCCTAAATCCTTCATTGGTATAATCCGTCTAGCATACTTCATCTTTTGTATCTTTGTTCCAGCAATTGTGTGACTAAATCTATGAAATTTAATTTTTCCATTCGAGCTTCTTTAGCCAATAGAATCCTCTGTTTCCAAAGATTTGCAGGTACTCCTTCCACCTCCTTGTAAAGACATGTACTTACTACCATAAAAATTAGCATAATAGATGATAGCCATACCAGTATCCATAATAAAGGGGGCATTGAAATAGGATTTTAAATAGCTTCATCATTGCTACACTTAAGGGCTTTTCTTTTTCTTCTCTCTTCTTTGGCCTTTGGCTGAGACTATTTCACTCGAATCCGTAACCTGAATGATATCCTCTTTTTCTTCATAGACTTCCTCTTTACTTCAATTTGGAAAAATTCCATAGCAAGAAGATGGATCTTCTGTATGGAGCCAAGCAAACATGCTTTCTTCTTCATATAAATTTGCTTCTTCATACATGTTTGCCTCTGGGTTATCCAACAATACATCTTCCATACAAATACCAATTGTCTGCATCGTGCTTGTATGTCTTTGATTGTGTGGTCCTTCTTCTAAAAATATCTGTTGCAACTCTTTCCCCTCTTGCCTTACCCACATTGTTGTTGGTGCAATTCAACCATCAATTGATGTTTTGGATAAAGACGTTAAGTCAAAGAATGAAGAAAATATTTTTTTATGAAGCTTGAAGATAGTACATGTTTAGAAGATCAAGACTTGTACACATATGTACATTACTTTGTAGTTAGCTCACATATACCTTTTGTATGGTCATGAGCTTGTACATATATGCCTATATATACAAGTAAAAAGTCAGGGAAAATATAAGAGAGCATGTGAAGAGAAGAATTAGAAGTTGTAAGAGTCATTAGACACTTTAGAAGTGTAGGAGATCTCTCTCATCACTCAGATGTAAAACTTTCAAGAAATGAAGAAATATTGCCCCCGATCTTTTGCTTAGTTCTCCTTCTATGTTTAATCTTTTGTGAAATGCTTTTGTACAAATCTAAGTCTATAGTTGTTTGACCTCTGTACAAGTTTTCACATCCTAATTGTCATCAGGCTGAGAGAATTGAGAGTAGGAACATTTACATGTGTAAATGTGAATGAGTGAAGTTGCAATAGGTGCAAAATTTGATGCTAATGTTTTGGTCAGTTCACCTTCCACAGTGTAAAGTTTTGAGCAAACAAGCACTCATTCTTTAAGTTGGAAAGTAAGCTACCTATGGCTAATAGCATTTGAATAAATGGGTTATAATTTGGGAGACCTATGTGTTGAAAGTTATAGGTGTCAAAGTCGACTGTAAAGAAGTACAATTTCAGACATAGGTGAACTGTTTACATCATTTCTCAAGATCTACTTAGTCTTTTGAAATGATTTAACTTGGAGAAGGTGCACAAACTGTAGGCGACACCTTATGCAAAGTTCTATAAAAAACTTTACACATTTAATTAGTCCATGAATGAATTATGTGCAGCAGATTTTCTGAGTATCAACTCACCTCACAATTTGTTCAAGATTTTGATAATTGAGTATTGATCCTCCAAATTGGTAAATGTTTTGAGTTGTTCTTGATATAGAGGTGCTCTAACATCAAGGATAACTTGTTCTTTTGGAGATTAACACTCTCCATCAGTGGTATCAGAGCAAGAATCATCAAAATTGAAGAAAGGAGGACCTCGACTGCTGTAGACATACAAAAATCAACACTTGAAGGTTCAAAAGGTGAAAGTTTGAAGTGAAAGCTTCAGAAGGAGGTCTGAAGCTATCAAGAAGATCAAAAGGAACTTCATTCAAAGTAAAGGTACACGTATTCCTCATAAAGCTTGAAGAATTTAATACAGAGGTGAAGAAGGGATGGGAGATTCTCTTCAGATAGAGAAATTGGATAGAGAAAACTATCTAGCATGGTCAATGAGGATGGAAGCTCATCTCATGAGCAAATACTTGATAGGTTACATTACAGGTGAAGAAGAAAAGCCACAATTCAGAGATCCTAGCGTTCCAACTGGGGATGAACTATCAGATTTGAAGACCTGGATGAAGAAGGATGCTCAAGCAAGGAGCATTATCTACATGGGAGTCAATGACTACTTGCTACCTCATATTACAGGTCTTGAAAGTGCAAGTGATATATGGAATGCTTTGGAGGAGCATTTCCAAAACACAACAAAGTCAAGGAAGGCATCTTTGTGGGCAGAGTTTACCACATTCAAGAAGAAGGCCTCTCAATCCATCTCTGATTATGTAACAAGGATGAAGGACATTGCAGATGCATTAGGAGTAGTTCATGAAGATATTGAGGAAGATAAATTAGTAAGGCAAATCCTCACAGGTTTGAGAGGAGATGAGAAATGGAAGCCATTCATTTTGTCTACTGAATTATCACTACATCATTTCACTCCTGATTTAAATCAGTTGCTAAGACACATGCTTACCTTTGATCAGGATGTCAAAGGTGAAGGTGATAAGAGTGCAGGTCAATCAATGTATTCAAAGGATAAGAAGAAGAATAAAAAAGGGAAGCAACAAGTAAATGAAGATGAAGGTACAACTAGCCAAGCTAACTTCCTAAGAGGAAGAGGAGGTGGCAAAGGTAGAGGAAGAGGTAGAAGCAATAAAGATGGATCCAAAGCTTGTTGGATTTGTGGTAAGACAAATCATTTAGCTCATGATCGCTGGCATAATAATCAGAATAATGGTGGATATAAACAGAACTTTAACTCAAGAGGAACAGGTGGCAGAAATCAAAGAGGTAATTTCAGAGGTAGAGGTAGTAGAGGTTACTTTGGAAGAGATGCAGGTAGAGGATTCCAAAACCAATCCTACAACAATACCTACTACAATTATGCTTTAGATTAGAAGGAAGATTCAACCTTGATTATGAATGCAACTTGTGAAAGGCAAAGTGAAGACCAAAGAGTCTTCTACATTGACCCAGGGTGTAGCAATCACCTGAGTGGTAACATAGCCTTGATGATTGATTTGGAAAATAAGGTAACTAATCATGTAGTTCAAACAGGTGACAATACAAAGCACAATGTGAAGTCAAATGGAATAGTCAAGGCCAAGGATGGAAGTACTCTTCTGAGTAAGGTCTTGTATGTTCCTACAATTCCAAATAATCTGATAAGTGTAGGGAAAATTGTTGAAAAAGGTTATGAAGTAAGGTTCACTAATGATGGAATTTTTGTGGAACACCCTAGCAATGGGTATAAACAAATAGTTTCATGGAAGAAAGAAGGAAGACTCTTCACATTGAAGATTCAAGGTAATGTTGGTCATGCCTTGTTCACTTATAGAGGACATGAGATCTCTGAGTTAGATCTTTGGCAAAAAAGGCTTGGACATTTCAATGAAAGAGGTATTAAAGATATGGTTAACAATGGTTCAATGCTTGGATTGCCTAATGTTGCAGGTCAACATATGACATACAGATGTGAGGCATGCCAATTAGGTAAGGCTCATAAGCAATCTTATTCCAAGCATGGTTTCATGTATTCAGAGAAGCTTGAATTGGTATATACAGATGTGTGGGGACCTTCAAAGGATTTCAGTATAAATGGTTCAAGATATTATGTGATTTATGTTGATGATGCTACCATGTGGATCACTAGCTATGTGATCAAAGATAAATCAGATGTATTTAATACATTTAAACATTATCATGTGTATGCAGAAAGAATCACAAGTCAAAAGTTGAAGAGATTAAGGTCAGATGGAGGGGGAGAGTATTTCTCTAATGAGTTCAGTGATTACTTATGGAATACAGGTATAAAAAGAGAAGTTACTTGCAGGTACTCTCCTCAACAAAATGGTGTAGCAAAAAGGAGAAATAGAACTCTTGTTGAGTTTGCAAGATCCATGATGAAAGAGAAAAATTTTCCAAATTATTTGTGGGCTGAGGCTGTAAATACAGCTACATATTTGGTCAATAGGTTACCATGTAAAGCTTTGCAGGGTATGACACCATATGAGGCATGGTGGGGTAAGAGACCTACCTTAGATCATTGCAAAGTGTTTGGATGTTTAGCCTATGCATATGTGCCATCCAGTTGAGGCATAAATTGGAACCTAAAGCTAAAAAGTATGTGTTCCTTGGATATGATGATAAGAAAATGGGATATAGGTTGTGGTGTCCATCCACAAAACAATTCCTTGTATCAAAGGATGTTACATTTGATGAGCAAGGTACTTGGTATACAGGTGCAATCATTAATCATGCAGGTGATGAATAAATTGTGAATCAGAAGAAAGGTAAATCAAAGGTTCAAATATTTGATGAAGAAGAGAACAATGAAGTACAGGTTGAAGATGAAGAAGTGCCAAGGTTTGATCCAGAATGTGATGAACTAGAAACCTCAAGAAGTGGAGAACTCATAAGGTCATCAAGACACAAATGGCAACCTACAAGGTATAGCTATGACACTTCTTTTTTGGCTACTAAAGATTATGCTTATATGGTAAAAGCAGATGAAGACCCTTCTACATATGAAGAGGCAAAAGGTAAGGAAAATTGGGAGAAAGCTATGCAAGAAGATTATGATGCATTGATGGAGCATGAGACTTGGGATTTGGTTCCTAAACCAAATAGTCAGAAGATCATTGGATGCAAATGGGTCTACAAGACAACGAGGTATTGAGATGGAAGTGTGTCTAGGTATAAAGTTAGACTTGTTGTGAAAAGGTTTGCTCAAACATATGGAATAGATTATGATGAGACCTATACTCTTGTGGCAAAGATGACAACCATCAGGACACTCATATCCATTGCTGCATGTAAAGGGATTATGTCAATTAGATGTGAAGAATGCTTTTCTAAATGGTTATATTTCAGATGATGTTTTCATGGAGCACCCACAAGGATTCAGAGATGAAAGGTATCTAGATCATGTACGTAAGCTCAAGAGAGCTTTGTATGGTTTGAAGCAAGCCCCAAGAGCATGGAATTATAGACTTGTGAAGTTCTTGAAGTCTAAAGCAGATAGTAGCTTGCTTGTTAAAGCAAGTGATGAAGGGTTCATTTACATGTGCATATATGTTGATGATATAATTCTTACAGGTACAGATGAGAAGGGCATACAAAGCCTAAAGAAGCAAATGGAGAAAGAGTTCAAGATTAGTGACTTGGGAGACTTGTCATATTTCTTGGGAATGGAGATCTCATACACTCAACATGGAGTGTATGTAACTCAAGAAAGGTATTTGAAGAATTTGTTGATCAACTTTAAAATGGAAGATTGCAAGGTAACACCTAATCCAATGGAGGTGAATCACAAATTGAGCAGATATGGAGGAGAAGAATTCAAGGATATGAAGTTGTATCAAAGTCTAGTTGGTAGTCTAATCTATGCTACATTAACTAGTCCTGACTTGTCATATGCAGTTGGAGTATTATCTCAATTCATGCATTGTCCTAGGAAAGAACATTGGGTTGCAGGACAAAGAGTATTGAGGTACATTAAGGGTACATTCAAAGAAGGTTTGTATTATGGTTTTACATCAGATACAAACATTAAGATATATAGTGATACAGATTGGGCAGGTAATCTTGAGGATAGGAGATCAACATATGGATACTTGTGTTTAAGTTAATCTCTTGGTGTTCAAAGAAGCCACACATAATTGCTTTATCATCCACAGAGGCGGAGTATAAAGGTATGGTTGAAGCTGCAAAGGAAGTCATATGTTTAAAAACTCTTATGAAGAGTTTTGACATCATTCAGAGTACACCCACTATTTATGGAGATAACATGAGTTCATTGTATCTAGCTACTAACCTTATTTTTCATACCAAGACTAAACATATTGAGATTCAGTATCACTTTCTAAGAGAGAAGGTGATTGATAAGGAGATTGAAGTCATACATACGTCAACAAAAGATCATATTGTTGATATGTTAACCAAAGCTTGGATGGACCAAAGCTACAGAGATTCAAAGACATGGCAGGAATAAAGAAGATAGAGAAAACCTCAATTGATGATTAAGGGGGAGCTGTTGGTGCAATTCAACCACCAATTGATGTTTTGGATAAAGATTTGAAGTCAAATAATGAAGAAAAGATTGATTTATGAAGCTTGAAGATAGTACATGTTCAGAAGATCAAGACTTGTATACATATGTACATTACTTTGTAGTTAGCTCACATATACCTTTTGTATGGTCATGAGCTTGTACATATATGCCTATATATACAAGTAAAAGGTCTGGGAAAATATGAGAGAGCATGTGAAGAGAAGAATTAGAAGTTGTAAGATTCATTCGACACTTTAGAAGTGTAGGAGATCTCTCTCATCACTCAGATGTAAAACTTTCAAGAAATGTAGAAATATTGTGCCCGATCTTTTGCTTATTTCTCCTTCTGTGTTTAATCTTTTGTGAAATGCTTTTGTACAAGTCGAAGTCTAAAGTTGATTGAACTCTATACAAGTTTTCAGATCCTAATTTGATCAGGCTGAGAGAATTGAGAGTAGGAACATTTAAATGTGTAAATGTGAATAAGTGAAGTTGCAATAGGCACAAAATTTGATGCTAATGTTTTGGTCAGTTCTCCTTCGACGGTGTAAAGTTTTGAGCAAGCAAGCACTCATTCTTTAAGTGGAAGGTAAGCTACCTATGGCTAAAAGTATTTGAATAAACGGGTTATAGTTGGGGAGAACTATGTGTTAAAAGTTACAGGTGTCAAAGTCGACTATAAAGAAGTAGAGTTTCAGACATAGGTGAATTGTTTAGATCATTTCTCAAGATCTACTAAGTGTTTTGAAATGATTTAACTTGGAGAAGGTGTGTAAACTATAGAAGATACCTTATGCAAAGTTTTATCAAAAACTTTAGACATTTGATTAGTCAATGAATGAATTATGTGCAACAGACTTTCTGAGTATCAACTCACTTCATAGTTTGTTCAAGATTTTGATAATTGAGTATTGATCCTCCAAATTGGTAAAGGTTTTGAGTTGTTCTTGATATAGAGGTGCTCTAACATCAAGGATAACTTGTTATTTTGGATATTAACACTCTCCATCGATTGTGTCCTTACCCCAGTCATGTAGTACATTGGCATGCCTTAACCAAGGTCTCCCAATTGATAGCAAGAAACTTCCTTCTACCTGTGGCAGCCTTAGAACAACAAAGTCCAAGTTAAAGATGGTACCTTGTATCTCGACTAGGACTCTTGGAACCACTCCTATAGGCCTTACTATGCTTTGGTCTGCCAGTGTTATAGTGAAGTTGGCAGGTCTTGATGGTTGTAGTCCAATCTTTTCCATGGTATGTTCAGTCATCAAGTTAATGCCACATCCACCATCCACAATAACTCCTTGAAACTCATGACCTTTGATAGAGACTGTTAGCGGAGGGCTCTTATAATCTATGAGGGGTGATTCCCCTATAATTTTATCTTTATGCATGACAACAGCCTTTGCCACTAAACTTGTTGTGGAAGCCTCATCAATTATCTACAAGAGTTCTGACCTGAATTTCCCATCCATCTTTATTAAATTAAAAATATTGATCTCCTTTTTCATGGACCTGAGTATTCTTGAAGCTTCTGGTTCCTTAAGAGCACGGGCTCCAATTGACTTATCAACCGCCTCCTGAGCCCTACTGGATGCATGTCTGATGGCATCATTCGTACCTATGAGATTTTGTTTTTGCCTTGTATTTACACATGTGTTGGCTTTGTCATCAGATGTCTCTTTGTCTTTGTTCAACCCATTAATCCTTGATTCTTGACCTATGTCTAGTTGATCCTTCCCCTTGCTTCTTGTCTGCACTATAAAAGATTCAATTTCTTCTAACTACACCACTCTGGTAGATGGTGATGGAACATTCACTTGCTCCACAGCTTCTTCTTTGCTCACAGCAATCATTTAAATGTGTGGCCCAGATGAAGATGTCTGGTTCTTAGGACAACAAAGGTTATAATGGTCCCTAGCCTCTAGGCAATTCTTGCAAGGAGGGGCATTTTCTGGTAGAGAGCACCTACTTTGGTAATGCCCACATTCTCCACATCTGAAACAAATAATTGGCCTCCTTGGCCCATTTCCAAAGTTATCCCTATGTCTAGGGTTGTAATTGTTACCTTGATTAGGTGCAGCCATCATCACATTAGCCGATGGTTGGGCTCATTGTGTCCAATATGTTGTTCCAGGCATACCTCTTGACTGACATTCTTGGGCCTCATGGCTAGCTTTCCTGCATAGTTGGCAAGTTACACTTAGAAGTGGACACTCACTTACCACATGACCCTGCTTGCTACACATGGTGCACCATAGTC